>CM028129.1:1049232500-1049577500 GCA_016271365.2 Neoceratodus forsteri
TTTCAGCATGCACAGCTAATCTTATCATGTCCTCTTACCCTGCCTGCTGTCTTCCTCCTCAACATTACAGCAATGGAAACTGAAACAGCTTGTTAAATATTGTTTGCCTATTAAATTGGAGTTTAGTTTGCCTCTTTAAAATGCAACAACTTGCACATTTAGATACTTAGCATTTTCATACCTCATAAAGGTCATCCTTTCCTAGCAAGGAACCTCCTAAAAAACTTTACACTGTTTTTTAACCTCTTAAAACACTATCTAATAAGCACTGTCTCAGACATAGTTTACTATAGCAGAAGACATCTGTAAAGAACTGTTATCTTTTCTTACTAATTTTACTATGCTTTTTGGAAAAAAAATACTTATACTGGGCATCAGATGGTAAACACATTATGAAACTTTTAGCCCTGTATACAGCCACCTTTTCTGGTTTCAAAGCTAAGTGCATAGCACAACTGGTAGTGGCTAGAATACATGTTAGTATTGCAGAAGACAGCTGCTACTTAAACCCCTAAGACAGGTAAGGAATTATATCATTTGTTACCCTTTTACAATGCTTTTTGGGAAAAAATATTTATACTGAGCTGCAGCAAACACACACACATACTGTACACACTATCCTCATGGCCACAACATTCAAAATAAATACTGCAATCTAATATATTATAAAATAATGAAGAAACTGTTTATGTCAGTCTTGGTTATGTGGAACACAGTGAAGTTCAGTTTACAGTAGATTTCCTTTGAATGTTTCTTATCCTATATTTTGTATCTGGATAGCACAGAGGAGATGCTACATCTCATTCTTATGGGGATCTTCATTTTACACATTTTGGCACTGTATTTACTCAGGAGGTCCCAGATTAGATGCAATATCTTGTTTTCAGTGAGGTCATGATTTTACCATTTTCATAACATCTTTATTCAGGGTAGCCTTTTCCAGATGTAAAATATTGTTTTAAGAATGTTCTGATTTTACAAAATGCAGCATAATATTGTGTAGATGTAGAGCCCCACTGAAAATAAGATGTCACATTGTCTGTGAACTATCCAAGCTAAATATATAGCAATCAGGAGGCATATTCTAGGAAAACACATTGTAAAAATGTGTAAATAGAAGACTACATTGAAACTGCCTCTCAGCAGATCTGCATTGTGCAAGTTCATTAGAAATAATGGGTAAAAGCATGACCACACTATAACTAATATTTTACAGGATATGCCAGTTGAGATTCAATACATCACATATTGAATCTCAATTGGCATATCCTGTAAAAATTCAATATTTAAAATGGTTTAAATGCTTTACCCAAATGAAATAAGTAATTTAAATATTACCTTGGCTAGTCTTTCCTCATAGGTCTTATCCCATATGATCTGCACCATTGTAGTTGCCCTCCTCTGCACCGCCTCCACCTTGTCTATGTTTTTTCTCAGATGAGGCCTCCAGAACTGGATGCAGTATTCCAGGTGTGATCTCATGAGTGTTTTATATAAGGGCGAGATGAACTTTCTCTTTATACTCCTGATACCTCTCCCTGTGCATCCAAGCATCTG
Source organism: Neoceratodus forsteri (assembly GCA_016271365.2). Lineage (NCBI taxonomy): Eukaryota > Metazoa > Chordata > Ceratodontiformes > Ceratodontidae > Neoceratodus > Neoceratodus forsteri. Next base: position 1,049,234,058 of record CM028129.1, read on the forward strand.
GCTAGCCTTTCCAGCCACCTTATCACACTGTCTAGTTTCTCTTAGGTCCTGCAAAATAACTCCCAAGTCCCTTTCCTGCGTTATGACTGTCAGTACCTCCCCACATAGTTTGTACTTTGCCCCTGGGTTCTTGAGCCCTATTTGCATGATCCTGCACTTCTTTGCATTGAATCCCAGCTACCATTGTTTTTTTTTTAACATGTAATGTTTTATTGAGGTTTTCAGTTTTCAGTTGGTTCGTTTAATATATAGCAGCGTATTCACCGTATGATTCAGATACTGATCCCAGGCACAGGATATCCAAGACATTGCCATTTTACAGAACTTTTCCTAGATACCAGTTTAACTTTATATAAAGTGTCAATTATACAATGTCCATGCCCCTAATAACCTAAGCAGGAGACCTGTCCTATATATATGGTATACTAATAACTCTACTCTGAAGATTGGCCCAGGTAACTACAAGACATACAGAACAATAGATTCTTGCATAGCTGCGCAGACCTATCTGTTTGAACAACAGGTGATTGCTAAATACATATTTTTACTCGGCTTATGCCCAACAGGCCCACAGTATTACACTTGATCTATAGATATAGTTAGGGTAACGTAGAGAACAGTAAAGCAGCAATTCAGCCAATATATCGATTCAGGCAGGAAAAGAGAAGGAGGAGTATAACAGTGTCTACACACCATAGAGGAAAGTACATGGCATGAAGTATGCCCACCTCAGTTCACTTTTACCCTTAAGTAATAGAGGTGACAGGAGGATTCTGTGGAGGAGGAGAGGCCACTTTGCAAATTTGTGAGTGGAGATAGGCGTCCCACTTTGTGTGATACTCGGCCATTTTACCTCTGACTGCAGCCATCAGCCTTTCAAAGGTGGCCAGCCTAACTAAGGCTGCCCGCCATTGAGAAAGTGTGGGGGGCAAAGGCTGCCTCCATTTCAAAAGCAGAGCTCTTTTTGCTTCCATGACAGGGACGAGGAGCCAGGCCTTTTTAGCAGGGGTAAGTGCATTAATTGAGAACGTGTCTCCTAATAGCAAGGAGTAATGATATAGGGGCAACCGGGTGCTCACTATTGCCGAGCAATCCTTTAAAACTGCGGTCCAGAAAGTACGAATAACTGGACACTGCCAGTGTATGTGATAAAGGTGGGCCAGGGAAGAGTGGCACCTCCAACAACTATCTTGAGGGATTATCCTATGCCTGTGTCAGACTGCAGGAGTTTGGTACCATCAGAGATGAATTTTTAGTTGAATCAGCTGGAGTCTACATAGGCCATGTGGGCCAGTCTGAGACAACCCGCCCACTGTTGTAAGGATAAGTTGTGAGGAATATCCTGCTCCCATGTGGCTCTGCTGGGAAGAGTGGCATCCGGCTGTGAATCTCTGAGAGTTCTGTAGATAATACTCACAAGACCCTTGCCCCTATTTGGCAGTGAGGTGTTATTCAAACAGCTCCAAGGGAACTGTGTGGACCAGTGTTAAAATAGAGGAGTCACAGTGCTGCATAGTTGGAGAAACCCCCAGAAATCCTGATTTAGCAATTCATATTTGGCTTTAAGCTGCTCAAAGGACATCACAGTGTGTGAATTAGGAATTAGCAGGTCAGCTATCGTCTGTGTACCTTTGGATGCCCAAGAAGCACAGTGAAGCGGTTTGTGGTCCACCCTTACAAGCGGGTTACCCCATATTGGAGCATAACTTAGATGGGGTAGATAATCGGATTTAGGAACACCGGTTAGGCCCGTTGCAAGCCGCCACAAGGAACATGAATTTGCCATAATTGGCGTAAGTTGGAGAATAGTCGGCTTGCTGTTAGATAGCAGAGAGTAAAGGGGAGTTCCTTTTGCCAGCTCATCTTCCAGCACTGCCCACTGAGGAGGGGGAGCATGATGAGGAATGAACCACGTTAAGGTCTGGGCCATGTTGAAAGCCAGGTGATATCCCGCAAACCAGGGGAGCCCGAGCCCTCCTTTCGACCAATGTGCCCGCAGTTTCCCTCTACCCCACCTAGGGAGGCCTCCTTCCCATAGAAACAATGCCACCAGCCTATCTAGGGCCTGGAATGGTTTCTGGGAGAGTGGGATTGGGAGATTACTCAATACATAGGAAACCCTCGAGAAGATAAACATTCTTGCCGCCTCCACTTTACCCTTTAAAGTTAACTTCAATTTCCTCCAGCGCTGAACCTCTGCTGTAAGTGTTGTTAAGAGGGGAGAAAAGTTAGCTGATTCAAGATCCTTCCAGGCTGCCATAATATTGATACCCAAGTATGGGAAGCCATGAGGCACCCAGGAAATGTCTGTACCTGCTAGACACTGTCTACTACATTTCTTATTCAGGGGAGATAGGAGAGTTTTCTTTTGATTTACTGTGAGGCCAGAGATCTTAGTGAACTCTTGCAGTATAGACAGAACAGGTGAGAGAGAGGATTGTGGGTCAGCCAGGGTGAGAAGCATATTGTCTGCATATGCATTAACTAAATACGATGTGTTCCCCACGGTAATACCCGTTACAGTTGGAGAATTAGTCAGCTTTCTAATTAGAGGGTCCAGAGCTAACAAGAATAGGAGAGGTGAAAGTGGGCACCCCTGCCTGGTGCCTCTCTGAAGAGTAAAGGAGGGGGAAATATCCTTGTTAGTAAGGATCCTGGCCGAGGGACGGTTGTACAGCATGCGGACCCACAGACAAAACTGGGGTCCGAAACCATATCACTGAAGAGTCTGGTGCAAATACTCCCACTCCAGTGAGTCAAAAGCCTTAGCAAAGTCGATCGACAGGGCTGCCATGGGAACTTTGGAATGAAGAGCGAACCATTTTAGATTCAGTATAAGGCGCAGATTGTCTGCACTCGACTTCCCTTTCAAGAACCCCGTCTGTGAGGGATGGATCAGGGTAGTAAGCACTGGGGATAGTCTAGTTTCCAAAATTTTAGCTAGTATCTTAGTATTAACTGAGCGAAATAGGTCTGTAGTTTGCACAGGACAAACTATCCGTGGATTTCTTGGTGGATTAGTGATATGAGGGCCTCTCGCTTTGGGGGGGTGGGGAGAGTACCGATCGACTGGGTTTCTTGGAGCATCTGAAGTAGAGGGGAGGTGATCTCATCCCGCAGGACTTGGTATAGTTCAGTGGATAGCCCATCCGGCCCAGGGCCCTTCCTTAGCCATATGAGAAATCGTGGACCATAGCTCCTCCCAAGTAATAGGAGCATCCAGCACTTGGGTTTGCTCCTCAGAGAGTCTAGGAGATTGTGCCCCTTCGTGGAAGCTCTGCAGCTGCTGGGATAGCTCTGTAGCCAACAGAGAGCTCTTGGATTGATACAAATCTTGGTAAAACAACTTCATCACTTCATTGACAGCTTTCAGTGTTGTGACCACATTCCCCTCCTTATTCCTTAAAGCTAGGATTCTGGATGCGGTCTGTTGCTTCCGTAACCAGAATGCTAGCAATGTGCCCCCTTTTTCTCCCCCTTCCCAAAACCTGTGTTTAGCATAAGTGAGTTGCCATTCCGCCTTTCTGTTTAGTAGCACATTAAGTTTGTACTTCAGGCCAGTAATGTCAGCTAGTGGGGGGAATTAAGTGGATTGGTGGGTGACAATTTAAATTGTCTCTCTAGAGACGCCAGGTTATTTTGGAGCTCCAATATACTTTTTGCCCTTTCTTTATTTTTGGCCGCAGAGTAGGCAATAATTCTCCCCCGCATAACTGCCTTAAAGGCCTCCCAGACTGTGGCTGCACTGGTTTCCCCAGGGCTATTAACTGAAAAGTAGGAGAAAGCTTGCTTCTTTATGTACTCCTGGAAAACTGTATCCTCAATTAGCAGGGGGTTGCACCTCCACCGGGTCGAGCTTGAACTCTGCCCTTGGGAGGAAAAGGTAATCTTTACAGGAGCGTGGTCTGAGATAATAATTCTACCAATAGTAGGAGCTATGATCCCGGCATTGCAACATGATTGGCCAGCCAGAAGTCCAGCCTACTGTGTGTCCCATGCACTGTAGAATAGTATGTGTAATCACGCCCGCTCGGATAGTTGATCCTCCATGGGTCATCTAGGCCCCATTCCGACATCAGAGAATTTAGGGTTTCCAAAACTCTCAGGTGGGTCTGTGGCGTAGGAATGGATTTATCTAAGAAAATATCACAGACCAAATTGTGATCTCTCCCTACCAGAACTGGAATGTCATGATCATCCCCACTGAGGTAAGTAAGAGCCTGACTCACCTCAGAGTATATATCTCCCGTATCTGTGCTGAAACCATAAACATTGGCCTTACCCCCAGGATACGCCAACTTAACCACTAACCACCTGCCCAATGAATCCTGGCATTTCCCTTCCACCGTCCATGGGCCCGACTTCCGTAGGAGGATAGCCACCCCCTTGGATTTTGTAGATGCACAACTGGCCAGCACCATACCCACACACAGCTTTTTTAGCCATTGCACTGTGTGGTTGGTAAGGTGTGTCTCCTGTAATAGTGCAATGTCCATTCCCAGCAAATGTAAGTACTGTAACACCTTAGTCCGCTTAGCTGGATGGTTAAGACCCCGCATGTTCCAGGAGATGCAGCCCCATCTTTGCAGTTTTGCTGTGGCTTGGGCCATATTAAACCCCCCTATTACGTAGCCAAGAGAATGTGAGTACTCACCCAACAAGGGGGGGGGGAGGTGTGTGCCAATAGCAGAGTGGGATTGAAATTACCCAGCTAGTATCCTATCGATGGTCCAAAGCAGCTGGTGTACTTCTAAAACTCCAGGTGTGTAGAAACAACCGTATTGTTCAATCTACCTATAGCAGTGCACAAGTCTGCACAGAGTACGCTAATAGGAAGGGACAAGGAAGAAATAAAAAACTAGAATTATACCCTCTCACAATTCAGGCAGGAAAAGAAAAAAGAACAGAGTAAAGAAAACAGGGCAAATAGGTGCCCAACTAACAGCAGTCAAAAAACTAGGCTAGCCAATAAACTGCTAATAACCAGTGACACACAATTACTCTGACAGCCAACACTCAGTTGCTGGTGCCGAGTTGGATGCGTGCATTAGGGAGAGTGCCCCTAAACCACGCTGCTTCGGTCACCAGAAGTTGATCGGACGGAAGACCCACTGAATCCAGTGTTCCGTCCCAGCCTGAGTCTGTGGCTCCAGCTAAATGATCTGCATCTAGCCTCCAGGAGCAGCCCGCAATCCAGTATCACCATCCCCCCATTCGAGGGGGGGGGCCGGGGTCTCAATCAAGAACACCCGACCCCGAGTTATAAAGAAGGGGAAATGAAAAGAGGGGGAGAGAGGGTCTGTCAAACCGCCCAATATTTAAAACATTCATTAGGCCTCGAAGGCACAGGGGTGATTTCTAGGTATCTATAAACTAGGTCTTCTTCACCAGGGTACAGCGGCCATTAATATGTGCAACCAAGTGTACCATTGGTAACAACAAAAAATTCAACTATTAGGTTGCTCTTGCAGGGCCAAATGAGTCAGGGGTACCAACGCTTAGACTTGTGCCCAGGCTCGCAGGCCTGCTAACAGAGTTAACGAGGTATAAACGGTGGCACTCCTGTCATAACTGGTGGGGAGACAGCCAGGCCGTATATAAGCCTTGCCGAGGCAACCAGACCAAGGCAAATATGCGGGGGAGGGAGAGAACAAGTCCCTGACCCTTAACCCCTAGCCGAACCCTCATGTAACGTGAAGAACACTACTATGAGCAAGCGTGCAACAGGGGAGGGGTGTCCCCCCAACCTCCGTCTATCATACAACATATTATCGCACAGCTTATGTAACTCATCCTTCAACTGTTGAGAATAATAACAGAGGCAGTCCACAGTTTTTCAAGTCCCTGATATGGACAGTGCTTCAGCATATGACATCAACCCCGGCTTCACAGCAGCACAGATTGCCTTCTACGCATCAACCTCCTCTTCTTCCATCGCGGTCTCCCAGTCAATTGGTGTCAGGTCATTCTCCAAGGCCCCCTTTGGGTCCTTCTTCGCCCTGTCTGCATCTCTATTTCTCTTCAGCGAGATGGGATCTGCCTTTAAAAGCTTAGCAGGAGCAGATGCAGCTGCAGTCTCCTGAGCTGGTGGACGGGGACTTCTGGGGCATGCATGTTGTCTCACTGACAATGAAGGGTCAGCCCCTTCAGGCATTTGTTGCAGTGGGGTATTGTTATCCACTTCCAGAGCTCACCTCGAGGAAGATTGTGGTGATTTTGCTTTGCTTTCATATGGTATAGGGACCCATAACTGCCTCTGCATGGGGGGTGCTGTACTTGTCGGACTTGTTCGCCTGCGATTACAGTCCTCCAGAGCAACATTGCCTTTCTTGGTGGTTCCCGGTGATATTTTGCCCCTGGGCTCCCAGAGGCGTCTGAGAGATGTAGTACCAGTCAGCATGCGCGGCCAGTGCCCTCTAATCCAGGCCTCCACATCTCTCGGCGACTCTGCCGCAAATGATTGACCATCTTTGCACATATAAAGTGAAGTGAGTCCCTTAAAGCTATATTGCACCGAGTTCTTGTTCAGCACTTTTTTGATCATCTTGTAAGTGCCCCTACTTGCAGCAACCTCCTGTGAGAAGTCCCTGTAAATAGAAATGGCATGCCCCCTTCAAGACAGCTCACCAGCCTCCCTTATAGCTTTCAACAGGCGTTCCTTAACTGATAGTCATAGCAAGCAGGCCACGATAGTCTGAGGGCTTTTGTTGTGGTTTGAGTTGCTAGGAACCCTGTAAGCATGCTCCACATTACCAGATTCTCTCCAGCACTCTCCAATTATTTGATGAAGCCATTCATTTAGGAATTTCTCAAGATTAGGGCCCTCTGCCCCCTTTGGAACACCAAGAATATGTATGTTGTTCATTGTCTTGTATTTCGGCCCTCTGCCACAGGTGTGCCAGCTTAGCTTCATGATCTCTTAATTTGTGCAGGACATTCAAATGCTGGCCTTCCAGTTCCCCCACACTGCTCCAGTACATTGTGTTGTTCCTCCAGCCTCTGAACATCAGTGACATTGCCCGCCAGTGAAGCACCTATGCTGTCCACCCTGGAGAGAAGTTCCTCCAGCATTTTAGTTATATTGCCTAAAGCTTCCCCCACATTGGTTTGAGCCGGGGCACCTTGTGTCACCACCCCAGCATCGCTGCCCCCAGCTTGGTCCAGCTTGCCAGTAGACTGCCCTGTGTACAAACAACCAGGTAATTAGAAAGCTCCCTGAAGTTGTAATTAGAACGGCGACAGGAGATCCCCGTAGCAGCTCCTGCTGGCACCTACAATTACTAATCAGGCAGCCCAACGCACTCTGTAAGCACAGTCGCTCTGCAGAAAATAAGCCCTGAGGCACTTTTTGGCTGGTAGAACCGCGTTCGGGCCTCTGTGGCCTACTTAACCCCAACTTGGCCAGCAAATACTCGGATCGATAACACTTTTACATGGTGTAGCCCCGAAAATTACTGCATTGGTGGAGACAGGGGGTGGGGGGCGAGAGTCAAGTGCAAGAAGCGCGTTTAAGCCATCACACCACCAGCAGGTGCAGGATTTCCATCGGGCTGGGGCAGAGCGATCAGTTCTACTCTGCCATTTTCACTGGTTCTCACTGGAAGTCCTCAGCTACCATTCTTCAGACCATTTCTCCAGTTTTTTTTATTGTGTTTATGCCCCCATTTTTTCCCCATTTTTACACGACTCCCTGTGCCACAGCTGAGTCACAGCCATGCATGTGCCACAGCACCCTTCCTCTGCTTGCCACCTGCCTGCCTGTGCTACCCTCAGGCCTCCACCTGGGGGCAGTTGGACTGTGGGAGGTGACAGGGTTCCTCCCCAGGAGAGGAGAGCTGCCTTGTGGCTGCTCAATCCTGTTCCCTCCCTCCCCCCAACCAGCCTTTGATGACCCGGGCTTGTCCCTGAACCTGGGTCACTGGCATAACATGAGGTGTGGCATCCAGCGACTCAACCCTCAGCACCACCAGGCCGACTCTTCAGTTTTTTAAGGTCTTTCATCATTCTTTCAACACCCCCTGACATGTCCACCCTATTGCATACCTTTGTATCCTCTATGAAGAGAAATACCTTCCCCTTCAGTCCCTCTGCAATGTTCCCAACAAAGATATTGAAGAGGACTGGCCCCCAACACCAACCCTGTGGCACCCTGCTTGTCACCTCTCCCTCTCAAGAGTACTCCCTTTTTACCACAACCCTCTGACTCCTGCCATTCAGTTTTCCACCCACAGAACTATTTTAGGAGTGCAGTTTGTTAAAACAGCTTTCTATGGAGGATGGTGTCAAAGGCCTTTCTGAATTCCAGATAGGCCACATCCACCACACTTCCCTGCTGGTCCTACCTTAGTTATCCAATCATGCAGTAAATTAGTACAATGAGTTAGTGCAAAACACAGTGCTTATCCAAAATACAGTAAAAGTTAGGTTTAGATATATAAGTAAATAAATGCCATATAATTGCTCCACCAAGCCACAGTGACGGAAATTTTGCTGCAATCCTTCACATTGATGCAATTCCACTGACATTGCCGATGCGTCCCCAACAATGACCTGCAACTCGCTGACACCGACCATCACACTTAACTGTATCAATGTGGGGTGGCTGCACCCCACATGTGGGGGACTGTGCCCCCATATCCCTCTACTTTAAATATCTAACTCCACACCACACAGACAGTGGAGTTAGGTGCTTATCCCTCATTGATGAAAAATTTCCCCATTGACTCAAAGTTCGTCGTCATCGGGGTTTCAATGTTGGGGAGTTGATGTCAAAACTTTGATGTTTGAATGGTATACCCCATATAAGGCAGTGTGTGTGTGTGTGTGTGTGTGTGTGTCAATGCTCTGTGTGTGCAGACAGTGCACTACTATGTCATACTGTAATATAAATGCATATATGTGTATTTATTTTAGTCACTGAGTGTGCATCACAATTAGAAAGTGCAGTTAGATGACTCTTTGGTTAGTGCAAAAAGTGCTTGTCTACATTTCCCCAATATCTAGATCAGTTTCAGTCTTCTGCATGTCATTGCTCATTTAACAGGCATCTAGTGGCAACTCCCCAACCTCTGATGTCTCTCAGAGCCTGAAAAGAATAAAACAGTCTCTCGATGTCTTTTCTTTTAATCTGTAAATGTGTGTAGATGGTGCACTACTATGCAATACTCACTGGAATATATGTATATACATATATGTGTGCATGTATTAGTCAGCATGTGTGTATCACAGCAATTAGAAAGTGAAGTTAAGTGGCTCAGTGGTTAGTGCAAAAATTGCCACTCTATATTCCCCCACTATCTAGATCAGTTTCAGCCTTATACATGTCATTTCTGATTTAAATGAGAGTCTGTTGCTGCCTCGCTATAACTGTTCCCCCATACCCATCCCAAGCCTAGCCCATATTAGTCTTCTGGCATGGGGATCTGCTCCTAGACCTAGTACAATATCAATACCAGCAGCGAACATCTGACATTGACAAATGCTTGTTTCAAAGTTGTCTCAACCATGTCAGGCACTTTTTAAGTCTCTTTTTTGTGACTTTTTACTCCTACCTGCAACCTTCCATGAACGTCTACCTCTTGACTTCCTTCCCCCTCACTAGTAATACACTAGATTTGCTCTGGCCATTTTGCCCCCCTCAGCCCCCAGTTGTCCCTGTGTTTGTGTAGTTCCCATGCCCATCAGTACTCAGTTTTTATCTACATGCACTTGTGGCACTGATTTGCCTAACATTGTTTACGATTATGTTCCTTGATATACTGTATTGCTGTATATGACTTCTATTTTTATGTTGGCTCATGCTTGCGCGGCCAACATATTGCATTAGTAGCAGATGTGGAGGTGTGGTCACTGTTGGGCAAATTCAGGGCATGCATCAGTAGGTGTGTCCCTCATTCCCCTATAAGCCAGCATGCAGGTGCCACACCAAGAGTACATAATGGGCAAGCACATCTGAGAAAAGGTCTGCTGCAATGACAGCCAAGCTCATCATGCAGTGGCACCAAAAATGCCCTCCCTACTTGCCTTTCCTGGTGAAGCCCTTCAAATAACATGGCAGCGCTGACCACCACTGCATGGAGAGCTGACTTCAGGGTGCCCAGTCCCCTGTCAGCATGCCCAACCCGACAGTTTGCCGACGGGGAGCTCTCCCGTCAGACATAATGCATCCTCCAATTTCAAGCATGTGCCGAGGGGTGCCTAATCCCCTGTCGCTACAGAACCTCTAAAACACTCAGGTGGCACACTGGGAGCCCACCACAGAGTGCCAATGTCCCTGTAAAAGAAAACCATCCCGCAATGTTTTTCTTTTTTAAACCAGCAAAGCAGAAAACGGTCCCTTTTCCACTCCATTGACCCTCCCCAACCCGCACCCACCCTCTGTGCACCCTGTCTCCCACACACACCCTCACCCCACACTTACCTCCAGAACATGGCGCAATGATCTTCGGTGGACCAGGAACATGTCTGCACTCTTCAAAGCCGACCATGGACTGAAGAAATGCCGGTAATCTGTATAATGGCATAAATAGGGTTTTTTCAACTTTGGTGCATATCTTGGGCATTTTGGGGAATTTTGGCACCAAATTTTCAACATGAGGTTATTGGGACCCCACCTCATGAATTCAGTCACTGTCATGGCATTATTCGGTCCCGAAAGATGATGTCACAGTCACTACATGGAATCACCTTTTGGGACTGATTAACGACACAACAGTGCCATTGTTTATGAGGGAGGCTCTCAAAAAGCCTATGTTGCAAACTTGGTGAGAAAAATTCAAAAAATGCCTGTTTTACGAGCATGTTACCACACACGCTCATAACTTCGTGCATTTGTAACATTTTCACTCCAGATTTTCAAAATTGGCATTTTTCCACACCTTCTTATGAACAGAACAGTGTTACATATCCTGGCCAAAATGTGTTTCCGCATGTCCAGTGCAGAATAGCGCGGTCGCTGTGTGAAATCAGTGTTCGGGACAGTTTGAGAAAATGATGGTGACACTGTTCATGAACAGAGGTCCTAAAATGCGTATGTTGAAAATTTGGTGATGAACGTCCATAAAATGTCTGTGTTACAAGCATGCATTGCACGGTTTCCACACACCCTTGTAACTTCACAAATTTGCAATATTTTCATGCCAGATTTTCAGCTTTGCTGGATGTACCAAGCTCATTCACAACTTGTTGCTCTTACCTCTAGGTATATACCATTGTTCGGGCACCGTCATTAGGGTGCCATAACCAGTTTGCCTGTCAGGGGGCAAACTAGATGTAGCAGTGTCCTGGATTTAGAGTAGTGAAAGATGTTGCCCCACATCTTAAAACACCTCAGACATGAAGGTGATTATACTTAAGCTTGGGAGTATGGGAGTGCAGTCCCCTTTAAATGGCATACACTTGCCCTGGTGCATTGCACGCTCTTGTGGTTGGGTGGCACAATGGTCTGGTGTGATGCAGGGCAGTGGCATTGTGCTTGCACTCTAGAGATGGTTGCTCTTTATGCAGATGCACTGCAATGGGTAAGTGAAAGACATTGGTTACTTGTAGAGGCATTCCAGAAAACATTTCTGATACAAAGGGTTGAGGAGTCTACAGGGGAGGAAGCCATCTTAAACTTTGTCCTCACAAACAGGAACTGTATAGGACAAATCACAGTACAGGATCCATTGTGAACCAGTGGTCACCAGACCATTTTGTTTAATATAGGGGCTGTAGTATATTACAACCCCTATATTAAACAAAATGGTCAGGTGATCACTGGTAACCAGTGTCTTTCACTTACTGTTGCTGGGATGCTGCAGTCCACATTGGACGTGTTGAAGTCACCCATTAGCAGCACCTCTTCTTGTTCTGCTGCCCTTTTGATCTTGTCCCCCAGTTCACAATCAGCTGCTCACTTCTGAGATGGTGGTCCATATACCAATCCAGTCCTGATGTTCCTCCCTATTCATGACTGCCTGTACCCACACTGGCTCTGTGCACTTGCCTCCACACTAACCGTGACCTCTGGGGTCGTTATACCCTTCCTTACATATAACCTACCCATGTCTCTCTTGCTCCATGTCCCTCCTAAGCATCTCATGTCCAGAAGTGGTTAGATCTCAGACATGATACTGTGTTGCCCACATCCTAGACTTTTCACAGCCCCTTCCCTGTAACCTTTTCTGTTTCCTCCTTGTTTCTGCTCTTTTCTTTCTCTGTTGCTCCCTCTGTATCTGCTAGTAGTGGTGGAAGGCCATCCAGACCTCCCTCATTTGAGTAGGTGCAGCTATCAGCAACTGTTTTGCCACACTCTTTGCTAGTTTAAACATGCTTTGATATGCTCTGTAAATGTGTGCCCTAGCACCCTGGTTCCTTTCTTGAAAGGGTGTAGGCTATCCCAGTTGTATAGACTTTGATCCCTCCAGGAGTGCCCCCATCTCCTATGTACCAAAGCCCTCTTCCCTGCACCACTCCTTCAGCCATGAGTTGAAGCAAGTGCTTAGAAGAAGCATGCCCTCACCCTTAAAGTAAACTGGCAGGACCTCAGAAAAGATACCTAGGTCACAGTCATTATATATATATATATATATATATATATATATATTGGTGTGGTTTTATGCTGCTTACCATCAGAAACATGTGGTAGCACCATCCTAATACATTAAAAGTATGAATCTAGTATGTACATTTAAAAGGTAATCTCACTGGAAGAGATTTGCAAAAATTGTGAGTAGCAGTCATCTTTAATGACTTGAGTCATTAATTACAAAATTAGTTATAACTGCATTTTAAAAATATTGGAGAACATTAAAAATACACTGAAGCTGAATCTAAGGATACCACAAATACATTTTTGCCAGAAAAACTACATATATGACACTTTTTTAATGACTAATGAATTTTGCTGTTTTAAGACTCCCAGAAATATGATAATCTGAAATATGGTATTTACAAAAAAAGAATGTGAAACACTACTAAAAGGATGATATGGACTAAGTAAAACTTTATGGATAAGCACGTTCATAATTTGTATCTTTAGAACATGCCTCGAGCTCCAGCTTGACCTTTAATTAGATGTCATGCAAACTGGCAGTTTGTTGCAAAAATGTACAGAGCCCAAAAATGCTGTGAGTGATGCTGGATATAATTATCTATGGTTCATTCTGCTATATAGTTTCATCAACTGTGTACTTTGGTTGTACAAAAAGCAGAAATATGCTATCCTCTCCTTCATTTTTCATTCATTTACTTTTTGATTTAAAGTCTTGGAGAAGGCAGTATAGTACAGTGGTTTAGAGCTCTGAGCTAAAAACTTAGAGACCTGGGTTTGAATCCTACAACACCCACTCGTATATTGTGTGGCCCTGAGCAAGTCACTTAACTTCCTTGTGCTCCCAGGTCGCACCTGGAAACAAGGTGTGGCTTTCCTGGTTAAATAATTTCCGCTTCTGGAGATTAAAGAAACCACAAATGTCCTCTTCACCAACTATTTCAAATGTATTATTGTTTTAATTTGGAAGAAAAAAATATTACCAAAATGGCACTATTATAACCTTTTATTTCAGAATGATCCCAATAATATGCAAAGGCTAAGGAACCTTTGAAATTTGTGCATTGCCCTAAGGTGCTCAGTCTTGCTACAGTTCTCATTATAGTAGGTCAGTTCACTGCTGAAAAGGGTCTGGCAGTTTTCTAACAGTGCAGCAACCACTGACTTGAGCTGTTTGATATTTGGGTTTAATCTGGAGTAGCTCAGTATTTCCATGTACTGCATCAGATCTTGAATTATAAAAAATAAGTAAGGAAAATGGAAATGCATGATTAACAGATGCCTGTCACATGACTGTGTTGCTTTTGCTTGATGCATGGTCATGACACGACACAAACTATTTTCCTGCTTTTTTTAACATACTTTTAGTTGCCACACTTCCTTGGTAGTTGAAGGGACTCTGCCTGTGGCCTTATGCCTCCCAACACATTTAAGACCTGCAGACATGTACAGTAGCTTAATGCACACCCTGTCATGTGTAATTACTGAAATAACCAGTGGTCACTTGGGGGCTAGATATGAGAAGTTAGCTGTTGTACTCTTACCTACCATATGGTGCTTTGGACACTGCTAGCCCCATTGAAAAGGGACATTGACATGTTGATTAAACACACAAACCTCAGAATGTGTATTTATTTATTTTTTTTAGTCTTTGGTAATGCCCACTAGGCACAAGTGCCTGTTTTCAGGGGTGACCTGGGTGCACTGGGCAGTTAAGTGACTTACTCAGAGTCACACAGTATGCAAGTGGAGGCTGTGAGAATCAAACCAAGGTCTGGTCTGCTGGATGTGCCAAGCTCATTCACATCTCATTATTCTAACCTCTAGGCTATACTGCCAGCCTAAATGTACCTCTTGGCTTTGCATTGATAACTGAATATGGATACTTAGTCTTGTGGCTTAATACCCATAGTTGAATGTAACTTTATTGAGCAATGTGTGTTCCTATTGAGCTATTTCTCATTCCCTCCACATCATACTACAGCATTCTTTGGAAATGCTTTACTGTGCAGTATATGTATGTGTGTGTGTATATATATATATATATATATATATCAAGAACATTGCTTGATTTCACAAAGGATGCCACAAAATACAGATACTAGCAAGAAATGAGTTCTTCAGAGTGCTTTGATAAAGCAACTCCTTTAAAAAATAAATCTGGTGACTTAAACTTTCTGACCTAGCCTTATTAGCAGAATGTTTTATTATGGTCAAGGCCCCTTCCCATCATACAATGAACAAGCTGAGGAAATCACATACAGTCACAGAATTAAGGTACAGCCACAGCATTTTTCACTGTGAAATATTTATAGTAAAGTAATATTGTTGTCCAATGATTTCTGCCTCTTTTCCTCTTTGTCCTTAAATTCTATTCTGATGCTCAGTATTAAGTCATTATGAGGCATTATAGCCACCAGTTACAGAGAAACCTGCCACAGAAGTGAATAATTTTTTCTGAAGAATTAAATTAGTTCTGCTGCTGATGTTTAGGCGCTTGTTCACTGAAAGCAGCAATGCATCAATGTTGTGAAAGTTTTGACCTATACTTTTTTTTGCTATTTTAGATTTATCTACTGACTTGTATGCTACCCATCTTTCTCTGGTTTGATTCTGCTTTAGTACTCTTTTTATGTTTGCTTGCACACATGTGCAAGAAACATAGTGCCATCATCCGAGATTTCAGAGGTGTGTCACCCCCTCTTCCAATTCAGTCAGTGTGTTGGCAGGTGCGGCCCCTGTCCGCCAATGTATGCTGGAGCTGTCTATGACAAGCTCCAAAATGCAGTGGCATACAGTTGAAAGGGGGAGCTACGCCACAGTGAACAGCGATA
Source organism: Neoceratodus forsteri (assembly GCA_016271365.2). Classification (NCBI taxonomy): domain Eukaryota; kingdom Metazoa; phylum Chordata; order Ceratodontiformes; family Ceratodontidae; genus Neoceratodus; species Neoceratodus forsteri. The sequence continues at coordinate 1,049,249,424 of CM028129.1, forward strand.
GATATCGCCTGCTCATCGCAGCTCCTCTACACACCATAGCAGCATGCATACCGCGCTCCCCCCACGCACACCTATAGCCAACGGGGGTGCCCAATCCCCCATCGGCTGTGCTGCGCTCCCCCCCAAAGCCTTCCAAATGCCACGCTGGGTGCCCACCCCAGCATGGCAAATCAATGGTATAGCCGACCGGGGTGCCCAATCCCCCATCAGCTTCACTGTCCCCCCCCAGTACAGGTTGCCATGCTGGGAGCCCACCCCAGCGTGGCAACAAATGCCATGGCTGATGGGTGTGCCCAATCCCTCATCAGCTCCATGCCCCCCAGTCATCCTTCTGCCATGCTGGGAGGCCACCCCAGCATGGCAAATGTCCTGCGTCGTCTTTTTTTTTTAAAAAATACCTGAAAAGAAAAACGGTCCCATGCAGTCTTCCTGACTCTCCCTACAACCCGCACCCACCCACTGCGCACCCTGCCTCCACACACACCCCCCTCACCCCATACTTACCTCCAGAGCTCGGCACAACGATCTTTGGTGGACCGGGAACACATCTGCACTCTTCAAAGCTGACCGCGAACTGAGGAAATGCCGGTAAGCTGTATAATGGGCTAGATTGGGTTTTTTCAACATTGTTGCATATCTCAGGCATTTTTTGGAATTTTTTACCAAATTTTCAACATGGGGTTTGGGACTCTTCTTCATGAATGCTGTCACTGTCATGCGTTATTCGGGCCCGGCGGGTGATTTCGCAGTCACTGCACAAAAATCACCTTTGGGACCAATTAATGAAACGACACTGCCAGTGTTCATAAGGTGGGCTCTCAAGAAGCCTATTTTGAAAATTTGGTAAAATTCTAAAAATAATTGTTTTATTTAGTGCATTGCGCAGTTCTTACGCACGCCGTAAGTTCGCGAATTTTCAATATTTTCATTCCAGATTTTCAATATTGCCATTTTACCACACCTTCTTATGAACAGTACAGCTGTCATTTTTCACATCTCACCCAAAATGTTTCCGCCCATGTAGCGCATACAAGATGAATCATGCTAAATCAATGTATGGGCACATTAAGAAAATCACAGTGACACTGTTCATGAGCAGAGGTCTTAAAATGGCTATGTTGAAAATTTGGTGAAAAAATTCCTAAAAATAACTGTTTTACGAGTGTGCATTGCGCAGTTCTTACGCACGCTCGTAAGTTTGCGAATTCTCAATATTTTCATTCCAGATTTTCAACATTGCCATTTTACCACACCTCCTTATGAACAGTACAGCTGTCATTTTTCACATCTTGCCCAAAATGTGTTTCCGCCCATGTAGCGCACAATGTCGCAGTCGATGTGCGAAATCAATGTATGGGACACATTAAGAAAATCACAGTGACACTGTTCATGAGCAGAGGTCTTAAAATGGCTATGTCAAAAATTTGGTGAAAAAATTCCTAAAAATGACTGTTTTACGAGCGTGCATTGTGCAGTTCCTATGCATGCTCATAAGTTTGCGAATTTTATATTTTCACTCCAGATTTTCAACATTGCCATTTTATTACACTTCCTTATAGAAAGTACAGCTGACATTTTCATTTGCCACCAAAATGTGTTTTGCACATGTAGTGCGCACTAACGGTTAATGTATGCGAAGCAATGTTTGGGACAGATTAAGAAAATCACAGTTACACTATTCATGAGCAGAGGTCTTAAAATGGCTATGTTGAAAATTTGTGACAAAAGTCCATAAAATGACTGTGTTATGAGTGAGCATTGCGCAGTTTCCACGCACCTCATAAGTTCATGACTTTGTAATATTTTAAGTCCAGATTTTCCAGTGGCATTTTCCACACTTCCTTATTTACAGTACAGCTGTCATTTTCATAACATGGCCAAAGTGTGTTTTCACACTTTCAGCGCAGAGATGTGGGTCGCTGTGGGAAATCATTGTTGGGACAGATAAAGAAAATCACAGTGACACTGTTCATGATCGAGGCACCAAAATGCCTGAGTTGACAATCTGCTGTAAAAAAATCCCCAACCTAATTATATTACGGGTGTGCATTGCACAGTTTCTAGGTACGCTCATGACTTCACCATTTTTTTAAATATTTTTACTGCAGATTTGCAACATTGCCATTTTTTACACCTCCCCATGAACAGTTCAGCTGTCATTTTTTACATCCTGTTCGAATGTTTTTGCACCTGTGGTGCTAAATGCTGTAGTCACTGTGCATAAGCAGCTTTCAGCTAAGAAACTGATATTCCCCCTGTTCATGAGGTGGGGTCACAAAAAACATGTTGAACATTTGGAGTGAAAATACCAACGAATGCCTGAGGTATTAGGGTTTCCAACCATAACGCCCAACCCTGTAGAGAAAGACAGGCATCAAGGGTGTGACTTGGGATTCTTGCCTGTAATGCTCATACCATTCCACACCCTGCAGCCAGTGAGAGGCATCGAGGTATGCCTTAGACTCTTCGGCTCCAAAGTTCACTCCATTCTCCTATATCGCACCCATCTCACCGTATTTCCTAATGGAATGGGGTGCGCATAAGGGCCAAAGACCCCAAGGAACACCGTGACACTTGTCAGTGTCTGCAGGGTGGGTGGTGAAATGGCATGACCATTATGCCTGACGACCCAAAGGCACACCCCAATACCTGTCACTCTCTGCAGGGTGGTGGTGGGGTTGGCTTCAGTTCAATACTTCACTGCCATTCCTATTACGCAGCTCTGTAACTTCTACACTACCACTGCCAATGCCAGCAATCAAACATTTGGCATTGGCAAATGCTTGTTTTAACTTCTGAAATACAGTAATAAAAGGAGTGCTCATTTTAATGTGACTCAGACCAGGTTTTCATCTGTATTTGCAGCTCTTTTTGAACACCTATTGTTCCACAAAGACTGTGAGTACTGCCTGTTGCATACTTGTTCATTTTAGTCACAACAGAAGTGATTTTAAACAATCAATGCACAAAAACAGCTGACAATACTGTTGAAAACCTGGTCCAAGTCATATTAAAAGGAACTCTCCTTTTATTATTTCAGATGTGGAAAAAGTAAGCAGACACACTGTGGAAAAGAACGCTCCTTTTATTATTTCAGTTGTGAAAAAGTACTAAAGCAGACTCACGTTGTGAAAAGAAGGGTATCATACAAGTCAGTAGACGGGGGCAATCTAAAATAGTATAAAAAAAAGTATAGGTCAAAATTTTCACCACGTTGCTGCACTGCTGCTTGAATTTGGTTGAAGTGTCACACCAAATCAGTGGCTCTGATTATGTAATTACATTTTGTTCCTAGTTACTTCTGATGTATCCCATGCCTCACATATGTGCACATGCATACACACACACACACATACACGCATACACCTGGTAGGCTCCTGACTGGATATGTTGTTTGGTCAAAGGTACTGCTCCATGCACTGAATACCAATGAGGGATTGTCACTTTGTGCAGTGCCTTCACTGTCCCCTAGAGCTAGGAGTCAACATCTGCTCTCAAAACTGGAATATCCTTTAGGTGGTAGCACAAGGTCATGCTAGGTTGCCACTGGGAGCATCCACCTATTGACTTTGTTATACTGTAACAGATACACTATCCCTAACTTGAGCCAGCAAAACAGGATGGAATGGATTTTTCTGTTTATGCAGGGCATATTCTAATGATTGGCAGATGCTAAGTAAGCAATGTAAGTACTGTAGCTGTTACAAACATCTACTGCAGGGTGACTGACCAGTTCCCCTTGTCTGTACAGCAGAACACAGAAAAAACTGAAATCATGTATGTGTTTACTAGGGCCAATATTTAACTTGATAAAGTTCTTTTTTTTTGGGGGGGGGGTTATTTGATGCATGTTAGGATGATCACTGTGACCACTCTTTACAGTTGTGGAGTGGTCTCATGTGCATTCTTAGGGTATGAGATTCATAAAGTGAAATCGAGTGAAGACGAGCAGTCATCATAAATTCTTACTTGTTCTACAATATATTCCATGGGAATGTCTTGTACAGTATATGATACTCAAGCATTCATTATGAACTTGTTTTATCTACTGCCCTAATCAAGACCTCCTTGTAAATGAGTATTGCTCAATGGAGACTTTTCCTAGTAAAATAACTAAATAAATACAAATAATGAAATATCACAAAGTGCAGTATTTTTCAAGGAATACAAGCATGTATGTATCCTTGGAAAAGTTAGTTAAACGTGAAATGCATCAGGAGTAGGTGCTTGACTGTTTTATGCCAGACTCTATTCAAAGAAATCACAAATTAAGGTTTCTTTGCACATGGAAATTTGTACATCTGTTTTGTTAGGGTGGAACCATGAGATGGTGAGTTTTAAGCTTGTTTCCTCATATCAAAAAAAAATTATTTAACTCATTTTATTTACATTTTCTAGCAACTATGTCAAATGACAAGCCAGTGTTTCATGGATAATTCCAATTTTTTTTCAGTGCTGATAGCTCTTGCTATTCATTTCATCATAAATCCTTTGTTTATCAATTCATTTCAGAGAAGGCTTCTTGTTTAATTCATCACTCTACATACTGTGTTCCTACTGTATGTCGTTGCTATTACTCAGTCCAATGCAAATATATTTAGTTGTGACGTAGATGCTTCTCAGAAATGACTTAGACTTAAATAAAATGAGGTAAAATATTTTACACATGATTGGTAAGTGTATATGGTTCTCCATGCACCCCATATGAGATTGATTTACAGCTCTCAGAAAATAAAAAGACAGCAAGTCTGCAGCCATGATCCTGATGCTAGGTGGACATAGTAAACAAAGAAACCAGGGCACTCACCTTCTCTTGGAAGAAGTCAGTCCAAAGTATTTTCAAGAGCTAGTAGCGCCAAAGACAGTAGACTGAAAATGTTCATAGATTTTAAAAGCAGCTAGTTCTTACTTTTTTATTCCTGAAGTATTTTTCCTTTCTGTTTTAGTCATTGGAGAGTTTTCTACCTGATAGTATTATGTGTAATGTGAAGAATGGGCTTAGAAATTCTCGGGCTCTGATTGGCTGATAGCTCTGCCAAGGTCAGCATCTATCAGACAACAGAGCCCGGGTCTAAAAAAGTGCCAGTCCCAACTAATCCAGCTTCTGAAATCAAGAGGTCAGAACGTTCAAATTTGACCTGCCGCCATATTTTTCCTCTTGCCTGGCAGGCAAGTTTGTGGCCGGCCACCCCCACCCCCCCACCTCCGAATCTGTATTACTTATAGTAAGGGAAATTTATAAACAATTGTAGGCACACATTTTAACAAGAAGAAATTCAACCAACAGCAATAACTAAATCAGCCGAGAGAGAGAGAGCTGTCTCCAGTAGCACTACTACATATGAGAGCAGCAGTGCATTCTTCATTTTCTGTACTGCAGATGAATGTCCATCTGCAGTACAGAAAATGAAGAAATGACTGCTTCTTTCACACATAGTAGCAGTACCAGAGCTAGCGGTCTCTCTCTTCCTTGACTGCCCGCCCACCACCACCACCGTTCCTCAGCTTGACTCTCTCAATGGCAGCACCCCATGGGCAAAATTGAAAAAAACAAACCACATCAAGTAGAGAAATGGAAAACGAAGAAATGACCACTCCTCCCATACCAGAGCTAGCAATCTCTATTCCTTGGTCACCTGCTCGCCACCATTGCTCCCGATGTAAATTTCACGACCCAATAATTTTGTTCAGCTTATCGCCCACTTCTTGCTCCCCACACCTCCTGACCATTTTTTCCACAGTATGTCCCATTCGATATAAAAAGTAAACAGTAACACTTCTATTTATATGAATATTTTTGTCATGGCTGCCTGACAAGTGATTCACAAAACTTATTTTTTTTAATTTTTTTAAGCATCTCTGTTTATACATGTGTCTCTAGTAAACTGCTACACAGTTAGCAACTCTCACACATTGGAGTCGTGCCACTCCTGCCTGATTTATAGGATAAATGTTGCAAAAAGTCACACATTCCTTTTGCTTCCCAGCTTGATCAAGTTCCTCACAACTCCACGGTGCTACCACCCACCTGCAGCTTTTTCAGCTCAAACCCAGAAGCTGCAATACTACAGAGCAAAAAAAAAAAGTGTTGAAGGAATAAATAAATAATAATAGAAAAAGAAAGTGTTTTGACAGTTTTGTGTGTGTGTGTGTGTGTGTGTGTGTGTGTGTGTGTGTAAAACCATGGCAACCACCTCCAAAGTCACTCATTTGAATGCAGGCAGAGGAACTATTTTATTACAAAAATTTACTTTAAACTAATTTTTCATTAACATATTTTTATTAAACTTATTTTTTTACAGTGTTCATTTTCTAAGTACAATAACACACCTCAGGGTGGGTGATATTGTGCTATACCAGACCTTCAAGGGATTATAAGGCCCGCTCCTATGTAGGGCCTCATTGCACCCTGTGTTGTCCAGTATAGCAATACCCACCTTGTTGCGTTATTACTATAATACCTTGTTGTACCTCATCAGCATTGCAACATTACTCATTGTGACACCACAAGTGAGCAAGCTGGAAGCAGGTGATTGGCTGTTCCTCATCAGTTGTAGTGTCTCAGTCAGTGAGATCATAATGCTGATGACATATGAAGAGGAATATAGCTAGATGTGTCGACATCCAGGCAGACCACTGTTCTACACATCTCACCAACTATAATGCTGTCAGATAGAAACTCTTTTAAGTAGCCAATGCAAAAAGAAACTGCACCTCGGATATAAAATAATAGTTAATTACTTTTAAAAAGAATTTTTAAATTATGTTGAGTTTTTTTTTTAAACGTAATTAATATTAATTTTCAGGTTATACTCCAGCGTTATAGTGCTCTAAATTATTTTATTTATTTTGTTGTTTTTTTTGCCTTTCTGTTTATGAGATTTTGCAAGTAAATAGCTTACCAGATATGGTCCATACAGGATTAGCAAATTTTACATATAAGCCATTCTTGCCAGAAAGGAGTTACAAACAGAAACCTCAGAAGCTACAGCACCTGGGGAATAACTTAAAGATGTGTATGTCAAAGTTAATCTTAATATACACACAGTGAAAACTAAACTATGGAGAAATAGCTTTAGTGACACAGTAAAGACAATTATGTCAGTTCCAGAAAGTACATAAAGACAAACTAAGTTTCAAGTGGCTCTTTATAATTCTAGCAGTAAATTTTAGAAATAGGTACTTCTGACATAAACCTTCCTTAAATGCTATAACAGAACTTTAATACTTATAGAGTATTGGTTAGAAGAACATCCTAGCAATACAGCAAAGTTACTGAAATAATAAAATCACTGTAATACACTCTTTAGAAAAAGTAAGTGTGAAAGGTAGTCACAACTTTAAGCAATTTACTCATCACATTGCTTCACCATTCAGGAAACCTTTGTGTAAGCAAGCTTATAAACAGAATTTGTTAGTGTCTCAGGACAATGTTTCAGCATAGGGGATGTCTAGACCTCGAGACGTGACTGAAAATAATACAAATCCGGATATTTCCAATTTTAGATTATGCAGATATGGTGTATGACTATTGCACAAAAGACAAGTTGTTACAACTTGAAGTATTGTATAATAGGATGACCCAACCTATTTTGAACAACCCCTACTGTATGATACACACAGATGTCAGTTTTACAACAACTGGACTGGACATCCTTGACTGAGAGGTGTAAATTGCATAAAATGTTGTTCTCCTTAAAAAGTATGACAGAAGATGCCCCAGATTATTTATTGGAGTGTCTTGTACTCTGAGAAATACATGTCTCTTTAAGAAATGCTGACCTTATGGAACTGGTTGTTCCCAGGATGAACACTATGAGCTTACATATTATTATAGATATATGATTCCCCAGGTGTGTAATTTCCTACCCACTGACTTTAGACTGAAAGGTAAAAAACGTCCCTTCCCCAAAATCAGTTAAGTACTGCTTTCTGTCGTCTTCGCACTCTTATGCCAATTGTATAGGGAATCCTATACGCATTACATAAGCTCGTGTATCTTGTACCACTTGAACTGTGCTCTTCCCTAACTTACTACTCTAATAAACTGTTTCTGATACAACAAAGTAATATGAATACCTATGATGTTTCTTTTTTTACTATGTCATGATTATATTTTATTGTAGCATTAACTTTAATGTGTGTCTGCATGTAGGGACATCACTGTAAACGAGCTATGTTCAATGACTTTTTCCATAATAAACTAAACCTGAGACTTGCTTTTAGGCTGATGTTATTAATCATTTGAGCACTTGAACAGAGAAAAAATAAGGATATATTAACAATTGAAGCATTTAGTAAAAGACTCCATCACTACAATGGCATCCTGAATTTGAGAATTTGATGGTTAATGGAGGGATGGAGCAGGTAATCGATCTTGGGCTGAATGCCAAGAATATTGGCACCAAAAGTATACCATGTCTTATGGTGACTCTGCTGTTTGTGCAGAAAGAAAAAAGTTATTGGCAGGAGTCGCTATATTGTCCCAGCCAATTCATAGTCCTGGCTTCACTTAAACAAACTTCTTACCACCCTTTCCTCCCTACACTTCTCCACCAACGTAGTCAGCTGGTTCCATAACTACCTCTCGGACAGGTCTTACCAAACCACCATAAGCGGCATTCTCTCAGACTCCTGTCCCATCAAATGTGGCGTACCCCAGGGATCTATCCTTGGTCCTCTCCTGTTCACCTTTATGGTCAATTCTCTTCCTAAAATCTGCCAACACACTGAACTTATCCTTTATGCTGATAATGCTGTCACGTACTATAAAGATAAGAGCTCCCCATCCCTCTGCAGCAAGCTTCAGTATGATTTCCTCACTATGCACTGATGGTTTACCTCTAAAGGACTTGTCCTTAATTCAAAGAAAACCAGATCCTTGGTATTCTCTAACACCCACAAATCCATTTCCTTCGAATTCACAGGAATGTCATTGAGAGTGTGCATGAATTTAAATATCTCGGTCTATACCTTGACTGCCATTTGAATTTCAACCACCACTCCACCATGCTGATCAAGAAAGCACACCAATGAATCAGCATGCTCTACAGAGCCAGACCTTTCCTCACCGCAGAATCAAAAATACTCCTTGCCACCACTTTTTTATTTCTACTATTCGACTATGGAGCTCTTGTCTACTTCCCCCCTCTATCACAGAATAACATCAATAAGCTCCAAACCATGTACCACAACATGATCTGCTTTGTCACTGGTCTGCCCAAAAGCACCCACCACTGTGACCTCTACAGGCTTTCTGACTGGCTCCCCCTAGAGGGCAGGCTCAACAGTAATGTACTTATCTTCTTCCAAAAGCTGTCCCTCAGTCTTGTTCCCCTCATCATACAAGCCATCTTCCCACAGACTGTCCCCCTTAGACCCACCTGACTCTCTTCCTCTCTCTCTCTCCTTCATTTACACCTTTCTGTCATAGCACCCACAAACAACAAAAACCTTGCCTTCATGGGCCCCAAACTCTTCAACACTCTTCCCCCTCCCTCTCCCAGTGTTGTTCAATTTCCTCCTTGAAACGCAACTTAAAGATGTACCTTTCTACTTCCTCTCACTGCAATTTTTTTCTCCTCCTAATATCTCCTCATAACTATTCCTCCTCTCTCTCCCCATCATCCTGCATCTCCCCTCGCTGTTTGCACTTAATCATGGTGTCCAACTGTACACTGCCCTTCTACTCAACTGTATCTGCTCCCCAGGTCTACCCCCCATTCTCTGGTATCCTTACCCTCCACATACAGCTCCAATTGTTTCCTGTTTTTAGTACCTGGTCTGTATTAGTTTTTTTGCAAAATCACTTGACTGTATTAGTTGTATTGCTAAATTGTTAGTTGATTGTATTCAGCTATTGTACTTGATCAGTTGTGTTTCTATTTATTGTATTACTGGACACTTGTGAAAATGGGCAGCTTTTGCTCACAATGACCTTTCCAGCATTAAAATAAACTGAACCAACTAAATACAGAAGCAGCACAGTGCACAATAATCAAGGTCCTGTGTAGTGTGTCACTGCTCCATTAACAAACCTCATATGCATACCCCCATTTCCCCTCTTTTATATTGTATTACATTACCACTCTAGGCATCAGACCCAGAGTCATCATCCTCTGATTCCCCTCTCCTGTCTTCAACCTGCTGCTGTGCCAAGGGGCCCACAACCTTGGAAATAGTAAAGATGGTCTGACTTTCCTTCACAACCACTTGTAGTCTCATTAGAAATATCCATTGGTGTTGAACCTTTGTCTTCCATACTCCATGAAATTATTTTCTCTTTTGTTTCATGAAGTGACTGATATCAGGGAAAAGTGAGATTCTGGCATCATCAGTCAATATGGGACCAACCTGCTTCATGGCTCGAATAAAAATATCCCCTTTGGATGACTCCTGAATCACTACCCAATATAGTGTGCAGCTCTGCTTCAGCATTATGAGCTCAGTGAGGAATTACCTTATAAAACATATGCTGTCTTAGGGGAAGCACTTTTGAAGGTAGTGGTAGTGTTGTAGTCAACAAGTTCTGCATAACGGCTCTAATATTAGGACCCTTGTGGCCCTCCAGCATGTCCCACAGCTGAATATTCAAGGCTCAGCCTTGGTTTTCTAGGTTCTCCAGGTGGGTGCACATATCCATTTTCCTTCACTGTTTTGGCTGTGGATGACATTGCTTTCTTTGACTCTGCACAGCTTGATCCACGTTCAGCTTTGCACTGTCCATGTGAGTCTCAACACTGCTGGTGAGCAGACAAAGTGGAGAATACACACTGTTAGAGCTGCCAAGCAGCTGTCCCTTGTTTTAATTTAAAGTCACTATCACTTCTATTTTAAACTGTAAACATATTTTATTGTGCATTTACTCACCTGATAAAGGTGATTATAACAGCATCATATACAGTACTCAGTGATGTGTGTCTTCTGCTAGGCTGATGCACAAAACTTTCAAAAATGTCAGGGTCTGGATCCTGACTCCTCCCCCTTCCTTCTGTGAGATCCTCCATTCAAAACTTCCAAAGCTTCTCATCCAAAATTAATTATCTGCTGGGAAAACTTATCTATGTCTGACAAAGAGAATGTACAATAGAAACACAACAAAAGGGTCATAGAGACATAGACTTTGACGACAGATAAGGACCGCTTGTCCCACCCAGTCTGCCTATTTCCCTATCTATTGGATAAGCTGCAGATCCTTGTTAACTAATAGCCTACTTCTTCCTAACCTGCATCAGAATTGCCTTATGTCTGTCCCATGCATTCTTGAATTCCCCCACAGTTTTTGACCCCACGACCTCCTCAGAAAGGCTGTTCCATCTGTTCACCACCCTCTCTGTGAAAAAATACTTCCTCACATTGCCCCAATATTTCTCCCCTCTCTCTTCAAATTATGCCTCCTTGTTCTTGCACATCTCTTTTTATCTATTTTTTTTTCCAAAAAATAATTTTAAAAAGTTAATATTTGAATTACTACTTGTGGAGAACAGAGCAAGAAAGGACTAGCAAAAATTATAATCAAAGTTATCGTACTACTAGTAACACATTCTTGAAATATGACCATTTCAAGGTAAGAAACTGGCATTATCCAATTGCACCCTTTCCAGCACTCCATGATGTCACCACTGGGTGAGTTAAGTAGTGCCCAATTAGACATGGGTGGGGTGAGGAGTAGTTGGTTCTAGAACAGCTTGTAACACACATTGTCTGAAACAGGCAGTATCTATTTTAAGGGTATTGATATGATATCGTCTGGTGAAAGAGTTCATTGACACCATGGTGGTACACAGATATCTGGAACTGAAGTGCAGTTTCTTTCCTCCCAGGATATGGAGACTGCCTTAGTGGAATAAACCTCCAGGTGCTTTAGCATGAAAATTCCTTGGATCTTGCATGCCTCTGAGATTGTGGCTTTTTTCACCCAACAAGCCATGGCAGTTCAAAAGGCTGGGTTATCTACTGTAGGTCCCCAGAATAGGATATATGTAGTCTATTTTTCTGATAGGAGCTGACCTGTTGACATAGTCCTTCAGACTGTGAGTGATGTCAAGGGTCAATAATGCTTCCCTGTTTTCAGAATGTGAATCTATTTATTTTATTTTATTTATTGAAGTCTCAGATTAACAACCTTTGAGCTAGAAGCTCATTTATAGAGGTTCCCCGTCAGAAAAAAAAATACATTACAGAAGTATACAGTACAATCAAAGCAGTGAAAACAAGTAATAATCAATTAACAAGGTTTCTTTCAGTTACATTCTGTACAATATTCTATTTCAGTATCAACAATGCCCAAAAGATGAAGAACGGGGGGGGGGGGTAGGGGTTGGAGTGGAAGCAGCTGCTTAAGGCCTTGTCAAGGTTAGAGGAGAATTTTAAGAGTATAGAATGTTGTGTGTGAGGGTCAAAGATGTGAGGAGGCTAGGGGGACGGAGAAGGAGTGAGTAGGGGTAGGTTTTAGGAGGTAGTTGGGAATAAGGATTAAGGACAGTTGCAGTGTACTATGTGCAGTTTGATGTGAAAGAAGTGGTGAAAATAGAGGATGATAGGATGATGAAGCGGGGAGGAAAGTAGTAGGGAATAGGTGGGAAGGTAGGGGTTGGAAAACACAGAGGTGAAGGCTAGAAGTGCAGGGGGAGTGTAATAGACCCCTAGTGGTAAGTTGGTGGAGTAATTATAGGTTACAGTTGCAGGCACTGTGTGTGGTCAGGTGATTGTGAAGAACTGGTTTAAAGTGCCCAATTTTAGTAGCCATTGCCAAATCACTTGGGAGCGAGTTAAGCCAGTTTGGGGCTCGGTATTCAAACGATCTTTGCCCTTGGGTGGTCCTACGAAATGGTACCTTGAAGGAATTGCTTTTTGCCCCTCTCATTGACCTAGGTATTGTAGCTAGGTGTAAGAGATTTTGTACCCCCCTCAGTGCTAGGCCTAGAGTGACCATTTTGGCAAATATGCACACCTGGTACTTAATCCTGCAGTGTAGGTTAAGCCAGCCTGAGTGAACATAGAGTTCACAAATGTGTGTTTGGCTATCCGTCCCTAAAACAAGCCAGCACACTTTGTTTAATACTATGGAGATCCATTTTAGTGCCATGGCTGTAGCTGCTCCATAGACCACCAGGCTATATTCTGTTACCAAGAAGATCAAGCTATTTATAGCAAGCTTTAGAGCTGCATCAGTTAGGCAGTTTTCGTGCATGTACTGTACAATTGACCTATTTTGGCATTAGCTGCCTTAGTCACAAGTCTGATGTGTTTTGAGAACGTAAGGGAGCAATCTAGCATGATTCCTAAGTATTTGAAATTCTGAACCATTTCCAGTATTTCATTATTCTTATTCAGTATTTTAGTTGGTGCATTCTGTATCGATTGAGACGAGGCAAACAGCATTGTTTTTTTCTTCTTATAGTTTAACAACAATCTAGAGGTATGGAACCAAGATTCAATGTTTGAGAAGTCCTCCTGCAACTGTTTTTCCAGGGTGACCGGGTCTTTGTGACTGGTGAACAACACTGCGTCATCTGCATACAATAGTATTTTGTCCTTACACGTTGGGAGGGGGGGTAATTTAAGAACAGGCTAAACAGCAGGGGGACCAAGATTGACCCCTGTGCTGATGCCTCTTCAGTTAGATAGTGTATCTCAGATCTTAGCCTGTTGTTCTCTGCCAGAGAGATAACTACAGAACCATCCGATGGAATCAATCGACAGACCTGCCATAGGTCATTTGATCTAACAGGAGTTCATGACTGACCGTATCGAAGGCCTTAGTGAGGTCAATAAATGTTGCCCCCACCATAGACCCTTGATCCAGCCGATCATGAATATAACCTGTAAATTCAACTAAAGCAGTATTTATAATGATAGATCTAGTATTCTTGTCAGAGGTGTGAGTAGTTTGTCTAGGGTTAGGGCAACTAATTTGAGGTCGAGGCCATCACCACTGTTTCTGGTTTTTCCTAGCACTTGCTGTAGGTATTGTGTTGCTTTTCTAGAAATGATTCTCAGATAGAAGGCAGGTGCTGGGGAAGAGGGTGGGGTATTTCCAAGTTTGCATTCAGCCTCACTTACTAGTTTGAGGAAGTCTGGGGGGAGCACACCACTGAGGTCAGTGAAGGTATTATTAAATGTGGCAACGATGACTTTAGGGTCCTGAGTTAGTTCCCCCTCAATGTTTAGCATTCATTGGGGTGTTTCATTCGGTTTACCTGTAAGGGTCTTAATGTTATCCCGGAATTTACGGTGGTCACCCCAGGAATTAGTCAGTTCAGATTTAAAGTGTTGGCTCTTAGCTCGGTGAATGGCACAGGTGCAGTTATTATGAGTAGCTTTGTAATTTTGGATGTCTATGGGTGATCCGGTATATCTATCCTTTTGCCAGAGGTTATCTATGGCCTTCATTTGGTTAATGTGGGGGGGTGTTACCCAGGTCTTGTGCTTCCTGCTAACTTTCTGTTTGGTCAGCGGGGCTTATATGTTACAAGCAGCATTGAAGATCTTGATAACTTGCTCTAGTGCTATGTCCACATTGACTTTGGAGTCTATGGATGACCAGTTCAGTTGCTTCAGGTGTGCTTTGAAGGAGCCCAGTTACACTTTCTTCAGCATTTGGAAAGTGATGATTCTTGCAGCGGATTTTAGTAATTTGTTTGACCAAGTACTGAGGATAGGAGTGTGGTCACTTAGGGAGTCAGGGAGGACAACTGTGCATGTTATCCATTCTGTTCAGTTGGTTAGCACCAAGTCGAGTAGCGTGCTGGATCCTGTGCTGTAGTTGACATGGGTCAGGAGTTAACTAGCTGGACAATATTATAGCATCTCTGTAGAGTGCTGTACCTGGGGACAGCCAGTTGATAGTAAAGTCCCCAAGGACTATAATCTCAGAGTTGAGTTTTAGGTCAGAGAGGTAGTCAAAGACAGCTTTGAACCCAATAGCCTGCTCACTAGGTGGTATGTATATGGATACTATTGTTATGCCCTTCCCACTTGACCCAAGGAGTATTTTTAGGAAAGCTGTTAGAAGGACAAAAGCACAGACAGAAGAGAAAATAGCACAGGGTGTTAAGGAGGGAGGCAAAACCTTCTATAGATACGTAAGAGAAAAAAAGAAAAACTAAGGGAGGAATAGTTTGACTAGAATCCAAGGAAGGTAAGATGGCAGAGAGTGACAAGGACAAGGCAGAAGTGCTAAACAAGTTCTTTTGCTCTGTCTTCACCATAGAAGGCAGTGACAAGGGTCCTACACTGAGCAGGACAAAGGAAGATACCCAGGGGAGCAGATACTAGCCCCTTCACAGGGGAGAGAGTCCTAAAAGAGCTTAATAAACTGAAAGTGGAAAAAGCTATGGGACTGGACAGCATACACCCTAGGATATTGAAGAAGCTCTGAGAGGAACTAGCCACACCACTGGCTGAGCACTTCAACAAGTCACTAGACAGTGGGAAAATATCTCAGAACTGGAAACAGGCAACCGTTCTGCCCTTACACAAGAGCGGAAATAAGGAAGAGACAGAAAATTACCACCCTGTCAGCTTGACCTCAGTTGTGGTGAAAATTATGGAGTCACTACTAAAAGAGAGGATAGTGACGTACCTAACAGATACTGGAAAAATGGACCCAAAGCAACATGGTTTCATAGCAGGATGCTCTTGTCAAACCAACTGGATCAACTTCTTCGACTGGGTCACCAGAAAATTGGATCAGAGGGGGCAGTGGACATTGTATACCTAGATTTCAGCAAGACCTTTGACACTGTCCCTCACAGAAGGCTAACCAACAAGCTGGAACATACGGGAGTTTGCCAGAAGATGATCAGCTGGCTCAGTAACTGGCTGAACGATAGGACCCAGAGAATGCTAGTCAATGGATCATTGTCAAGGGAGGGTAGGATAACCAGTGGCATCCTGCAGGGATCGGTACTGGGATAGATCCTATTTAAAATATTTTTATAGCTGATATAGCAAATGGACTAACAGGGAAGGTTTGCCTGTTCGCAGATGATACAAAACTCTGCAACGTAGTGGACACAAGGAAAGGAGCAGACAACATGTAAGTTAACCTTAGAAGGCTAGAAGATTGGTCCAGAGACTGACAGTTGCAATTTAACACCAAAAAGTTAAGATAATGCACTTGGGAAAGAGGAACCCTGGAAAAAAGTACACACTGGGAGGACATCAACTTGACGAGACACAAACGGAGCAAGATCTCGGCATAATCATCAGTGACAAATTAAAGGTAGGAAAACAATGTGAGAAAACAGCACAAAAAGTGGGTGGCATCCTCAGAGGTATAAGTAGAGGTATTCCTAGTAGAAAGAGGGAGGTTTTCATGCCACTCTACAGGTCCTTGGTGAGGCCACACTTGGAGTATTGTGTTCAGTTCTGGAGACCTCACCTCAAGAAGGGCTACTATGATGGTGCATGGACTGCATCACAGGTCTTATGAAGCAAGACTCAGGGAGCTGAACCTATACTCCCTTGAGCACAGAAGAAACAGAGGGGACATGATTGAGATATTTGAATACATGAGGGGATTTAACGCAGCTCAGACAGGCAATCTATTTCAACGGAACACGGCAGCTCGCATGAGAGGGCATGATATGAGACTTGTAGGAGGAAGGTTCAAAAGCAAACTTAGGAAGTACTTCTTCACAGAGAGAGTAATAGATCCATGGAACAGCCTGCCCTAGGAGGCGGTAGCATCAAAGAAAATCAGGGAGTTCAATCTCACATGGGACAGACATAAAGGACAAGTTAGGGCAAAGGCTGCATAGGGAGGGGGTAGTTTCTAGGGCAGACTAGATGGGTCGCATGTTCCCCATCTGCCGATGCTTTTCTTATGTTCTTATGTTATAACCGGTATTATTTGTGTATTACTGCCTGTTATGTATGGAAGAGTGCATTCCTGAAGGTGGTCCTTGATGTATATGGTACATCCTCCACCTCACTTCCCGGTTCTGTTCAGTCTAAAGGATGTATACCCTTCTAATTGGATAGCTGTGTCAGATGCTCTTGGGGTGAGCCAGGTTTCAACTACAGATAAGATGTCTGGATCATGTTGTTTAACCCACACTTGTAGCAGATCGAACCTAGCCACAAGACTACAGATATTAATGAAAGCAACAGTAAGGGCTCTATGATTCTTTGGTGATTCAACACCCCTTGTGATTGGGCTGGGGTTTGGATGAATGTTACCAGATAGCAGGAGTAGTAACCATGCTAGCCTTATAACTTGCACTCTAAGAAGCTTCAGGGACTAAGAGTGATGCTGGCTGTTAACGCCTCTTTTTGAGTTATTTACTGTAATTAGGGCCATGCTAATGTTAAAGGGGGGGTGGGGGAGGTAGGGTTGGCCTGTGGCAACGCAAGAATATGCACAAGTATTTGTCTTGAGAATATAGAAATCGCAGGGCTCGTTGATGAGTTAAGGCAGTTCCCAAGCCTTTCTAGGATGGGGATATTGTTAGTGTAGAACAGATCCACATTTCACAGAAAGAGGGATGGCAGCATTATCACCACAGCAGTGAAGAACCAGGCTTGGTGCTGTTGCATGATGTTGGGTGAAACAGGTTGCTTTGACAACAGATATTTGAAAGGCTTGCCTGTAGTTCGATGGGGGAGACATAGCTCCTCCCTCTTCCTCTATTTAATCATCCAGCCTCTGCTCCCTCTGCTTAGAGCAAGCGGACTTGCTGGTCATGTTGCTGCGTTCCAGCTGCTCCTTCCTTGCATTCTACCCTGTTGCTGTTTTACTCATTGGCTTTCCTTCTGTCTCCTGTTCAATTGTGCTGCACTGCTGGTTTGCATTGCGGCAGTGCACGGATGCCCCACCCCCTGTCTTTCTTCTCCTCTTTGTGCTTGTTCTCACCTCCCTCCTTTCGTACCTCCATACATGCTTGCTTACTTTGCTTGCTTGTTTCCTTGTCCCTGCTTCATTTATCTCTAGGGTTTTTTTTCCTCTGCTGCTACTCGCTCCTTGTCTCTGCTGCAGTATGCTATTTTCTCTCTGAGCAGCCACTTGCACCATGCCGCCTTGTAGTCTGCTCGCTTCCCCAATGCTACCGTTCTCACCTGCTGCACTACACACCCGCTGGACTCCTCACCCTCAGCACCTTCCTGGATTCTTGGTGCTGCTCCAGTCCCTTCTAGCAGTTCTGCAGCAGGGAGGAGAGCCGTTACATTACATTCTTTGCTCAGCAGCTTCATAGCCTAATAATTGCATTATTTCTGTTTGCTTCCTGGTGTTCTCTTCATTGATTATACCCTCTACTCAACTGCTACTTCCGACTACATACCATCAGCTGCTGCCATT
This sequence comes from Neoceratodus forsteri, assembly GCA_016271365.2. NCBI lineage: Eukaryota > Metazoa > Chordata > Ceratodontiformes > Ceratodontidae > Neoceratodus > Neoceratodus forsteri. The sequence goes on from CM028129.1 coordinate 1,049,267,728, forward strand.
AACTGCATAAACGTTTCAGCCTTCCAGTTGTTATATGTGTCATCGGGACACCTCTAACCGACTCCAACGGTGAAGGACATGTCTCTAGCTTACTTATCTATGAATTCCCTAGGACCTATATGCACTATCACATGGATACATAGTTCACTGTCTGGCGCCTCAGGTGTGACATCACCACTATGCCCTGCCGCTTCTCCTTGTTACCTGAGGAGCAATGGAGAGCTTCACAGATCCAATGTCTAATTTCACTGCAGTTACAGTTTTCTCCTGTCAGTTACCTGTCCCTTCTGGCTTGCTCTGCAGTCTAAACTGATTTGTCTTGTTCTGTAGTATACTCACCTGGATTTGCTACCCTTAAGTACTGTGCCTCGCTAAGCAATACTGTGCCTCACTAAGCATGGTCCACTTCTCCACCTATACCTTAGAAAGGGGTATCGCTCAGTGCTTCTAAACATCTCATATGACATCATATGAGCCTGCTAACCATCTGCTGTACCCCTCAGCAGGGCGTTTCTCCCCATTCCAGCTCAAGTGCATCCTCAGGTAGCTTGCAGTAGTTGTTCTCATCTCTTGGATGTCCTGAGCTTTTTACCTTACTCGAGGTCCCTTGTTATCAAGTACTTCTGACAGTGGGGCCCTGCAGGTTCAGGTAGCCTACATGGAGGTCTAGCTCAGCTTACTCACTTCTTCTCTGCCTCTGGCAGACCTACGTGGTGGTTCTGCCTGTCCTGCTTGCCACATGGTGGCTTAGCTCTACTCTATATTCTACTTATTTGGGTGCACCTATGTGGAGGCCTAGCCCAACTTACCTACTTCTACCAGCTAGACCAAGTGGAGGCCTAGCTTGCTTCTCATACGCTTGCCCACTGTCATTAGTGAACCTCCTGGAGTCCTCCAGTGTGCTTTCATTGGCCCTTCTATCACCTGGATGAGTCCAACCTTGACTACTGCTGTCCTGCTGCCATGCCATCCTGACTCCATGAACATAGTGGTACCCTTCCTCACCTATTATTCCTTCTGCCATGGAACTCACTTCTGTTTCTTCCCTCTACTGAAACATACATCTCTATAATTATGGCAGGTAATGAGGAGGTCCTGCCATCTTTTCCCTGGAGAGCGCATTACTATGGCACGGTGGACCACATGAGGTCCCACCTCCCAATTCTGCACACCCATGAGGGGCCCACCTCTTGGTGTACACATACCCAAGTACTACAGGCAGACTTCCCCAGGTGTCCTCTAGTGCTTCAATGCTTCTCGTATCATGCAATGGTGAAGCCTTCTTGGAGTTCGCACCTTCCAGATCCTATTGGACTTCAGGACATTCCTTGCTCAACTTGTCTTCATCTTACAGGTAGACTCATGGGTCTAATCTTCCTCTAGCTGACCACCTGATCCTACTCTATTGCTCAAGCATCGCAAGTTGTTCATGCTAGACCTCAAGGATGTCATCCTCCAGCTGTCGTCAGGGCTACACATATGTACCTCCTACTGCACTGGAGTTTCAACTCCTGCAAGCTTCCATTTTTATCTACTCCTACCTTATCACCGTTCTATACTGCATCATTACTGACCACTTCCTAATCTAAGGCCCTACATCCTCAAATAATTCCCTTAGTACTCATCTTCACCATGCTAACTGTCCATGACGTTACTGCTGTTTCACTCACAGTTTCCTTGATCAGAGATTAACTATCATTCTTCATCTTATCATCACTCCTACCTGGATATCTCCATCTGCCAGAACTTTGTGTATAGCATTGCCTTCCTGCTCATCATCAGCTAATCAACAGGACTTATATTTATTTAGTGATTCTGAAAAGACCTTTGAGTGCAAGCTCTTTTACAAAGGTTCCACATCATAGATTGCAAAACAAAGAACAATAGGAGAAAACAAAGGTACATTACAATGAATGATACAGCTTGGATTCAGAATATACAGAATAACTCAAAACAGAGGTACAAGTTAAAATAGCAAGAAAAACACTTTATGTGGGTGGGGGGTATAAGCAGCCACAGAATGCCTTGTCAGTGGTTCAGAAGGATGGGGATAGCTGGCAATGGGGTGAAGAAAGGAGGTACGAGAGAGAGGTATGTAATGTGGTGGCGGTGAAGGGTGGGGGAAGAAGGGTGATAAGGTAAATAGTGGGGTGAGGGGAGGCTGAGTGGAGAAGACATGCTAAAGTAAATGGACTTGGACATCTTCTGTGAAAAAAACTCCTCACCTTCTATATTGTTTGATGTTACAGACTTGGATTCGCTAACCCTTCACTAAAAATACCACCAACAGCTTAATCTGGTTCAAGGTCAGTTGACATTCATCCGTATCCCCCTCCCCCGGGTCGTGCCTGAAAATAGGCAGGATTTGTCTAGTGCACTTACCCGGTCAACAAAAGCTAAATAAAAAATAAATAAAAATTTCCTCCTTGGTGGACTTCCATTTGACAGCAGTTCATCTTTTGGATTATTATCCATGCAATCTAATTCAGGATATGCCTCTCTGAAAATCTCCCCCAAAAATCAGGGTAATTAGTGAGGTAAACACCAAAATAGAGCAGTTGATAGGGAGAAGGGCAGGGGTAAATGGAGAAAAAGACAAAGGCAGTAAGGACAGGGATGGGGCAAAAAAAAATAAAGCTATAAAAAAATGGAGGGTAATGAGTACCAAAGCCCGTAGTCTAGGTAAAAAGCTCCCTGAAATGGTGGCCTTGATGGAAGAGGGATGCCTGGATATTGTGGCAGTCACAAAAGCATGGTACACAGAGAACCATGACTGAGATGTCAACATACCAGGGTACACAATCTACAGGAGGGACAGGGAGGGAAGAAGAGGAAGAGGAGTAGCTCTCTATGTAAGGGAAGGGATAAAAGCAACAGAACTAAACGGTAAACAGGGAGGAGAGGAGGCACTGTGGGTCACCCTGGAGACTGGAAATGGCTCCACAGTCCGCACAGGGGTTGTATACAGACGCCCATCTCAGGGGGGAGGAAATGGACAAGGAAATGATAGACACCATCCTTGGGATAGCAGAGAAAGGGGAGATATTGCTGATGGGAGACCTGAATATGCTAAATGTTGACTGGAGCACCTTTGCTGCAGCCACATCCAAGAACAGGGCCATTCTCGATGCCCTACAGGGGGCATGCCTCAGACAGCTAGTTTTGGAACCAACTCGGGAGAGAGCAATTTTAGACCTGGTACTCTCAAATGGGGATGGAGAGAGGATTTCTGATCTTGAAGTGGGTAGCCATCTGGGAAAAAGCAACCCCCAAACAGTGTGGTTCACAATAAACTTAGCTGTAGAGTCAAGCCACACAAAAAGTGAAGGTACTGGACTTCAGGAGGTTGATTTTGTCAAAATGGGAGAGTGCCTCAGAAAAGCACTAGCAAACAGGCAAGAAGGTGGGGTGGAGCAACAATGGGGAAACATCAAAACCACCATCACAGAGGCTACAAGTCTTTGTGTGAAGCAAATAAAATCAAAATGAAAGAAAAAACACTATGGTTCTTAAACGAAGTGGCGGGGAAGATAAGGGGAAAAAAGATAGCATTCAGGAAGTATAAGGGAAACACAGAAGGAGCAGGACAGAGAACTGTACCAGTTAAAGCAGAAGTAAGCGGGTAAGACAGTCAGAATAGCAAAGGCCCAAACCGAGGAAAAGATAGCCAACTTGGTTAAGAAGAGGGGATAAAACCTTTTATAGGTACATTAGGGAGTAAAGAAAGACTAAGGCAGGGATACTGAGGCTGAACAAAGAGGAAGGTGGTTGGGAAGAGAGCGACAGTGAAAAAGCAGGGATACTGAACGAATACTTTTGCTCAGTATTCACAATGGAAAAGCAGGGGGAAATACCTAATCCAGTCAATAGAAGCACTCTGGATAGGGGAGTTGATATTAGTCCTTTCACAGAAAAAAGGGTTCTGAAAGAACTCTTAAAACTGAAGGTGGATAAAGTAATGGGGCCTGATGGGATTCACCTAAGAAATTTTAAAGAACTAAGGGAAGAACTAATAACACCACTGATTACCCTTTTTAGTAAATCATGGGAGGATGGGGTGGTACCTGAGGACTGGAGGAGGGTGGATGTGATTCCCCTTCACAAAAGTGAGAGCAAGACAGAGGCAGGACACTACAGACCTGTCAGTTTGACCTCAGTGGTAGGGAAAATGATGGAATCACTTCTGAAGGAAAGAATTGCTGAGTACCTAGAGGTCAGAGGGGCACAGGACCCAAAGCAGCATGGATTCACAGCAGGAAGGTCATGTCAGACAAATCTAATTGATTGCTTTGACTGGGTGACCAAAGCAGTAGATCAGGGAGGGGCTGTGGACATGGCCTACCTAGACTTTAGCAAGGCATTTGACACAGTCCTGCACAAAAGATTAATAAACACATTAGCCAGCCTGGGAGTGGGTCCTAGGGTGGTAGCCTGGGTAAAACACTGGTTGGACAACAGGACACAACGGGTAATAGTAAATGGAGTCCACAGTGAAGAAAGGAGGGTTACTAGTGGGGTACCGCAGGGTTCAGTACTGGGGCCGGTCTTCTTTAATGTATAAGTGACATTGCAGAGGGACTGGAAGGGAAAGTATGTCTCTTTGCAGATGACACAAAGATCTGCAACAAGGTTGATACACAAGGTGGGGTGGAAAGGATGAAAAGGGACTTGGCAAGGTTGGAGGAATGATCAAATGTATGGCAGCTTAGATTCAGTGCAAAGAAGTGCAAAGTAATGCACCTGGGAAACAAAAACCCAGGGGAAGAGTACACAATGGGGGGTGAGATACTGACAACAACAAAAATGGAAAGGGACCTAGGGGTAGTCATATCAGATGACCTAAAGGTGGGCCAGCAATGTGAGAAGGCAGTAAGGAGGGCTGGGGTGATACTAGGATGCACAGGGAGAGGCATCACCAGTAGAAAACAGGAAGTTGTTGGCCCTCTGTACAGACAGTTTGTAAGACCACATCTGGAGTACTGTGTATAGTTCTGGAGACCCCATCTCCACAAAGGCATAGACAGGGTGGAGGCTGTCCAGACGAGGGCAACCAAAATGATGCAGGGTCTGCATCAGAAGACACATGAAGAAAGACTAAAGGAACTAAAGATGTATAGCCTTGAGGAGAGGAGGGAGAGGGGGGGACATGATAGAAATTTTCAAATACCTCAAGGGAATCAACAAAGTACAAGAGGGTAGCATCTTTCAGAAAAGAGATGTGCAAAAACAAGGGCACAATTTGAAGATAGAGGGGACAGCTCAGAGGTAATGTGAGGAAGTATTTCTTCACAGAGAGGGTTGTGGATACATGAAACAGACTTCCTGAGGAGGTCGTAGAGTCAAAAACAGTGGGGGAATTCAAGAATGCATGGGACAGACATAAGGCAATTATAGTGGGGGTAGGAGGAAGTAGGCTATTGGTTAACTAGGATCTGCAGCTTATCCATTAGGTAGGGAAATGGACAGACTAGGTGGACCAAGCGGTCCTTATCTGCCATCAAATTCTATGTTTCTATGAACAGCAGTCTGGATTTAGGTAGAAGACAACAATCACTACTACCTACCTTAGGATTACTCTCCTTTTAGAATGCCAGATGGGCAGGTCAGTAGTCATTAGTCCTCGGAGGTGTCCCCCTAAGGGTTTTTTTCCTCTCCTGCACACTACTGGCCACACTTTCTGGAGTTGGAGGAGGTAATCATATTGTTATTATATTTCTTTTTGGGCCTTCATTTTACACTTACCTAGCATCCCGCCAAAGGTGGGATACAGAGAAAGGCCAAAGATCAAGTTATACAATTAACTATATAAAATACACCTCTAACACATCTAAGCATTAACCATATCTCATCCATTTCCTATGTATGACAAGCACTGACCTATGTAGCATTCCAGCTGAACGTATTCTAAGCACCAACCACAGTACTCTGTGTCTATATACTGCTAACACTGATTTACGTACCATTCAGTTCAAATGTATCTAAGAGCTAACCTTACCTTACTCAGCTAAGTACCACGAAGCACTGAGCAATGTATCACACATTGAATTGGAAGGCTTTCCTGTAGTTCAGTGGGGGAGACATAGCTCCTCCCCCTTCCTCTATTTAATCATCCAGCCTCCACTCCCTCTGCTTAGAGTGAGCAGATTCACCCTCCATCCTCCCCTGCCTCCTCCTCCTTCTCCGGCACTCTTATCCCACCTAGTGCTGGGCCTTCATTCTACATTTACCTAGCATCCCCCCAAAGGTGGGATACAGAGAAAGGCCAAACATCAAGTTCTACTATTAACTATATATAATACAGCTCTAATGCATCTAAGCATCAACTATATTGCATCCAATTCCTATGTACTACAAGCACTGACCTATGTAACATTCCAGCTGAACGTATTCTAGGCACCAACCACAGTGCTCTGTTTCTATATACTGCTAACATTGACTTACATACCATTCATTTCAAATGTATCTAAACACTAACCTTATCTTATTCAGCTAAGTTCCACAAAGCACTGAGCTATGTATCACACATTGAAAGGCAGTTAAGGTTTGGTAAAGTTGTTAGGGAGTTAGGACTACCAGAATAGTGCATTGGTAAGAACACCAACTTTGGTGCTGAAGGTCCAGAGTTTGAATCCCCACTGAGGAAGGTGACCAGTGTACCTGGAGATTAGAAGGTTAACAAGGGCTGTAGTTGAGGGCAGGTGATAGTTTAGTGTAGATGAGAGTGAACTACTGGTGGTAAAGGCAGTGGAGCTAGATGCCACACTAGTGACTCCTAGTGGTGGGATAGTATAAACTTCTAATAGCTGCATCTATAGTCATGTGACCTGCAACATCCTATATAGGAACAGTCAGCCCAGCCCAGGGTGGGCGGAGCAGTTGATGTAAAGCATTGACAGCCTAACTCAGGTCCTGAAATAGCTCCTGGAAGGCTGTTGAAAGTACCTTGCTGTTTGCAGCTCTGCCCGGTCCGCTCCCCACGGGAGGGTGAGGGATGAGGGATTAGTGTGGGGTGCTGCTAGAGCTGCTGAAGGGATGAAAACAGTGCATCACAATGCTGTGCTGTGACTTAACATAGGAAGAAACAATAGACATAGTTTGGGAGCGGGAAAGAACAGGGAGGAGGATGGGGATGAACTGCACATGCATGAGCTTTTCTGACTGCCAGGGGTGAAACCAGAGTGAAAATGGAGTTTGAAGAGGAGAAATAAACCAGGTAAGAGCTGCAGAAAGAACATTAAAATCCATCTACCAACAGTATGTAACCTTGTGTTCACCCACTCCCTTCAGAATTCAGTCCACACCGAAATACATAGGCATTAAGGAGCTCAGGAGAACTGACCTAGATCCCTTGTACAAACCCCCAAGACAGTCCTTGGTGATACTATCACCACACCTTAGCCATCAGAAAATAATTTACAGTCTTTGTTTATTTGAGAACACAGGTCTCGAAATCGCTTCTTGAAGGCTGTTGCAAAGTACCTTGCTGTTTGCAGCTCCGTCCGGTCCACTCCATGGGAGGGTGAGGGATTAGTGTGGGGTGCCGCTTGAGTTGCGTAAATGAAGAAGGGATAAAAATAGTTTATCACAATACTGTGCTATGACTTAACATAGGGAGAAACAGTAGATATTGGGTCCGATTCTAGAAGGGTGGCGCAAGTCGCCGCCAAACACAACTTGCACCACTCGCAACTGCGACTTTGACCCTGCACCCTATTGGGCAGAGTCACCGCAGCTAAGTGCTGTGACTTGCAACATGTGGCCAGGTACGCCAAACTGCGGGCACAACTGGCGAGCATGTCGCAAGCCGCAACGCAGGTCGCAAGTGCCCTCTCCATGCCCAGCAAGGCACAGGCACCCCGCAGTGCTGCCTACAACCCCTGGCCCCCAAATCCAACAAAAACTGCCCACAGGACTGCCCACCCTAACTGCCCCTGATGCTGCCATGATGTGCCTTACAGGGCTGCCCACACCCCCAGCCTCCCAAAGTGTTCATACAGAGCTCCACTGGGCTTCTCACACCCCCAGCACCCCCGAATCCTTCATTGTGAATTGCCCCCCACAGGCTGTCATCCCCCACCCATGCCCTAACCCCGAGTCAACAGCCGCAAATGCAGCAAATACCCTGCCCTGGTAGTCTAGTGGCTCCCCACCCAGCCGTGCCAGCCCACCTAGCACCCCCCACCAGTCCCCAGCCGGAGATTGGTACAGCCCACCTCTCTGCACCACGGCCAACCGCCGACTGATTTCAGTATGCACTCCAACTGGACTCAGTCAGCAGCTGGCCATGGTGGTGAGAGGTGGGCTGTGCCAGTTGCTGGCTGGGGATGAGGTGCTGGGATGGCTGGGCAGAATGCTGGGTGGGGATGAAGCCACTAGACTACCAGGGCAGGGTATTTGCTGCATGGGCCCATGACCCAGGGTCGGGGCATGGGTGGGGGATACAGCACCGCCTCCCCAAATTCATGGGGGATTTGGGGGCTGGGGGTGTGGGAAGCCCTGTGGGGCTCTGTATTAACACTTCGGGGGCCAGGGGTGTGGGCAACCCTGTTGGGCACTTACTGTATGGGGGCATGTACACTACGGAGATAGGGCAGAATCATGGCCCCAGTTCTAGAAATGTTTCTTCGGTGCCCATTGGGGCAACAACGGGGGTGGTCTGGGCATGGGGGGCACATGGACCAGGTTCTACAGGACCCTCGGAGGATGTATGTAAGTTACACCAGCTGAATGCAGGTATAACTTACAATGCTGGTTCTCCTCCAGGGGTCCCTGCAGAATCCCAACATTGGGGTCTTTGTTGCTGCCTTTCTGGAATGGGGTGCAACTGCTGCCATTAACCCCCTAGCACCATGTCGCAAGGGGTTCATGGCTCAACTGCCGATGTAGAAGCTGTTTATACAAGCGGCCCGCAACATGTCGCAGGCCACCTGTAGAATTGTGCAGTCGCACCGCTGACATGGTGCTGTTACTTGCGCCCATTCTACTTGGTGCAAGTGCTATTATACCAGGCGTAATTTTTCTAGAATCAGGGCCATAGTTTGGGAGCGGGAAAGAACAGGGAGGAAGATGGGGGGATGGGGACTAACTGCACATGCACGAGCTCTCCCAACTGCCAGGGGTGAAACCGGAGTTTCAAGAGGAGAAATAAACCAGGTAAGAGTGGTAGAAAGAACATTAAAATCCATCTACCAACAGTATGTAACCTAGCATTCACCCCCTCCCTTCAGAATTCAGTCCACACCGATAAATACACAAGCATTAAGGAGCTCAGGAGAACTGACCTAGATTCCTTGCACAAACCCCCAAAACAGTCCCTGGTGAAACTATCACTACACCTTAGCTGACAGGAAATAATTTACAGTCTTTGCTTATTTAAGAACACAGGTCCCAAAATAGCTCCTGGAAGGCTGTTGCAAAGTACAAAATAACCCTATACAGGAAAATTCTTAGTACTGACTCCTGTCAAGCGAGAGCATGCATTTCACTGGCTCTCTGAGCAGAACATATTGCTATGAGAAGCAGGGGGCCCGGTTTTAAAAAGACTTGTGGATGACACAAGTCCCTGGTGCTCTGAATATACGGCGCAGGGGGCTTGCGGCATTCCTGTGGCACCAATCACGATTTTCTTTCAGGTGCACCAGATGCCGCAAATTAGAGCAGCTCACCCCTGGTCTAACTTGTGCAATTTGAGGGGACCCATTTTATAGGGCTTGCACCAAATAGTTGGTGCAAGCTGCCATAAAGTGTGGAAACTGTTGTAACTGTGCCAAATGTACTGACATTTGGTGCAGTTGCACAAAGAAGTTTGGTGCAGCTACGTCAAACATTGGGGCTGATGCAGGGCTTGATGTAACCCTGCATCAGCCTTTGAAAATCAGGCCCAGAGTCTTTAGAGAGAGATAATTCAAGCTTGTGGTCTGTCTTGGTTCGAAGGTAATTTGGTCAATGCACCAAGAACCACATTCAACCTCCACAGTGCCACTAGGTTCCTGGTTTTAGGTCTCATGTTTCTGGTGGCCTTGAGACATTGTAAGACCCAGTGGGTGGGTACTTGGAGAAATTCCTTCAATGTTATCCCTGATTACTGCTACTGCTGTGGCTTAATGTCTGGGGGCTGATGTTGCTAGTCTTTTGTCAACTCCTGCTTTTACAAATGCAAGGATCTGTGGCAAGGAGTGGTCAAGTGGTTCAGGTTGCTTCTCTTTATACCATTTGCTAAATAGTGCCTATTTAAGCAATATAACATGACAGGGTGTTGGTGGTGCTGGGATTTACCGACGCCTGGTGTGTTGTTTGGTCATGAGGCCACAGACCGAGTGACCAAAACACACCAGGTGTGGGTAAATCCCAGCATCACTATCACTCTGGAGTGGTGTATTGTGATTATACAATGGCCTCCAGCCTCTTTTTAAAAATAAAGAAAGAAAAATACAATTTTTCTTGCAGTTTAAATAATTTTTTTATTTATTCTTATGTCAGAAAAAAAATTGTTTCCTTTTGCTAACTAGAACACTGAGGAGATAACCCCCTCCCAACTGAAATAAAGATGTGGTAAGGTGTTTTTAAGAATTGCACTGTGTTGCCCACAGTTGTGAAACCCTGGAACAGTAACCACATAACAAGTAAAGAAAGTCATTACCGTGACTACCTGGAGTTTTTTTTTTCTAGTTTGGAGTGAGCACTGAGGGGCTGCACCTGTTCAGGGCATGCTTCTGGGGCGAGTTGAGGGTTTTACTGTCGGGGGAGGTGAGGTTGTTACTTTGCCTTTTTTTTTTCTTTTTAGACCAGTTGGGAGAATGGTACTTTAACATGTTACTTGGCTTTTTTTCCTTTTCATCAAAGTGGAGGATTAATGTGGTGGGAATTGGGAAAGAGTGGAATGGCACTTGTTTTCCGAGTGAGTGTGTGGTTTGGGGCCGAAAAAGGCTGGAGAGCAGGTGGGGGGTTGGTGATACAGATATATATTAAGAGACGGAGAAACTGTGAACTACCAAAAGTGGTTTTTAGTCAAAGATGCGGGCTAAAAGTTGTAAAACACATGGCTGGGAAGCTGTGCCCTAATAATGTGCATGCGCTACTGCATATGCATAACTCAGAGGATATGCATATGCATAGCTGCATGCGCAGTATCACGGTTCCACTTTTCAACCATGAGTTGTACAACTTTTAGCCCTCGTTTTTGATTAAAGGGCCTCAAACAACTGGTACAACAACACAAAAGAGACAGGGCTATCCTAGATCTAGTACTGACTAAAGGGGAAAGGATCACAGATCTCCAGGTAGAAGGTCACCTGGGGGCCAGTGACCATCACATGGTTTGGTTCAATTTGGCCACTAGAACTAAATCATCTGATTCCAAGGCAAAAATATGGGACTTCAGAGGAGCTGACTTTGATAAGATGGCCGACAGAGTTAAGCTAGCCCTGACAAGAAGAAATACAGGAGAGGGGATACAGGCAAAGAGGGCAAGCATTAAGGGTGCAATACTTGAAGCAACATCCCATTCTGTTAGAGAGAAAAGCAAGAGCAAAAGAAGAAGGAAACCACTTTGGTTCTCAAAAACAGTAGCAGAAAAAGTCAGAGACAAAAGGCTGGCCTTCAGGAAATATAAGAGAATGCAGTGGGATAAAGATAGGGAGGCATGCCAAACTTCCATAAGGGAAGCAGGGTAGGCAGTAAGGCAGGCAAAGGCCCAAACCGAGGAAACACTAGCACGAACAGTAAAAGGAGGGGCAAGACTTTCTATAGATACATTAGTAAAAGGAGAAAGTCCAGAGGGGGTATTGATAAGATCAAAGGGGATAAGGGGGAACATGTGGTGGAGGACCAAGGAAAAGCATCTATCCTAAATAGATACTTCTGCTCAGTATTTACTGAGGAGAAGGTAGGGGAGGGCCCACAGCTCAGCACCATGGACACAGGGGGAGGGAGGTGTGCACTAGTCCCTTCACAAAAGAAAGGGTCCTACAAGAGCTCGCTAAGTTCAGGGTGGACAAGGCAATGGGACCTGATGGCATACATCCCAGGGTACTAAAGGAGCTAAGGATAGAACTAGCAGAGCCATTAGCAGAACTGTTTAGTGAGTCTCTGAGCACAGGAGATGTCCCAGAAGACTGAAGAAGGGCTCATGTGATCCCACTCCACAAGAGTGGTAGCAGGGAGGAGGCAGGGAACTACAGACCAGTCAGTCTTACCACAGTAGTGGGCAAGATTATGGAGACAATCCTTAAGGAAAGGATAGTGCAACACTTGGAATCTATAGGAGCACAGGATCCAAGACTGCATGGGTTTACAACAGGAAGGTCCTGTCAAACTAATCTCATAGATTTCTTTGACTGGGTAACCAGAGTGGTGGACCAAGGGGGTGCAGTTGATGTCGCCTACCTTGACTTCAGCAAAGCTTTCGATACTCTTCCACATAGAAGATTGATTAATAAGCTGGGTAGGCTCAGGGTGGGTCAGAAGTTGGTCAACTGGGTGGCAAACTGGTTGGCGGGCAGAAAACAGAGAGTGATGGTAAATGGTATACAGTTAGAAGAGATGCAAGTCACAAGTGGGATACCTCAGCAATCAGTTCCGGGGCCAATACACTTCAATATCTTCATCAGTGACATTGTAGATGGACTGGAGGGTAAGGTTTGTCTGTTTGCAGATGACACCAAGATCTGCATCAGAGTAGATGATCCAGATGGGGTGGGCAGAATGAGGAGAAATCTGGATAAACTGGCAAAATGGTGGTAAGAGTGGCAACTGGGGTTTAACACAAAGAAGTGCAAGATCATGCACATAGGGAAGAGAAACCCTAAAGCCACCTATAGGTTGGGAGGGGAGTTACTGCAATCACAAGGGAAGAATTTAATTTATTTATTAGAATTTTGGATAAATACCTTTGAGCCAATGGTTCTTTTACAAAGGTTCCATGTCAGTATACAAAGAATAGAAGTACAGTTTATGTGAGATTAACAGGCAAACAGCTTGAATACAAAATTCAGTACAGGGTATACATGGTCTAAAGCTACAGGTGAAATAAATAACAGTTAGAACAACATAATCAGGCATGCATTTAAGAATGATGAGTCACAACAAATAATATTAACATGAATTAAAGCTACCAGAAGGGCCTTGTCAAAGGGAAAGGTAGAGTGGAAAAAACTGAGTTGCTGCCAATTGTGCCAGGTAGTGTAGGAAAGTGGAAGAGAGAGTGGGTGTAGAGGGGTAACTGGGAGGGAGGTAGAAGGAGAGGTGGGTGGGAGGCAAGGATCGGGGAACAAGTGCAACATTGGGTGGGGTGAGCAGATTAGAAAAGGGAGAGAGGAAGGGAGTTGAAGGAGGGTAAGAGAGGAAGGTGGTGGACCGGGGCTAGGGAGAGAGGCAGGGGTAGATATGGGGAGGGGGAGGGTGATGGCAGGCAGAGGTGGTGATAGTAGAGAGGTGCGAAGAACAGAAGTGACTACCTGGGAGGTTAGGAGAAACAGTCACAGGTGGCTCTGGACACAAGTGTTTGATGTAGCTTGTGTTTGAACGAGCAGAGGGTGCCTAAGTTGATGAATTCACTGCCAAGGGAGTTAAACATCTTAGGGGCTCTACCTGCAAAAGACCACTGGCCTTGTGTGGTGTGACAGCGGGAAACAGCCAGAGAATAGTTGTCAGAGCTTCTTGTGTAACAGGGGTGGTTGGCTGGATTTAAGAGAGAGACTGAACCCCAGGGGGCATGAGTCCCATCAATGACTTTTTTGCTAGTAGGCAGGTTTGGAAAGTAAACCTTCCTTGAAGTTGTAGTCACTTTGACTGTTCGTAGAGGTCGCAGGTATGCGTGCGGTTGGCAGCACCAGTAAGCAGTCTACAGGCCCTATTCAGTGCTGTAAGAATTTGCCGTAGTACTGTAGCTGTGGCTGCTCCATAAATAACAAGCCCATAATCAACGATGGAGACAATAGAGCTGTGTATTGCTAGCTTAAGGTCATCAGGTGTCTGGCAGTGTCTATGTTTATAGAGAAGGCCTATATGGATATTTACAGATTTCGCAACTGAATCGATATGGCTGGAGAAGGACAGAGTAGGGTCCAGGATTATACCGAGGTATTTGAAAGTCTGCATCTGGTCCAGGGTCACACCCGAGCTGTTTTTGATTGTCAACTGTTGGTGTTTATGTTTGTTATTTGTGCCATGGAGCAGACTTGGACATCATCATCACAGATGAACTGAAATCATCCAAACAGACCACTAAAGCAGTAGGTAAGGCTAGAGGGATGTTGGAATGTATTAGTAGAGGTATCGCAAGTGGTATGAGAGAGGTAACAATCCCTCTTTACAAGACACTGATTTGGCCCCATCTGAAGTACTGCGTGCATTATTGGAGGCCACACCTGCACAATGACATTAACAAAATGGAAGCAGTCCAGAGAAGGGCAACCAAAATGGTGCAGGGACTGCATCAGAAAACATATGAGGGCAGATTAACTGAACTCAATATGTATACCCTAGAGCAAAGAAGGGAGAGAGGTGATATGATCGAAACATTCAAGCATCTTAAGGACATTGTCACAGAGTGCCTCTGTGAAAGGTCAGGGGACCCTGGAATTATGTATATATTTCCTTTTCTATTTTGTTTTCCGAGCTTATACTCAGATTGGTATAAACATCCTGCTGGCTGTAACCGGAAAAGTACTGCATTTTCCGCATTGCCATACAGTCATGCTATTTGTTCAGCGGTGCTACTTTTTATTAAGTTGTTGTTTATTAAGTGCTCTGGTTGGTTTAGTTCAACAAGTAGCTGCCATTCAGGGGCAAGGATTGAATTAAAAGTATAATGGGGTGTATTGCATTGTGTAGAATATTTGGCTGGTATAATATATAGGGTTACTAGATTAGGTCCCTTAAATTTTAAAATAAGAGAAGTCACTAGTTGAGCCTTAAATCTTGCATCCTAGCATTTTAAACATTAAAATAAATGAGTGAAGGATTTATTGGTAAAAATGGTTAATGAACTCAGAATGCTTCTGTGTCTTTATTAGTTGTTCTAAAAGTGTATAAATAAGCTTTTGATTGGGTTTATTAGAACCCACCCCCCTTCTTGGATTAAAAAAGTAACAGTTAATGCTTAGAAAAATAAATTAGAGCTTTGTCTAATTATGGTATTTTAAAAGTAGTTTAAAATAGTAGACAATGGTTTAGGAGGGGAAGGAATAAAATGCCGTGAAGCTACGAAAGAACAATATACTGATAGGCTGACATATCAGCAGTCGGGGGGAAAAAGGCTTGCTTAGGTACTGCATGATTTATAATAATGAACAGAATTTCCCCTGTCTATCCATTTTGTATGGGTGTTTGGAACATGAGTTATACTCTTATTTCTAAAGAAGAGAAAATGTATAGAGCTGTTTTCAGCTTTACTGTCATCCCCCCCCCCCCCCTTGACACTCCTTGCAAGGCGCTGTTTAAACATTTAGTTAAGCACTGTTCTTAATCTTGCTGTACAGGACTTCCTGGTTCTCTCTCCTGTTCCCCGGTCTACCTTCTTAAAAAGTGCTCTTAGGTAAAGCGATGCTCGTTGTAGAGATATGCTGCTTAGTTCCTGCTCAGCAGTGCGATAGTGCCAGTGCCGGTAATTTTAGCCGCTTGAACATTCGCTCTATCGCAGAGGCATTTAGCCTTCGGGTTCCCCCTGAAATGACATTTTCTAAAAAAAAATACAGTTTTTAGCTCTACAAACCTTCCAGAGGTAGAATAAAGAGGTTTTGTGCTGCTGTTGGAATTTTTAGAAAACTAAGGGAGTTTGCTATTGGCGTCTTAGAAGCTCTGGAATGCAATCTTCCCCATCTCCAGCAGTCTACTAAGAGCCGGCTGGCCATCTATTCAAGTTTTTTATACTGTGCCAGAAGGGGTGGTGCTTTCTGGGGCTAGAACATTATTAAAAAATCCCACTGAAAGAGTGTAATTCACTTTTGTGCATACACTTAGGTTATTATGTGAATTATATGATGTTTATGATGCTAAATAAATTGAAAAACGTTATAAGTAAAGAGATGCGTTTTGAAAGAAAGTATAGGAGTGGGGTTTAGATGTCACCTGGCCCCTTCAGGGTATAAAAGCTGAGCATGGAGCATAAGTATTCAGATTGCTTTTGGGTCTGGAGGTAAACTCCAGGGCGTTGTGTTAAAGTGCTCCAAGGAGTAAAGAGGTGATTATTACAAAGAGGAAGGTCTGGAGAAAACTGCAGGGACTGCTGTCAAATTACTATACAAATGTTTAGAGTTGTTCTATTATATGTTTCTGGATATCTGTAGTGGTTTCAAGACAGTATGCTGTGTGAGAGGTGTCCTGCTACTGATGAAAATTCCGAACTATAAAATAAATTTCTGAATTCTAATAAAGCCTATTGTGTCACGCTACTTGACTGCCTATGTACACCTGCGCCCTACTACAGGCATTAACAAGGTAAAAAAGTCTAACATGTTTCAATATAAGAAAAATAGCAGGACAAGAGGACACAGCATGAGATTAGAAGGAGGCCGATTAAGGGGTAATGTAAAGAAGTTCTTTTTCACAGAAAGGGTGGTGGATGCATGGAACAGCTTACCTCAGGAAGTGGTGGATATGAATACAGTGCAAGGCTTCTAACAGGCATGGGATAGGCATAAGGGAGCAATACAGATGAGAATGAATAGATAGACCATTGACAGAGTAAAGGCCAATGACACATTCATAAAGTAGAAAAAATGGGTATACTGGATGGGCCTTGCAGTCCTTATCTGCCGTCAACCTCTATGTTTCTAAAAACCACTTTGTGTATTTCAGAATTTCTCTGTCTCTTAAAATATATCTTTACCAAAATAGACATGGTGGAAGGAGTTCACAGACTGCTGCCTCTCTATGGTTCAAGCCAAAAAATTTACGTGGCAATGATCAGTGAAAAAACATTTTAGAAGTGAGCAGATGGAAGCTGTTATGGGGAGAGAGGCGAAATGTATTCTTTTGGTCCTGATTTGTGTTTTGCAAGTTTTTCCTGATATTCCTTTTATGTATACTGATAGTTCCACCTTTGTCATTTAAGGTGGTGGTTAGTGTGGAATCAGCGTGGTTGATTTCTGAAGTGGTTGTTCAGGGACTGATTCACGAACTGCCAACTCCAGATGTGGCTGGCTGGCATTTTTCCCATTGGTCATGCTAGGATTTATAATGGGTAAATCATGCCAGCCAGCCACTCAGAGGGCAGCATTTTTCAAGCCATTGTATAAAGTCTATTATAGGTGTGGTTGGTAGAGGTGCATTGTGCCTGCAGAATGGTCTCAATGACATGTGCAGAGTAACCATCATCTGAAAGTCTTTTCCTTTGATGGGTCTGGCCTTCAGGTTGAGATATGGGGGATCGGATGTTGTATTGGTCCCTGAGTGAGGAGGTCTGGTATGACTTGTAACATCATTGGTTTGTCCACTGGCATTCTGATCAGGGTGACACACCAAGTTCTCCTGGGCCAGTCTGATGTAATGAGTACCACTGCAACTGCTATCCTTTGGATCTTCCTCTGCATCTGTGGGATTAGTGGAATTTAAGAAAAGCAATTCTGAATGTCCACAATAGCAATAGGGCATCCACTCCCATCAAGTTTCATTCCAGATACCTGGATAGTAGTGTTAGTAGTTGTGCATTGTGTTTCATGGACATCAAAACTACGCTGAACAGCTTCAACCTTTGAGAGACTTGACTGAAGGCCTTGGGACCGAGTTGCCATTCCACAGGATTCAGCATTGGATAACTGAGTCAGCCTATTTGTGTACTGAGGTCTCCTACCAAGTGTACCACTGACAGGCTTAGAATGTGTTTTTCTGCCCAGTTGAGCAGTGTGAAGGCCTCACACAACATCTGCATGCTTTCTGTGTCACCCTGCTTGTTTACATATGCCATGGTCACTCTGTTGCCTGTCCTGACTTTAATACTGTGTTCCAGTACTTGTTGAAACTGTTGCTAGTCATACTGCTCATGTCTATAGTTCATTGATTGGCAGTCTCAACTCTGATCACCTGCCCTGGGCATTCATATGCTTGTCTAGGACTGTTCCCCACCGCCACAGGCTTGTATCTGTTTTGAGTATTCTTTTAACTAGTTGGTCCAGGATGAGCACCTTGTTCAATGTCTCTGGGATTTGTCCACCATAAGATTGGCAGATATACCTTGGGTGGAAGAGTTAGGCAATTGGTAGTTTTAGTTTGAATGATTCCACTTTCTTAGGAAAAATAGGTGGAGCTGCCTCATGTGCCATCATACCCAGGTGCGCAGGTCTATACATGAAGCCATTAGTCCCAGCAGTTGCATGAGGTCCCATATGATTGATTGCATCCTTTATAATGTTAAAAGACAAAGAACCTCACTCTGCAAGCACTGAGGCAATGGTTACCCCAAAGGGCATTGGCTGAGAAGCCAAGTTTCAAAGAAATACAAAATCACACACACCCCCATAATGCAAAGCATCATGCACTGTATATGCAAATCACCACAGAACATTATGCTGGTTCAACTTTAAGTAGAAATGCATGGTGCTGAAAGGCCTCTCACACAGATTGCAAAGGGTGCCAACAGAAGACACAGACACATGTTTTGTCCTACCAGGGCTCATCAGTGTGCCTCATCTGTTTGACACCCCAGTGGAATGATCCAGCTACCCTAAGATAGTCTATCTGGGTTGTGTTGTGGTGAACCCAATTAAAAAAAAAAAAAGTTAAAAGACATAGAACCTCACTGCGCAAGCACTGAGGCAATGGTTACCCCAAAGGGCATTGGCCAGGACGCCAAGTTTCAAAGAAATACAAAATCACACATACCCCCATAATGCAAAGCATCATGGGATGCATATGCAAATCACCACAGAATATTATGCTGGTTCAACTTTATAATGTTATTTTGTATTGTTATGTCATGTTGTTGATTCTCCTTTTAGATGGGTGCACTTTCCCTTATACTGTGTTGGATATTATGTCCAAGTGTTCCAGAGACCTGGATGGATTCAGGTTGCTCTTGTTTTGGTTGATAATCCAGCTGTGGTGTTTGAGCACATGGTAGACTTTACGTGTTGCTGTTGTGGCTTCCTCTCTTGATCTTGCCCTGATGAGCCAATCATCCAGGTAAGGAATAACATGTATTCCTTCCCTGCGTAAAAGTGGATCCACGACTAGAGTCCAACAAAAATTTTGTCGAATGCCCCATCAGCGGCACCGGCAGGTTGACCGCATTCTGCAGTTGGATGCCAGTTCACACTTTGTACTTTTGTTTTCTTTGGGGGCTTTGCCTAGAACTAGCAGGGGGATGCACCCCCCATACCCCACTTAAGGATTCTCAGCTCAGTTGGGAGCTGGTTGGGGTGCAGGACCTGACAGACAGCCGAGTTCATGGTCTCCCACTGCAGCTAGGCACTGTAGTCACTGTGGGGGACTTCGCTGGTGAAATGTCGCTGTCGGGGGGGTAACTGAGTAAAAGTGCTGCTAGCATGACCAGTACCTTTGTGAGAGCTCTCAGTGCAGAGGTCAGTCCAAAGAGAAGGTATTGATACTGCAGATGATGGTTGCGGATACTGAATTAAAGGTACTTGTGATGGGATGGTCAAAAGGGGATGTGCAGATAACTGACTTTTTCTGACTGTGGCAATTGTCAGTTTGAGTGATTCCATTTTTTTTTCTCTCCTGTACTTGAACTGATTCAGAAATTTGAGTATCAGACTGGTTTCAGAGCTCTCATCTTTTTGGAGACAAAAAAAAGTGAGTAAATACCCTAGCCTACTCTTGGTAATGTACCAGGGCTATTGCTCTGTCTGTGATTAGTCAATTGAGTAGTGCGCTGACTACATGGAGAAGAGTTCCTGTTGGTGTAGATGAGAAGGAATGAACTTGTCATGTCTCAGCAGATACTGGAACTCTGTAGAGCAGCCAGCCCATACCAATGTACCTCCAAGACCCATTTGCTTGATACTGTCTTGGCCCAGGTCTGTGTGAACTGTAGATGTCTGTCTCCTACTGGGAGTCTTGTGTCCCTTGCCTGACTCATCTCATGCTTGCCGGTTCCTGTAGTTGCCATTATATCCAGAACCTCCATGTTATCTGACTCATCTTGAGTGGTTGCAACTGTTGGAGTCCCCACATTTGCTGATGAAGTTTGGTTTGCAGCCAAAACTTCTTTTAACTAGGTTTTGGTAGAACTTGTTCTAGTGACCCCTTTGTGAGTTGTGTAAAAAGTTATTATTAAAATTTGGTAGAAATGGCAGTCTACCAGTAGTTTCTCTATTGAGATCCTTGCCTTTCCCTTTGAATTTTAAGAACTTCTCCAGTCCAGGTTTGAATATAGCATTGCTCGTGAACTGCAGCTTCATGAGCATGGCTTTCAAATCATTGTCTGCTTGCCATAATTTAAGCCATAAATGATGCTGAACACTATTTATGATGGTAGTTCCTCTCATTGACATTTGAAAGTATCCACTGTGGCATCTGCCATGTAGCGAATAGCTTGCATGGCATAACCCAGGGCCATAGAGTAGAGTGTTTACTGGACTTGGGTATAGGGAAGGAAACATTGTTTAACCAGGAATAGCACACTAAGCTGAAGCTTGTTTCCAGATACGACCTGGGAGCACAAGGAAATTAAGTGACTTGCTCAGGATCACACAGTATGCGCCTAGGCATCTGCTGTGTGATTCAAACCCAGGTCTCCAGATCTGCAGCTCACAGCTTTAACCCACTGCGCTTTACTGCCTCCAATGTCCTCTTGAATTGTCTCCAGTCAGCTGAGGGTTCCTCAGGTGATGTAAATGGATATGGTTGAGGCCTTTGTAATCATGGCTAGCATCTCATAAGCCTTCTTTATTGTATCTTCAACCTTCTTGTCAGTTGGGTTTTTCAAGGCAGTGGACCAGTCAGATGGTAGTGATATGCCTTGAATTAGAGTGGCAATCTACCTTGGGTGGTACCCCTTGCACTTCAGACTTGTCATCTGGTAGTGGGTAGAATCTGTTGAATTATCTCTTCCCTGATCTTGACAGGGTTGGGGGGCTCTTATTCAGAATTTAGCAATTATCTGAGGGCCTTACAGACTGTGAAACAGTTCTCAGTCTTTGTTCATTCTCTGATAAGGGGATCCAGTTTTTGTTCAGTTGGTGCTGTAGTAAGTTCAGATTTGAGTATTTGTCTAACCACTCTTACAATTTTGGGAACGGTATTATATGGACAGTGTCTTGCTGCCAGATCCTTTCTTTCCTCCTCCTCAGCTGCAGATTAAGTAGTGTCAGAGGCAGAATCCTTCAGTTCCTCTTTGTCTGGCTTATCTCTACATGGTTTCTTAGGGTTAGGACTTCTTTCTGAATTGTGTGTGCCTATGCTATCTCTGGGATTTTTATTAATGTGTTTTTATTTTGTAGCCAGGGAATTGATGCAGTCAATAAGCATCTGAAATATGTCCCATATCACTTGTGGTGTGAAATGTTCTGGTGCGTCATTCAGATTGTCGTCCTGGAAGGTGGATGCACCCTGTGTACCTTCTTGGTTGTCGGTGTCTATAATGCACAGTGAACGGAGGTCCCCTGCTTGATTAGTTAAAAGTAGATTGGGGCATTTTCTGCAGCATTTTCTATTGTGTCCAATCAACTGTTAGAGCTGTTACCTGAGGAGGGCAAGGTGAGAGCTAGAAGCATAGAAACATAGAACTGGCAGTCAGGTAAGGACCGCTCAGTCAACCCAGTCTGCCCATATTTCCCTACCTACACTATCACAGCAGATCTTGCTTGATCTCTGGCCCATTTTAGCTCCCCCCTTCCCCTAAGATTCTGCCAATCTCATGCATTCTTGAACCCTACCTCTACTTTTGCCCAAACCACCTCCACTGGAAAGCTGTTCCAGGAATCCACCACTCTTTCTTTGAAGAAGTACTTCTTCAAATCTCTTCTAAATCTACCCACCTCCAACTTCATAGCATGTGTCCTTGTTCTTGAGCACTTTTTTTCTCAAAAATACTTCCATCTTGTACCTTGTTTACCCCTGTAAGGTATTTAAAGATCTCTAGCCTATCACCCCTCTCCCTCCTCTCTTCCAGGGTGTACATATTTAAGTCCTTTAACCTCTCCTCATAGGGCTTCTGATGCAGATCCTGCACCATTTTAGTTGCCATCCTGTAGGCCACCTCCTCTCTGTCTATGTCCTTCCAAAGACATGGTCTCCAGAACTGGACACAGTATTCTAGGTGAGGTCTTACAGGTGATTTATACAGAGGCACCACTACTTCCCTCTTTCTGCTGGTGTACCCGTCCATATGCACCCCAGCATCCCACTAGCCCTCCCAACTGCCTTGTCATACTGCCTGACCACCTTTAGTTCATCCAAGATGATCACTCTCAGGTCTCTTTTCTGCTTGGTGGTCATCAGTACCACCACCCCCAATTTATACTCTGCCCCTGGGTTTCTGTGCCCCAAGTTCATTATTTTGCACTTTTTCATATTGAAATCCAACTGCCATACCCTTGACCACTCCTTGAGTTTCCTCAGGTCACTGCTCATCCTTTCCTCCCCCCTTGGATTTTCCACCCTATTGCAGAGATTGGCATCATCCCCAAAGAGGCAGACCTCCCCTTCCAGCTCCTCGACAATGTCATTTATAAAGACATTAAAGAAGACTGATCCCAGCACTGAGGATCCCTGCTGGTCACGTTCCCTTCCTTGGAGTGAACTCCATTTACCACCACCCTATGCCACCTATCCCCTAACCAGTTTCTTACCCAGTTTACCACATTTGGATCCACTCCTAAGTGATCCAGCTTACTTACTAATCTCCTATGTGGAATGGAGTCAAATGGTTTACTGAAATCTCAGTAGGCTACGTCAAGTGCTCCATCCTGATCTAGCTCACTGGTCACCCAGTCAAAGAAATCTATCAGATTAATTTGATATGCCACCCCTTTCTCCTCCAGAAATGTACTAGTGTCCACCTCCCTCCCTCCAATGCTCCTGTTATATTTTTGTGGCCCCTCCCAATCTCTTTCCCCTGTCAACACTGAACAAAAATATTTGTTCAAGATGTCTGCCTTTTACTGTCCCCCCTCTTCACAGTCCCCTTCCCCTTCACTTTTTAAATTTATGGTCCCACCACTGGTCTTCCTCTTTTCACTTACATACCTAAAAAATGTCTTGTCCCCTTTTGTTACTGCCTTGGCTTTTCCCTTTTCAGTTTGTGTCTTCATGTTCCTTACTGCTCTCCCTGCTTCTCTCTGTTTCCCCTGATATGCCTCCCTATCCTCCTCCCTCTGCATCTCTTTGTACCTTTTGAATGCTACCCTCTTTGCTTTTACCTTTTCTGCCACTTCTTTTGAGAATCATAACACTCTTTATTTCCTCTTGCTTTTGCTCACTTGCTGCCTTCACTATGGCCCTTTTTGAGTTTCCCCCACTGTTACTGCACTCCACCCTGGTCATTCCCCCCATCAGGTCATCCCTGAGGCATTTTCCCATCTTTTTAAAATCTGCTCTTCTGAAGTCCAGGACCCTTGCCTTTGTGTGGTTCAATTCTGCTAGTGAGGAATGATGGAGAAAAGGCTCAGCCACCTGATGTCTTAGTAAATAATTTGTGATGTTCCCATAGGTGTGCCCAAAAAAGGTTATAGGTAGGGAGAGATCATGATAAAGGTCTCTCTGTAGCCAATCTGCTGACAACTGCCAAGTTTAAGAGTCAAGGAGTGGTAAATCAGAAAGGGAGGAGTAAAGAAGCAGGCCCCATAAGCTGTAAAAGCCTTCATATTTCTTAAGAATGTGTGCCCCACTCAGTATGGCAAATGTGATCTGGGAGGAATAAAACAGCCACTGCACATGCACTGGTGTGTAGCTCATTAGCAAAAAAGGCTACCATGATAAATAGCTGCTGCACACAAAATAGTAGAATGGAAAAGGCCACTTCACATGTGCACACAAGGGCCTAGTAGCAAAATGACTGCTGAGCATCTTTGCCACGATGCACAAGATGGCAGAGTGGAAATAGTCACTATGCATATGTGGACAGC
The DNA here is from genome assembly GCA_016271365.2 of Neoceratodus forsteri. Lineage (NCBI taxonomy): Eukaryota > Metazoa > Chordata > Ceratodontiformes > Ceratodontidae > Neoceratodus > Neoceratodus forsteri. Next base: position 1,049,291,751 of record CM028129.1, read on the forward strand.
CAAATATGGGTGTGGGCAGTGGTCAGCAGCCATGATGAAGATGGCAGCATCTGTACCATGGCAAAGCACCACAAAGCAAGCCACAGTAATGGTATTTGATCAACTGATGGAATGTGTAAGCACCTGGACAGCTGTCCTTAATACAAAAAACAAATGCCTCTCCCTCTACAGCCAGAAAAATGTGGCCTGTAGGGATGACTGAAGCAATGCGGCAGTAAAGGTATGTAACTGCTCCTCAGTGCGGCGCTGGTACAAAACACACACCACCCAGGAGTTTGAGCTGAGTCTGAGTCTGCAGTTTGAAACAGAAGCAATCTTGGTGCAGCATGGAGTGAAAGCACTGCATGCCAACAAATCTGTAGCTGCAGAAAGATAAACAGAGCCAAGAAATGACTTTAAAATGTCCTGGTGCTACAGAGGGGCTGTACCTCATGACAAAGAGAATAAGATGCTGTACAAACATGTAAGGTATCAACCAGAAAGAGTAAGCAGTAATTGAGAAACGAAGCTGAAATATGATCACTGATTAAATTATATGACAGAGTGCCCTGGTCATAAAATGGGGAAAAATGGGAGTTGCTGTGTGGCAGAGGCTGAGGCGTGGTTACAGACAGATGTAGTAAACAAAACTCTAATAGGTCCAGTGATGCTGAGAGTTGAGGCGCTGGATGCCGCATCTCATGCCATGCCAGCAACCCGGGTTCGGGAGCGAGTTCGGGTCATCAGGGGTCAGCCGGGAGGGAGCAGGATTGAGCTGTTGCCAGTGGTGACTGGATGCCCCTACATCTGGGACCACTTGGACTAGGGATACAGGAGGAGGTGGGCACCTATGCAGGTCACACGGGAATGTGCACCTTGACGTGCTGGCTCCATTGCATGACTTCCTTCATGGGACTTAAAGTAGAAAAACCCCTCACTTGCATGCAATATGGTACCCCCGATGGACTCCTGCTCCTGCCAGCCAAACAAAGCCTGGTATAAACCAGGGTAGGGGTTCCAGGGTGATGTGGTCTCCCCTCCATCCCCTCCTGGAGGGGCCTCTCTGCAGGTGGTAAACTGTGGTCCTCCCTATCCCTACAGCCAATGGCTGAGGCCAGTCGGTGGAGTGTTGAAGGTCCACGTACAGGGTGAATCAGAGGGGATACTTCTCCTGCTATGGGCGAGGAGATAAAAGAGAGTTAAAAAAATCTAACAGGAAAAGAAACAGCTGCAAGCTAGTGTCCAGTTAAAAAGCAAAACACAATACCGAACAAATCATAGTAGCACAGGCTAAGTATTCCCCCAGAAACATTCCCAGCAAAGCAACTTGGGGTAAAAAGGTATGCTGCAAACAATAGGACTAACACCAGTAACCTGTCATGAAATAAACAGCCACAGGCAGAAAACAGAAAACTCACTACAAACAGTCAAACTCCCAAAAAAATCAAGCAGACACAGATTTTGACTGACAGGCAGGTGTTAAAAAGCAGTAGAGAGTAAACAGGAGAGGAAAAAACTAAACTTACCCACACAAATAGAATGACTTTGCCAAAAGACTTAGGAGCCTCCTCTAATGTGCCAGTCTGGAGAGAGGGACAAAACAGAATTAAGGATCTCACAGCAGGAAGGAGAGGAGTCAGGATTCACATCCTGAAGTTATTTAGTTTTGTGGATCAGCCTATCAGAGGATGGTTACATCACCCAGTAGTGACATCACGGAATGCAGTAAAGGATGTGACTGCACAAAGACTGTTACTCATGGGAGCTTGCTGACCTGTGAGATGGGATGACAGAAAGGGGCAATTGGCTTCTTTAGGGTCTGTATACCAGCGAGCAGCTGGAACACTGAAAATAAGGAAGTGGATGCTTCACAGCCTGCAAACACCTGTAACGATGGCATGACAGAGGTCTCGCTCTACACTGTCAATCACAGTTACAAGAGTTGGTTAAATCTATGCAGGATTTTGAGAAAAAATGGACTGTCTCAAACTTACTTTTTAACTGTTTACTTTTAATATTTATAACAACACAATATAGTATAAATAACAAGTCATTAAACAAAAACTTTTACAAAAACGTCCTTACATACAGATGATTGTTAAAACAGCAATGTGTTAATTATGTACAGTATTAGTAGTCTCTTATACCTGTATAGTACCTGTTTACTACTCATCAGGACAATTTGCTAGTATTGAGGATATCTCATCTGTGGGGATAAAACTGTGGCAAGTAACACCCAATGAAATGCATTCAATGGCTTGAACTACCTTGGTCCCTGTCATATGAAATGCATACTTTTTCATCTGTATAGGGCTGTTAAGATTTTCTAGTCTAGTGAGGAATACAGATATTGTTGGTGGGTGCTTATCTAGCCAAATGTGTATTATGGATGTTATTGCTACTATCAGCCAATAAATATAATAACTGAATTTATCATAGTCCTTATTCTGAAGGTTCCCAAACATAAAGCTGCAAAAGAGAGTGGTAACCAGGCTGGGAGCACGCGGTTTAGAAATCTATTCATTGGTAATCAGTAGATCTGTAGTGAGGGTCACAGTCAGGAGATATAATAGTGTGTGCCTTCTTGGCCACAGTTTCTCCAGCATCTGTCTGATTCATTCATGATGTAATGCTTAGTTCTAGTGGGAGTAAAAACAAGCACAATACCACTTTCCAATTAATCCCCCATTCTGGGGAGATAGTGGTTTTGTTACATAATGGAATAGCCATGAACCAAGTTCTCTTTGATATTTCTCTCCCATGTTACCTTTTCCAGCCTCTATAGGCCTCTTCTGAGAGGTCCAAATCTGGTTCTTGTAGAATCTGATAAATAGCAGACATCATTTTAAGCTGGTTCCCTGCCATACACACAACTTCAGGGTGTGATATCTGTGAGTTGAGGAGTCTGAGGATGTGTTGTTTGATTTCAGGGGCCGACACAGTGCCTAATTTGTAAATAGTGAAAACAGTCCCCATTGTTCATGCCAAATTCCCCCTTCAGCTCTGGAAAGGATTTGAAGGTGACAGCCTCTGTAGAGGTCAGTGTTTTAGGGAAGTAATGCCTTTATTTACCCATGCCATAAACCCTGGATCTGTTTTCCTCTTTAAAGTTCAAATTGTCTATTAGCCCAGATAGAGATGAGACCATGTTTTGCATACCTAGGTGTTTCTGGATTAATGCCAGTATCTAAGGGAGTGGGTGATCCATGGGTTTTAGATGAGATTTATAGCTGTAACAGGCATACTGCAAAGAGGGAGATTCTGTAACCATCCACGTGGGGCACCTGTTGCTTCTAATTTTACCCAACCTGTTTCCTTTGGGCATTTAAGCCAATGTAAGCCAGGGATATTCTCTGCTACCTAATAGTAATACTTGGGAAGAGGCAACCCTAGCACTCCTCTATCTTTAGCTTCCTTTAAGAGCTGTGTTTTGAGCCATGGGCACCCCCACTCCCCCACTGAGCTTCAACATGGCTTTGTCTGGCCACTTCCATACTTTACCTGGAATAGATAGCTGTAATATTCTAAAACAGGACAACAATCTTGGTAGCATATTCATGTGCATCATTTGTACACGTCCGCCACTTACAGTGGGAGTGATGCCCATCTCCAAAGGCCAGAGTAAACATCACTCAGTAAGGGCTCATACTTAGCTTTATAGAATTCTTGTTTATCTTTTTAAATGTGGATTCCCAGGTATTTAAATCCATGTGGTGCCCATTTAAGGGTACTTCCACCATCACTGCCTCTGATATAGTACCACTGAATCCCAATGTCTCAGATTTGTCATAACTAATTTTGAATCCTGAGAGTTCCCCATAGTGATCCAAAACTTTTAATAGATGAGGCATGGTGTGTATGGGATCATATACTAATAGCAGAGTGTTATCTGCATACAGGGAGATTGTTTGCACCTGCAGATTGTAGGATGCTTCTAAAATATCCTTGTTATTTTGTATGGTGGCTGCCAATGTCTCAGTACCTAAGGCAAATAGAAGGGGTGATAGGGGGCATCTTTGTCGAGTGCTGCATTGTAACTCAAGGAAATCTGAGAGGACCCCATTCACTCTGACCCTCAAATGTGGTTTGACATACAATGCAGATATGCAAGCTAGGAAATTCAGGCCCTCTCATATTTTGTGCAGGATGTAGAACAGGAAGCACCAGATAAGGTGGTTGAATGCTTTTCTGCACTGGTGGAGATGATGAAATTTATAGTCTTAGAAGATTTGGCTGATTCTATGATGTTTTAGTAATCATCTAACATTATCAAATGAGTGGTGCTGAGGGAATGAAGCCTGTTTGGTTCCAGTGTACTAGTTGTGGGACAACTTTCTGCGGGCTTGTTGCCACAGTAGAAGTAAAACATTTTTGGTCCACATTATTAGGGAGATGGCCAATAGACACCACAGCTGGTCACATCTTTATCTGGTTTAGGGATGATTGATATAAATGCTTCCTTCCTCTTAGTTGGAAAATTATTTTATTCCATTTCCATGCTATTGCCTTCGAGAGTGGGCTAGCTATTTCCTCATGACACAGTTTATACAATTACCCCAGGAAGCCATCAGGGCTGGGGGATTTACCTTTCTTTAATGCCTTAATTGCCTTATTCACTTCCTCTGGACTGATGCTGGCATCTAGCATATTCTTATCTTGTTCTACTAAATATGGTAGTTTAAACTTGGGGAAAAGGATTTAGATTCAGCTGGTAGATGCTGCTGATTAGGGTCAGTATATTATTCTCTGTAAAAAGTTTTGAAGCAATTTACGATGCCTTGTGGTTTAGTGAAGTTTTACGGGTGTGAAGGGTTCCTTTTATTGTTACTACATGGCATAAAGCCTGTTGCTTCCATAACTGCATGGCAAGGAGGCACCTTTCTAAGTTATCCTGATAATAGTATGTGTGTTTCCAGAGCGGAAGGTCCCCTCAACTTTATGCATTATGAGGTCCCTCAGTTTCTGTCTCACATTTCTCAACTCTGCCTGGATTTGTTGGTTATTTACATCTTTTTGTGTTCCTTTTCCAATTCTGTGATTTGTTTTTTTCAGTTTTAGTTGTTCCTCTACTGCCATTGTTTGTGATGATGTCATAGAAATTAGAGTTCCCATTAGAACTGTCTTAAGGGCATTCCATTTAGTCATTGGGCAGAGTCCACTGTAATCATTTTGCTTCAGATATTGCTGGATCTCCTGTTTGGCCCATACTATATTTGCTTCCTTAGTTAAGAACTCCACATTCATATGCCACAATGTATGAGTAGGCTGTGGGTATATTTCTAATGTTATTGATAGGGCTCCATGGTCAGAGTGGGGTATGTTGTGCAAAGCGCATTCAGAAATGACATCTAGCCAGTTGGTCAGTAAAAAAAAAAAAACATATCTATTCTGGAGCACATTTGATGGAGGTAGGAGTAAAATGAGTAATCCTTGTTTTATGTGTGGAGAAACCTCCAGAAGTCACGAAAGCCCATATTTGCTGATACATCAGTTAGAGTCTTGGCCATTCGTAGACTTTGTGGGTTATAGGGGGTGATTTGTTTACTGAGGGTCCTGAAGTTGAAGTCTCGCATCACTAGTCATAGGTTGTGTGTTTTGTCAGCCACCAGTTGGAATACCTTTTGAATAAATAACGGTGAATCTGTATTTGGGACATAGACATTTAGGAAGGGATAATTCTTGATTTTGATAGGTAACATTAATCAAACCATATCTGCCACCAGGGTCTGAAAAAGATGAGGAGATTTGGAGTGGCATATTCTTACATATTAGGACTACCATGCCACATTTTTAACTGTCCATGTAGAAAGTGTAGTAGTCTTGCTTGACCCATGCTCTATGCAACTTTAGGTGCTCTGTGGTGGAGCAGTGGGTCACTTGAAAGAGTACTATGGAACATTGCAGTCAGTTTAGTTGTGCAAGTATGTTTGTCTTTGACCAGATTGTTAACACATTTAACATTGTATGACAACACTTTAAGTCCCCCATCATTGAATTTGAACTGGAAATTTCTTCTGTACTGCACCTTATATCTCAGTGGTTGGTTTAAATAAGCAATCTGCATCGCTATGTAAAGTCTGTGGAAAAGTCTGTTAAAGAGAGATATATTATTATATAGATTACATAACAGAACATGATGCAAACAAGTTAAGCATTGCCATATGGCAGGCAAAACACTATGTTCCCTAACATGGGAGCAATTGAGAACACAAAGGAGTCCCCTGTATGGAAGGGAGACCTTCAACAAATTTCAGTGTTGGAGGCATGCATATAGCTGCCTCATATGAGAGGTGATGTGTCTGGTGACTGACAAGCAGTGCCATGTCTCAGACCTGAGATTGGGGTCAGGCTTCTCTAGCCACAACATTGAATTTATCCATGCCAGTGGCAGTCTCCCCAGTACCAACTGTGATGTAGACAGCCAGTTCTAAAGTGCTGTATAATATTTTTTTTATATTAAATGTATTAATGACTGTCTCTGCTGAAAAATCTAATGCTCTAGGAATGAATTCACTCCCCCCCCCCCCCCAGATTTCAGCTGACAGTTGCAGGACAAGAGAAGTGCTGACAGCATGTATCACACACACTTAGTTTTTAGAGACAATGTGTTACATGGAAGACTTTAATCAAGGACCCTGTTTCTCTGAGTTAATTACAGAGTTGTTTAAGTTAACTTTGTTAAGAGGGAAATCATAAAAAAAGGTTTATGATGTTGAAGAGAAAACATAGGTTATTACACAGAGGTGAGAGGTTGTAAATGCTCATATGAAGCCCGAGTGAGGAGGATGTAGCATGAATCAAAAGAGGTGTCATTGAAATTGAGTTATGCTAAAGTTGCAGAATTAATACTTTGAAATGACATCCTGTGGTTGTATAGAAATATATATTTTTTAGATATTTTGACAGGGAGGAGCTAGATGACCTCATGCAAAAGAGGTGGGCAAAACCAGCTTTTAAAGACTATTCTGTTTCACTACAGACACACTTTTGTCTGACACTGACCAAGCAAACATCTGAGCACTGAAAACAGGTATTTAGAAAGCTAGACAAATCTAAATATTGTTGTAGGAATTGCACTGTTTTAAACCTTGTTTTGTTTAAAGATATGTATGTCTTGTGGTATAAGAGTTCTGTATTGTATGCTTGACATATTATTATATATTTTAGTAAAAACTCTAATTTTAGAGCATACCTGGTCTGTCTTTAATTTGTTTTCTTTTGCTAATAAATATTTATGGTTATAGCAGACAGCAGACATAAGCTTGTATGGTGGTACCAAACTGGAAAGAGAAGCGTTTTAAATCTGAGGTCTTTATTAAAGTTTTAAAGGGTTCATCACTGAGTACCTGGTTAGGTGCCCGTAGGCAAAGATATCTGGCCCACTGAAGACAGATATATCTGAGCCTGTGCATCAGGTATGCTAGCAAGAGGTTAACAGTTTGAATCTCTCCAGAACTTGAGACCAAAGGTTGATCCGAACTTACAAAAACAGACAAGAGGGTTACCTTGTCTGTTAAACTGTTCACAAGACTGTGCTCAGAGGTTGGCACTTTGGGAGTAGAAGGCCTGTCCTGCTGAGTGAATCTGTGACAGATTGGTTGGCAGCAGTGGGATTATTTTGGTACCATAAGCTTTATTGTTCTGTGTCAGCTGAGACTGTAAGCTCTCTTGCAAAGAAAGAAAAAGACAGAGTTTTATTTTAAAAAGGAAACAGAACTATATAGCACTTGGTGTACAGTCAAGTTCCTACCTATTTTATTTTTTTTTTCTAAAGTGCAAAGTCAGAGTAGCCATAGTCAGTGAAGAACAAGATGGCTTCCGACTACAGCAGGCACACTGTAGATTACTTGAAGCAGTTGTGCGGGGACAGGGGAGTCCTATTCGAGGTGACAGCCAAAAAGCAGAACCTCATAGAGGCCCTGATGGTAGCTGATACCCAGAGCAGTGAGTCACCAACCGTGACTGAAAAGGACAGCAGGGCCACTGTCAGTGAAGGGCCACAGCAGCAGGAAATGGCCACCAGTATCCTGAACCCAGAGGTACTCAAACTGCAAATTAAGTTATGCAGGATGGAGTTGGAGTTCCAGGAGGGAAGAGAGCAAGAGAAGTGAGAGATGGACCGGGAGGCAAAGTGAGAACGCAGAGAGGCAGAACCACAACAGAGGGATGCAGACCATGAGGAACGTGAGCACCTGTGAGATGCAGAAGAGAAGCGACAATGAGAATTCTGAGATGCAAACCTTGAGGAGCAGGAGCACCAGAGGCAACACAAGCTGGAGAAGATGCGACTCTGACCAGCAGCACCAGAGCAGGTAAGTGGCTTGGGTTTAACTTTGACTGCAGGACTGGGTTACCAATTGAACTCCAAATTAATAGCTAAGTTTAAGGAAGGGGGAGATATGGACACTTTTTTAAATTCTTTTGGAAAAGATTGTATTCAGGCTAAAGTTCCTAGAGAGTCCTGGAGCTTCCAGCTATCTCCGCTATGCACCGGGAAAGCTCAGGATGCCTTGAGTCAAATGAACATTGAAGACAGCGATGATTAAAGAAAGTTAAAAGCAGCACTGTTAAAAAAGTTTGAATTAACTGCTGAATCATACAGAGCTAAATTCCATAAGCTCAGAAGAAGTCCTGATATGAGCTATGAGGAGCTAGCCACGAAACAACGTCAGTTTTTAAAACATTGGTGGGAAGGAATTGAGGCAAACTCTGTTGATAAAATTGAAATTGTGATTTTATTAGAACAGTTTTATTGGGCATGCCTAGCAGAGCTAAAAACCTGGCTAGAGGACTGAGATCCAAAAACAGTGCAAGAGGCTGCTGAACTCTCGGACCAATATGCCAAGAGCAGACCTGCTCTGAGAATGAATGGGGTGGGCGTGGCAGTGCAGAAAGGGAAAAGTGCACCTTCAGGGCAGCTAAAACCCTCACTGCTTCCACTGAAACTAGTTAGCCTCAGGTTTCAATGAAAAGATTTCTCTGAAGTAAGAAATGCCTGTTGGTTGTGTAAAGAAACTGGGCACATTGCCAGACATTGTCCAAGAAGGGCAAGCAATAATACGCAAACTAGTACCAGAAAGGAAGTGGGTTGTTTGTGTGTCCCTGGAAGCATGCCAGTGAACATGAGGGAACACATGCAACCAGCCATGGTAAATGGCATACAGATGCAGGGGTTAAGGGACACAGGGGCATCCCTGACATTGGTGAAAGGGGATGTAGTACAGCCTGGTCAGCTTATCCCAAACAAATACATAACTGTACAAGGGTTTACTGGTGAAGAGAAAACATTGCCACTCGCTAGTGTTCTCCTGGACTGGGGTGATACAGGGGGAACTGTGCAGCAGGTGGCTGTAGCCACCACATTAGCAGTGGATGTGATCCTGGGTAACAATCTCCAGCTGGGGGTGGTATGTGCAGTTACCCATAGCCAAGCGGCAAGGGAAAATAGTAGTTCCCTGAACCCCACAGAAACCAGTGTGGAAATCACTGAGAGGCTGGTTCCCCAGCCTGTCTCCAGTTGGGGAGACTGATAAAAAGGGGGTAGAAATTCCCCCAGTAGCAAGTAACTACACAGCTACAGAGGGTTACTCTGAAGAGGGAGGGGTGACCCCATGTCAGAGGGTTAGGACTGACAGTGATCCTGACGGCCCTGACGCTAGTGCTAGGGACTCTAGTTTAGCGACTGAAGGTGACCTGTCCCATGCATTGGGACTGTGTGAGGGGTTTGCAGCTGCTCAGAGGAGTGACTCTAGTTTAGAGAAGCTGAAGGATTGGGCAGACTCAGAGGGCACAGAGGGAGGTGATGGCAGACATAAGGTTTATTAGGAAAATGAACTTATGTATACACAGGCAGTACAGACAGAGGGAGGGATGCTAGGCAGGCAGCTAGTCATTCCCCAGGGGTATTGTGAGCAGTTGCTCAAGATTGCACATGATATTCCCTTGTCTGGTCATCTGGGAATCACGTGCTCAATGCAAATGGTTGGCCCAGGATTTCTACTGGCCGAACTTCACCCAGCAGGTGAAGGAGTATTGCAGGTCTTGCCACCGGTGCCAAGAAATAGGGAGGTGGGCAAGAAAACCCAAGCCACCCTGATCCCCTTGCCCATAGTGGATAAGCCATTCCAGAGGGTGGTAGTGGATATTGCGGGGCCTTTAAATACCCCCAGCTCCTCAGGGAAGAGATTCATCCTGACTGTGGTGCATTATGCCACCCGGTACCCAGAGGCAGTCGCCCTATCCTCTCTGAGGACAGACAAAGTGGCAGATGCCTTACTTGGGATTTTCTCCCATGTTGGGTTTCCGTAGGAGATAATCACCGATCGAGGGGGTTCCTTCATGTTGGACCTGATGAAATGTTTATGGGAGAAGTGTGGGGTGGTGCAGAGATGCATGACACTGTATCACCCACAAGCCAATGGGCTTGTGGAATGATTCAATGGTACCCTAAAGTCAATGCTTTGGGTGTTTGCTGAACAGCATGGGAAGGACTGGGAGGTGCCCCAAGAGTTGACAGGATTTTCCCGCTTCGAACTCTTATATGGATGCAGGGTACATGGGCCCTTAGACTTGATCCAAGAGGACTTGAAAGGCAAGAACACCATCCAGGGAACTCCCATTGTAGATTACGTCCTTAGGTTTAGGGAAAGGCTGAAGGACCTTATGGGGACAGACCAGAGCAACCTGGCAGCTGCCCAACAAAAACAAAAGGTGTGGTATGACTGCAGAGCCAGAACCTGCTCATACATGGTGGGTCAGGAAGTCATGGTCCTTATTCTGGTCTGGAAAGACAAGCTGCAAGCTGAGTGGGCAGGACCGTACAAAGTGGTTAGGAAGGTAAATGATGTGAACTACATTGTGGAGTTACCTGACAGAAGACAGACTGAAAGGATGTACCATGTCAACATGGTGAAGCCATATGCAAATAGGGCTGACATGGTGTTTGCAATGTGTGTAGTCATGGGGAGGGGACGGACGAAGGAGACCCCCTTCTGGATTTGCTGGAGGAAAGTAAGTGAGATCCCTCTGTGGAGGCAGTAAAATTGTCTCCCCAGCTGAACCCAGACCAGGTCTAGAAAGTAAGGGAGGTTTTAGCAGACTTTGCCCCCTTGTTTAGTGCCAAGCCTGGACTAACCCCCTTAGCAACACATGATGTGGAGACAGGGACACAGGCGCCCATTCGGCAGACAGCATATTGGGTGTCAGAGGCTGTCCAAAAGGACATTAGGAGGGAAGTGGAGGAGATGCTGGATTTAGGGGTAATCCAGAGATCCCACAGCCCCTGGGCCTCACCCATAGTCCTTGTGCCCAAGGCAGATGGCTCTACTTGTTTCTGTGTGGACTATCATGGACTGAATGCAGTCACAAAGTCCGACGCCCACCTGATGCTCCGGAGAGACGAACTCCTGGACAAGTTGGGAGGGGGCGACCTACTTTATGACCATTGACCTGACCAAGGGGTATTGGCAGGTAAAATTGGCAGACAGAGCTAGGGAGAGATCAGCCTTCATCACTCTGATAGGCTTATTTGAGTTTAAAGTAATGCCTATTGGAATGAAGAACGCCCCGGCCACTTTCCAAAGGTTGGTGAACCAGGTGTTAAATGGTGCTGAGGAGTACGCCATGGCATACCTCAATGACCTTGCCATCTTCAGTACCAGCTGTGAGGGACACCTTTCACACCTCAGGGAAGTGCTGAGCAGGATACAGAGGGCCGGGCTCACTGTCAAAGCCGAGAAGTGCCAGGAGGCCATGGGAGAAATGGCATACCTCAGGCATGTGGTAGGCCAGGGACAGCTCCATCCTAACCAGATAAAGATAGAGGTGATCCAGGCATGGCCCAGACCAGAAACCCAGAAGCAAGTCAGGAGCTTTCTAGGGACAGCAGGGTACTATAGAAAATTTGTACCCAATTACAGTGCCCTGGCTGCTCCCAAATCTGACCTAGCAAAGAAAACGATGCCAAAGAAAATTACCTGGGCCCAGCCTGTGAGGAAGCCTTTACCAGACTGAAGGAGGCACTGTGCAGTGCTCCAGTTTTGACAAGTCTGGACTATAGCAAAACCTTTATAGTTCAGACAGACGCCTCAGAAGTGGGTATTGGGGCAGACTTAGCTAGACGTCTAGCCAAGGGATAGATCACCCAGTTGTGTACTAGAGCAGAAAGCTGCTTCCCAGGGAGCAAGTGTACTCCACGGTGGAAAAGAAGTGTCTTGCCATAGTGTGGTCCCTAAAGAAGTTAGAGCCATACTTGCATGGGCAGCATTTTGTGGTGCAGACTTACTACAACCCCCGGGTTTGGCTGGCGCAGATGGGAAAGAGCAATGAGAGACTACTAAGATGGAGTCTTGCTTTACAATGGAATGATCTAAAAATCATACATAGGGCTGGAGCAAAGAACAAGAACTCAGTTGGGCTGTCTAGGGTCTATGAGGAGTAAACTAATTTCGGAAGCTCATCCCATGTAGAGGTAGATCCCCCAAATTCAGTCTAGGTGGGGAGGAGAAGTGTGACGTAGACGGCCAGTTCTAAAGTGCTGTATAATAATTTTTTTTTATATAAAATGTATCAATGATTGTCTCTGCTGAAAAATCAAATGCACTAGGAATGACCTCACTCACCCCCAGATTTCAGCTGACAGATGCAGGACAAGAGAAATGCTGACAGCATGTATCACACACACTCAGTTTTTAGAGACAATGTGTTACATGGAAGACTTTAATCAAGGACCCTGTTTCTCTGAGTTAATTACAGAGTTGTTTAAGTTAACTTTGTTAAGAGGGAAATCATAAAAAAAGGTTTATGATGTTGAAGAGAAAACATAGGTTATTACACAGAGGTGAGAGGTTGTAAATGCTCATATGAAGCCCGTGTGAGGAGGATGTAGCATGAATCAAAAGAGGTGTCATTGAAATTGAGTTATGCTAAGGTTGCAGAATTAATACTTTGAAATGACATCCTGTGGTTGTATAGAAATATATATATATTTAGATATTTTGACAGGGAGGAGCTAGATGACCTCATGCGAAAGAGGTGGGCAAAATCAGCTTTTAAAGATTATTTTGTTTCACTACAGACACACTTTTATCTGACACTGACCAAGAAAATATCTGAGCACTGAAAACAGGTATTTAGAAAGCTAGACAAATCTAAACATTGTTGTAGGAATTGCACTGTTTTAAACCTTGTTTTGTTTAAAGATATGTATGTCTTGTGATATAAGAGTTCTGTATTGTATGTTTGACATATTATTATATATTTTAGTAAAAACTCTAATTTTAGAGCATACCTGGTCTGTCTCTGAGTTGTTTTCTTTTGCTAATAAATATTTATGGTTATAGCAGACAGCAGACATAAGCTTGTATGGTGGTACCAAACTGGAAAGAGAAGCGTTTTAAATCTGAGGTCTTTATTAAAGTTTTAAAAGGTTCATCTCTGAATACCTGGTTAGGTGCCCATAGGCAAAGATATCTGGCCCCCTGAAGACAGATATATCTGAGCCTGTGCATTGGGTATGCTAGCAAGAGGTTAACAGTTTGAATCTCTCCAGAACTTGAGACCAAAGGTTGATCCGAACTCACAAAAACAGACAAGAGGGTTACCTTGTCTGTTACACTGTTCACAAGACTGCACTCAGAGGTTGGCACTTTGGGAGTAGAGGGCCTGACCTGCTGAGTGAATCTGTGACACCAACTACCTGACAAAGCCCAAGAAGGGTAAGCATCTTTCCCCAGTACCATATTATGAGGGGAGTGTGCAGATTTCTGTTTGGTCAACGAGACCCAGCAGGTCCAAGTTTTCAGGGGGTAGTGGAGCACCACTAGTAAACTTCCAGCAAATGTGTCAGGATAGGCGGTAAAGCCCTGATGTATTTTTAGTGCCAAGCCACTTCATACCCTCAATCCCAAAAAGGTAAGACTGTATAGATGTTTGGAAACTTTTCAGGTGGGAGGCAATGTACAAATGACATTGTACCTTTGTCAAAATGACTTTTTGAAAGATGATCTGTATCATATCATGCAGTGACCACCTGTGGGCTGCCTGCTGTGTTTTTGCACCTCATATGGTATAAATAATTTCCTAATAAAGTCATTTTGAGTACTTATAAAAATTTTGAGTGCCTTCTTTAAAGAAGAAGTGAGGGCCTTGGTCTCTTTATTGTTTGTGTCCAGCCCTTTCAGAGAACCAGCTCCTTCTAAGATTTTCTTCTCTCCTTTAAGAAACTTCCATCTGGATTTTCAGCCAGTTGCAGCAAGATTTAGCTGCATGTATGGTGCTTGCAATAAGACTACTAGACCACTGAAAACACATTCTATCCTCGTCACAAGGGCCGTGAATTACTCACCAAAAATTACATAAGCATCAAATATTTGACACGTGAGTAATTTTTCAGCCATAACATGAACAAAGTGTCATAAATGCATCAGAATGTTTAAAAATCATTTCCTTTTTATTTTTTACACTGAAGAGCAAGATGAGCTAAAAGGCACTGGTCAAAGGCCAGCGAACAAAAACAGCATGACAAAGAAAGCTGCAAGCAAAATGCCAACTGCAAACATAAGACTGGTGAAAACACCGACTGATACAAAATGCTGTGCACATCATAGAAACTAATATGAAAAACGTAGACTTTTTTCCGGGGGCTGTACCCCCCACACACCCAAAATGGGGGGCTTTCCCCTCCACACACCCGGAATTAATATAATCAACTCTAAGGGGGTGTGGACCTTGGGGATGAGGAGAAACTCAGGAGGGGGGAAACTTTGTTTCTAAAACAAAATGCACAATATCAGGAGATGGGGAACAAAACCCTGTTCTCCAGGTCTTTGCTGCTCCAGGTGCTAGTGCCTTAGCCACTTCACCATGAGAGTGGCTGAACCAGGTACCACACCTGAAGCTTCTTCAGCCCTTCCTCCACTCTGCAGATAGTGACAGAGGTAGCGGTAATTCACTAACGCAATTATACTCCTGTTGCTGTTAATGGTTTCAGCATTTGTACAGCGCTGTTACATAGGAAACATAAAACCATAGACTTTGATGGCAGATAAGGACTGCCTGGCCCACACAGTCTACCCATTTCTCTACCTATTGGATAAGCTGTAGATTCTAGTTAACCAACAGCCTACTTCCTCCTACCCCCCACTATAATTGCCTGATGTCTGTCCCATGCTTTCTTGAATTCCCCCACTGTTTTTGACCCCATGACCTCCTCAGGAAGGCAGTTCCATGTGTCCACCACTCTGGCCATGAACACATTTTTCCTCACGTTGCCCCTGAGTCATCACCCCTCTATCTTCAAATTGTGCCCCCTTGTTCTTGCACATCTCTTTTTCTGAAAGATGCTCTCCTCTTGGACTTTGTTGATTCCCTTGAGGTATTTGAAGATTTTGATCATGTCCCCCCTCTCCCTCCTTTCCTCAAGGGTATACATATTAAGCTCCTTTAGTATCTCTTCATATGGCTTCTGTTGCAGACCCTGCACCATTTTAGTTGCCCTCTACTGGACCACCTCCATTCTGTCTATGTCTTTGTGGAGATGGGGTCTCCAGAACTGCAGGTAGTACTCCAGATGGGGTCTCACCAATTATCTGTACAGAGGGCCAACAACTTCCTGTTTTCTACTGGTGATGCTTCTCCCTATGCATCCCAGTATCCCCCAGCCCTCCTTACTGCATTCTCTCATTGCTTGCCCACCTTTAGGTCTTCTGATATGACTACCGCCAGGTCCCTTTCCATTTTTGTTGTTGTTAGTACCTCACCCCCATTGTGTACTCTTCCCCTGGATTTTTGTTTCCCATGTGCATTACTTTGCACTAAATCTTAACTACCATAGTTTTGACCATTCCTCCAACCTTGCTGAGTCCCTTCTTATCCTCCCCACCTTGTGTGTCAACCCTGTTGCAGATCTTTGTGTCATCTGCAAAGAGGTATACTTTTCCTCCCAACTTCTCTGCAATGTCTCCTATAAAGACATTAAAGAGGACCAGCCCCAATACTGAACCCTGCAGTACCCCACTAGTAACCACCCTTTCTTCAGAATGTACTCTGTTTACTATTACTCTTTGCATTCTGTTGCTCAGCCAGTTTGTTACCCAGGCTACCACCCTGGGACCCACTCCCAGGCTGGCTAACTTGTTTATTAATCTTTTGTGTGGGACTGTGTCAAATGCCTTACTAAAGTCTAGGTAGGCCATATTCACATCCCCTCCCTGGTCTACTACTTTGGTCACCCAGTCAAAGAAATCTATTAGATTCATCAGACGTGACCTTCCCACTGTGAATAGAAACATAGAAACATAGAATCTGACGGCAGATAAGGACCGCTTGGCCCACCTAGTCTGCCCATTTTCCTACCTAACAGATAAGCTGCAGATCCTAGTTAACCAACAGCTTACTTCCTCCTACCCCCCACTAGGACTGCCTTATGCCTGTCCCATGCATTCTTGAAGTCCCCCACTGTTCTTGACTCCATGACCTCCTCAGGGAGGCTGTTCCATGCATCCACAACCCTCTCAGTGAAAAAATACTTCCTCACATTACCTCTGAGCCGTCCTCCCTCTATCTTCAAATTATGCCCCCTTGTTCTTGCACATCTCTTTTTCTGGAAGATGCTACCCTCTTGGGCTTTGTTAATTCCCTTGAGGTTCTTGAAAGTTTCTATCATGTCCCCTCTCTCCCTTCTTTCCTCAAGGGTATACATATTAAGCTCCTTTAGTCTTTCTTCGTATGCCTTCTGGTGCAGACCCTGCACCATTTTGGTTGCCCTCCTCTGGACAGCCTCCACTCTGTCTATGTCTTTGCGGAGATGGGGTCTCCAGAACTGCACACAGTACTCCAGATGGGGTCTCACCAACTGTCTGTACAGAGGGATAACAACTTCCTGTTTTCTACTATTGATGCCTCTTCCTAAGCATCCCAGTATCCCCCCAGCCTTCCTTACTGCCTTCTCACATTGCTTGCCCACCTTTAGGTCATCTGATATAATTACCCCAGGTCTCTTTCTATTTTACTGTTGCAGTATCCTCCCCCCATTGTGTATGCTTCCCTGGGTTTTTGTTTCCATGTGCATTAGCTTGCACTTCTTTGCATTGAATCTGAGCTGCCATACATTTGACCATTCCTCCAACCTTGCCAAGTCCCTTCTCATCCTTTCCACTCCATCTTGTGCATCAACCCTGTTGCAGATCTTTGTGTCATCTGCAAAGAGACATACTTTTCCTTCCAGTTCCTCTGCAATGTCACTTATAAAGACATTAAAAAGGACCGGTCCCAGTACTGAACCCTGCGGTACCCCGCTAGTAACCCTCCTTTCTTCACTGTGTACTCCATTTACTACTACCCTTTGCGTCCTGTTGTCTAGCCAATTTTTTAACCAGGCTACCACCTTGGGACCCACTCCAAGGCTGGCTATCTTGTGTATTAATCTTTTGTGTGGGACTGTATCAAATGCCTTGCTATAATCTAGGTAGGCCATGTCCACAGCCCCTCCCTGGTCTACTACTTTGGTCACCCAGTCAAAGAAATCTATTAGATTCTTCTGACACGACCTTCCCATCGTGAATCCATGCTGCCTTGGGTCCTGTGCCCCACTGGCCTCCAGGTACTCAACAATTCTTTCCTTCAGAAGTGATTCCATAATTTTCCCTACCACTGAGGTCAAACTAACTGGTCTGTAGTTTCCTGCCTCTGTCCTGCTCCCACTTTTGTGAAGAGGAATCACATCTGCCCTCCTCCAGTCCTCGGGTACCACCCTATCCCCCCATGATTTGTTAAAGAGAGTAGTCAGCGGTGTCACTAGTTCTACCCTTAGTTCTTTTAGAATTCTTGGGTGAATCCCATCAGGCCCCATTGCTTTGTCCACCTTCAATTTTATTAGTTCTTTCAGAACCCTTTCTTCTGTAAATGGACTGGTATCAACCCCGTCTTCAGAGTGTTTCTCTTGTTTGGTTTAGGTAACTCCCCTCCTCTTCCTTTGTGAATACTGAGCAGAAATATTCGTTCAGTATCCCTGCTTTTTCACTGTCACCCTCTACCCACATTCCCTCTCCTTTATTAAGCTTCAGTATCCCTCCTTTGGTCTTTCTTTGCTCCCTAATGTACCTATAAAAGGTCTTATCCCCCTTCTTAACAGAATTGGCTATCCTTTCCTCAGTTTGGGCCTTTGCTATTCTGATTGCCTTCCCAGCCTCTTTCTGCTTTAACTGATAAAGTTCTCTGTCCTGCTCCTTCTGTGTTTCCTTATATTTCCTGAATGCAGTCCTTTTCTCCTTAACCTTCCCTGCCACCTCTTTTGAGAACCATGGCAGTTTTTTCCTTCGTTGTGTTTTATTGATTTGCTTTACACAAAGGCTTGCTGCCTCTGTGATGGCTGTTTTGATCACTCCCCATTGTTCCTCCACCCCTCCTTCTTGCCTGTTTGCTAGTGCTTTTCTGAGACACTCTCTCATTTTCCCAAAGTCAGCCCTCCTAAAGTCCAGTACTCTTGCTTTTGTATGGCTTAATTGTATGGCTGTGTTTATCGTGAACCACACTGTTTGGTGGTCGCTTGTTCCCAGATGGCTACCCACTTCTAAATCTGAGATTCTTTCTCCATCCCCATTTGAGAGTACCAGGTCTAAGATTGCTCCTTCCCGAGTGGGTTCCAATACTAGCTGTCTGAGGCATGCCCCCTGTAGGGCATCAAGAATGACCCTGCTCTTGGATGTGCCTGCAGCAAAGATGCTCCAGTTAACATCTGGCATATTCAGGTCCCCCATCAACAATATCTCCCCTTTTCCTGCCATTCTAAGAAAGCCTTCTATCATTTCCTTGTCCATTCCCTTCCCCTGAGATGGGGGTCTGTATACAACCCCCATGCGGATTGTGGTGCCATTTCCTGTCTCCAGGGTGACCCAAAGTGCCTCATCTGCTCCCTGTTTGCTCTTTAGTTCTGTTGCTTTGATCCCTTCCTTTATATAAAGAGCTACTCCTCCTCCTCCTCTTTTACCCTCCCTGTCCCTCCTGTAGATTGTGTATCCTGGTATGTTGACATCCCAGTCATGGTTCTCTGTGTACCATGTTCCTGTGACTGCCACAATATCCAGGCAACCCTCTTCCATCAAGGCCACTAGTTCAGGGAGCTTGTTACACAGACTATGGGCTTGGTACTCATCACCCTCCACTTTTTGATAGCCTTCCCCTTTAGCCCCATTTCTGTCCTTACTGCCTTTGCCCTTTTACATTTAAATCTGTTCTGCTCCTAATACTTCTCTACCTTGGTGTTTACCTCACTAATCACCATGTTTTGTGGGGAGGCTCAGATTTCCCTGCTCCTTTTCAGTGCCTCCCCCCTTGGCTAGTTTAAATGCTTGCCAATGAAGCATTTAAACCTCTCACCTAGGATCCTGGTTCCCCCCTTGACAGATGCAGACCATCGCACCAGTATAGGTCTGCATCCCTCCAGGTGGCTCCCCAGTCCCCAATGATGCCAAAACCCTGAGATCCACACCAGTTTTTCAACCACTCATTGAATTCCCTGGTGAGAAGTGCCCTAGCATCTCCCTTGCCATAGACAGGCAGCACCTCCGAGAAGGTTACCGTATGCGCTACTTATTTAAGGCCCCTTCCCAACTCTACAAACTCCTCTTGCACTGCTCTGATCCCATTCCTAGCCAGGTCATTTGTCCCTAGGTGGACAATGACATCCAGCTCCCTCCCTCATGCAGCTCCTTCCATGATGCTGAGGATTTGCTTCCTGTCCCCTCCAAGCCGTGGCGCCAGGAAGGCACCTTACCTCCCTCTCCCCTTCCTCCACCATTTCTACCCCCCTAATGATTGAGTCCCCCACCAGGAGTTGTTTTCTTCCCCTGTGGGGTCCCATGCCACCCTCCTTTGGGTCTCCTTTGTGAAGGTTCCCAGCATCCTCCTTGGTCTCCACTGCACGTGCCTCCATAGAGGAACCACTATCCACCAGAAGAGCAAATGAATTTTGGAGAGGTACAGCTGGAGGGATGCAACTCTGTTCCACCACCCTCTCCCTCCTTGAGCCCACCCTGGTCCAGCCTCTCCTCTTTCTTGGCAACCTCTGAGGTAGTGGCATTGGCCCTGGTGGTCCCTGGGTGGGGGAGGAGGTTTCACGAATCCTAGCAAGGTCAGCCTGGAGACGGGCAACCTCCTGTCTCAGACCAGAGAGGTGCCTGCAAATAGGGCAGCATTGCAGCCTCCAGAATGTCTCCCGGGAACACTGCCGCCCCACAGCCATTGCACTGCACCACTCCTATCATGTCTTATTTTGTGTCCTCTCTACTGTTTCTCTGGATGCTTATTCTCTCCTCTACTTACAACTCTCACCCTTCCTGTTCTGGGACAGCAACTTCCTATCTTCTTCAGTAGCCTCCTTCTTCCTTGCTCAATATCAGACCACCAGCAGCTGGGGGAGAGTGAGCTACTTTTTTCCTTTAGGGTTGACAAAACCAATGTTTCTCTATGATCCTTTCCTTTCTACTGCCAAACAGGAAGTATTCATACAGTATACAGTGAATCCATGTTGCCTTGGGTTCTGTGCCCTGCTGGCCTCTAGGTACTCAATAATTCTTTCTTTCAGAAGTGATTCCATCATTTTCCCTACCACTGTGGTCAACCTAACAGGTCTGTAGTTTCCTGCCTCTGTCTTGCTCCCACTTTTGTGAAGGAGAATCACATCCGCCCTCCTCTAGTCCTCAGATACCTCATCACGCTATTGTTGCAGCAACTAATTGACGTGGGACTGAGCTAAAAAAGCCCATTTACACAAGTGACCAGTTGTACAGAATAAATACAGTGAAAATAATACAGTGGTAGAGAAAAATACAGACATTTAATAAAAACATTCACTGTCTCACTGGTAACAAGATCATGAGGAACAAATTAGTAACAGTCACAGTGCAGTTCACCCACAATTATTGTGGTGCACTAACAGGGATGGAGTTGTGGCAGTGTAAGTACTGCAAGTGCTGCATCCAGGCCTTTAAAAATCCAGGCCTTCATGTTTCCCTGGATACCCACAGTTGACAGGTTCCTCTGCTCATATTTTTAATTGTTAACTTATGTCTGCATCTGCTCTGAAATGCTAGACCATCTTTTAAATGGTCAAATATTTCCATCTTCCCAGATGCATTTGTGGCAAAAGTCTGAACCAAAATTAATTTGCATCCAATTTGTGATGCAAATTACCATGAATAGTGGCTTTTTGTCAGAAGTGGGAGCATCCTTTGAAATGCAGGCCCAGTCATGAATGCAATTTATAAACTCAAACTTGATGATTTCAACATCAGACCCAGAAGGAGTGGGGAGGAGTGGCCCTGTATGTTAATGAAAATATCAAAGCTACAGAAATTCAGAATACACATAAGGAGCCAAAAGAACTGTGGGTCACCCTGGAAACAGGAAATGGGACAGCCATAAGAACTGAGGTTGCCTACAGGCCCCCAGACCAGAGGGAGGACATAGACACATTACTGTTAGAAGATATACAAAACATGACAGCTAAAGGGAGGTTCTGATAATGGGAGACTTCAACATGCCAGGTACAGATTGGTCAATACCAGCAGGAACATCTGCCAGAACTAGACTCATAGTGGATTCCTGCAGGGGAGGGCCTCAAACAACTGGTACAGCAACCCACAAGAGACAGGGCTATCCTAGATCTAGTACTGACTAACAAAGATGGGATCACAGATCTCAGGTAGAAGGTCACCTGGGGCCAGTGACCATCACATGGTATGGTTCAATTTGGCTACTACATCTAAATCATCCCATTCCAAGGCAAAAATATGGGACTTCAGAGGAGCTGACTTTGATAAGATGGCCAACAGAGTTAAGCTAGCCCTGGCAAAAGAAACACAGGTGAGGAGGTACAGGCAAAGTGGCAAGCATTAAGGATACAATACTTGAAGCAACATCCCATTGTGTTAGACAGAAAAGGAAGTGCAAAAGAAGAAGGAAACCACTTGGTTCTCAAATACAGTAGCAGAAAAGGTCAGAGCCAAAAGGCTGGCCTTCAGAAAATATAAGGAACACAGCGGGATGAAGATAGGGGACATACCAAACTGCCCTAAGGGAAGCAGGTAAGGTATAAGCAGGCAAAGTCCCAAACTGAGGAAACACTAGCACAAACAGTAAAAGAAGGTGACAAGACTTTCTATAGATACATTAGTGAAAGGAGAAAGTCCAGAGGGGTATTGCTAAGCTTAATGGAGAAAAGGGAGCATGTGAGGAGGAGGACTGTAAAGGCATCTATCCTAAATAGATACTTTTGCTCAGTATTCACTGAAGAGAAGGTAGGGCAGGGCCCACAGCTCAGCATCATGGACACAGGGGAAGGGAGGTGAGCACTACTCCCTTCACAAAGAAAGGGTCCTACAAGAGCTACAAGCTCAGGGTGGATAAGGCAATGGGACCTGATGGCATACATCCCAGGGTACTTATGAGCTAAAGGAGGAACTAGCAGAGCCATTAGCAGAATTGTTTAGTGAGTCTCTGAGCACAGGAGAGGTCCCAGAAGACTGGAGAAGGGCTCATGTGATCCCACTCCACAAGAGTGGTAGCAGGGAGGAGGCGGAACTACAGACCGGTCAGTCTTACCCTCAGTAGTGGGCAAGATTATGGAAGCACTCCTTAAGGAAAGGATAGTGCAACACCTGGAATCCATAGGGCACAGGATCCAAGACAGCATGGGTTTACAAAGGAAGGTCCTGTCAAACTAATCTCATAGATTTCTTTGACTGGGTAACCAGAGTGGTGGACCAAGGGGAGCAGTTGATGTCGCCTACCTTGACTTCAGCAAAGCTTTTGACACTGTTCCACATAGAAGATTGATAAATAAGCTAGGTAGGCTCGGGTGGGTCAGAAGTTGGTCAACTGGGTGGCAAACTGGTTGACTGGCAGAAAACAGAGAGTGGTGGTAAATGGTATACAGTCAGAAGAGATGCAAGTCATAAGTGGGGTACCTCAGGATCAGTCCTGGGGCCAGTCCTATTCAACATCTTCAATTAGTGACCTAGCAGATGGACTAGAGGGTAAGGCTTGTCTGTTTGCAGATGACACCAAGATCTGCAACAGAGTAGATGATCCAGATGGGGTGGGCAGAATGAGAAGATATCTGGATAAACTAGCAGAATGGTCAGAAGAGTGGCAACTGGGATTTAATGCAAAGAAGTGCAAAATCATGCACATAGGGAAGAGAAACCCGAAGCCACTTATAGGCTGGGAGGAGTTGCTAGCAGTCACAAAGGAAGAAAGAGACTTGGGCATCATCATCACTGATGACCTGAAATCATCCAAGCAGACCTCTAAAGCAGTAGGTAAGGCTAGGGGGTGTTAGGGTGTATTAGTAGAGGTATCACAAGTCAGAAGAGGAGGTAATAATCCTCTGTACAAGACATTGGTTAGGCCCCATCTGGAGTACTGCGTGCAGTATTGGAGGCCACACCTTCACAAGGACATTAACCAAATTGAGGCAGTCCAGAGAAGGGCAACCAAATGGTGCAGGGACTGCATCAGAAGACATATGAGGACAGATTAACGGAGCTCAATATGTATACCCTTGAGCAAAGGAGGGAGAGAGGTGATATGATCGAGACATTTAAACACCTTAAGGGCATAAACAAGGTGAAAGAGTCTAACATGTTTAAATATAAGAAAAATAGCAGGACAAGAGGACACAGCATGAGATTAGAGGGAGGCCGATTAAGGGGGAATGTGAGGAAATTCTTTTTCACAGAAAGGGTGGTAGATGCATGGAATGGCTTACCACAAGAAGTAGTGGCTATGAATACAGTGCAGGGCTTCAAACAGGCATGGGATAGGCATAAGGGAGCAATACAAATGACTATGAATAGATAGGTCACTGACATAGCAAAGGCCGATGGCACATTTATAAGATAGAAAAAGAAATGGGCAGACTGGATGGGCCTTGCTGTCCTTATCTGCCGTCAACTTCTATGTTTCTATGTTTCTATGTTTCTAGAAGAACGAGGAGCATGCTGTTGCATCTGCATTTGCCCCATCCAACAATCCAGCGTATATGGTCCAGCCTCATTCAGAAATTCTGATTGGAAGAAATCTATCTGCTATAAATCCTTTACTTTCTCACAAAGTAAATAGCAAACAACACTTTGCATATACTGGATTAAGTCAGCTTAGCTCACGTGTACAACATGCTAACCAATCAGAAGTAACTAAGGTCAAAGAAGGGCCAGACTACACTGAAACGCAATGTGGTACTGGCCTTGTAATTTTTTTTACCCAAGCTCATTTCTTTTACTTAAATGTAGATAACTGCTGTACTGTACCAGTTTTATAGTATAAAATGAATTGTTAAAAACTACATTTAGGTTCCATTTAGGGTTGAAAGCCACAAAAGAAAGGAAATCCAATGCTAGGGTAAAATAATTAATGGATCTTTGTGATTGTGTGGTGTGGTGTTCCTTGGTATTTGAATGAATGCTCAAAGCAGCAACAGCATCACAATAACTCTGACAGTCTTTTAAGGCTCAGAAATGTATTTGAACACCAATGCTTTGAGAGCAGATGCTGAAGTTAGGGTACCAGCAATGCTGTTTAAAATAACTATTAAAACAGCAAGGAATACTGTACCACTCAGTTCCAAAGAATCAGAAGACTTTTAACCCTAATGTTGCAGTTGCAAGCTTTTATTGTTTTGTGCTTCATCCCTAAATGATGTCTTAGAATAGTCCTTTGCAACAAAATTTATAATTAAAAAAAATTTACAATTATACATATTCCCATAACGCAAACCATCATGGGAAGTTATGCAAATCACTCTGAAAGAGTTTAGACTGGTTCAGCTTTAAGCAAAAGTGTATGGTGCCAAATGGACTTTCATATACTTTGCAAAGGCTGAAAACAGAAGACACAGACATGTGTTCAGTCTTACACAAGACTCATCTGTAACAGCCCTGGGAAAGGATAACAGAGTCATATATTTTGGTCTTACTGGTTTGAGTCATGGTGGAGCCCAAAATAGGAAAGTAATCTGAAAGTCAAAACCTCAGCACAAAAAGCACTGAGGCAAGGGTTGCATGGAAAGGGCTTTGGCAATAAAGCCAGGCAAATGTAAAAAATTACACATATCCCCATAATGCAAAGCATCATGGGAAGCATATACAAATCAGCTTAAAGGAGATAGGAGAAGGAATTGCTTAAAACTGGTAAGATTTAAATGCTTGGTTAACAGTGGACATGGCCAGGTTGTGTAACACAGTCGTGAGTTAAATTTGGCGATTTTACTTGATTCATGCACTTTGTAAATGTGCATGCAACAAGCCCCATACAGTCAGTTTGTGTTTCTGTGTGCACGTACAGCTTCAGTGTACAATATGTAGCAGTCTCCGATTCTTGGCATTGAACTGCTCGCTGACACAGAAATGGCTGAAGCTTTCCCCTGGCTGTCATCGTACTCATGATGAGGACATCGCTGACTCCTTTCAGAAAGTGAGGACAGTGGGGAACTGTACACATTTAATGCTGCAGCATGTGTTGTTCAGCCTTATATGTATAAGCTGTTAGCTGTCAGACGCAGAGTGACAGTTGCTGTAGTTAACAACACTGATGAATTTTCCTCTGATAATAATTCATCTACGGATCAGATGCCAACCCAAACTAACTAATTTTTCAAACTGGCCTTGTGAATACCATTGATTAACCAGGTAATGCTATGCTTGAAATCTTAAGATATTTTTGATAAAGTCTAACAGAATTCGTTGAACGTTGTCAGTGCTATGTGAAGAATTGTCAGATTAATTTGAAATCCATCATGGTTAGTGTCAAGTCCATAATGTTAGCTTTAATTATAAGTTCTTTGTTACCTTATGTGTTAGTGTTTGTGTTTGAGAATAAAATCAATAGGAAACACACTTGAAAACACAGATACTGTTCACTTATTGGTAGAGGTGCTATTATTGTTTGTGACACTTCACAATTCATGTCTTCATGCAGATTTCCTTTGTGTGTTGTGTGCTGGTCAGATGGGATGTGCATAATCAAAGTGAATTTGTCAAAAATCGCTTCAGTTTTAATTGTGCAGCTAGTTCACCATTAATAGTAAATAAGACGTTACCACCAGTAATTGATTTTATGTAATTTTTTGCTAAAATGTGACTCCGTGTGTGTGTGATGTTGAGTTGGGGGGGGAGAGTGATGGCAAGAGCGTGATTTATGATTTTACTCGATGGAGCCAGCAAGCAACTTGCTCGGGCAATGTCAACTGCAATTGCTGGAAAGCATTGTCTGTTTTGACATATACAGTATTCATAATCACCTGTTCCACCAATGTTATGAAAGCTACCGTTTAGTCCTATAAGCCACTATCTTCCATCATCTATCATGACAGCACACAGTTGGTAATAGCTTAGTCTATTGATGGTGTCATTTTGGTTTCTGGATGTGGTGGCGGGGGGCTGAGACAGTCATGGGCTTCAAAAGGTAATGGGACAAGCATAAGGGGTTACAATGGAGGGGGTGGGGAAGACAAGGTTAGCCAAGAGGGAAGCGGCAGTCTTGATTGACCAAGTGGTCCTTTCACGCTGCCAAGTTCCATGATTCTATAAGTTACTTATTTATTTATGTTATGTGAGTTTGAATATGATTGAGAATTGTTAATCCAGACAAATTTTTAACAATCTCACATAATTGCTGTCTACTAATGACCATTTATTTTGTTTTCTCAATTGATAATATATGGTAAATTGTGTGCTATCGCTATTGCACACTCTCAAAGAGTCGCTTGCGTAAGACCAAGTTGATAAGGTCTCATTATGCATTTAGGCTGTTAAAAGATTTTATCTGACGTGTATTGTGACATCCCTGACAATGAACTCTGATTTTGTTTGTAGAAAGTTTTTAATAGTAAGCATCAGATGGATCGTGTAGCAATTAAATGAATACATATGTCTCAAAGACAGTCACAGAGCCCTGATAAGGCTACTATGGTACTGGGAATTAATATTTTTTTTATACGTGGCACATCTGTGCAATAGGGACATGGATGTTCTCTCTAATGCTGACTAAGAAGAGCACGTCATTCTGAAAGACTGAAATCCCCCCTTCAAAAAAAAAACACAAATCAAACAAGCTGCTCGTGAGACCTAATAAACAAATATCATTATTTAAACACGTTTAGATGCATGTATACTACATGTCTTGTAGATTCAATCTACCAGTTGAAGTTGTCAGTCTTACTATTTTGTAGCCTTCATTTTGCTCACTTCTCTTGACTCTGTATACCTCTCTCCACTGGTATGGACAGACACCGGATGTGTTATCTGTTTTCCTCCCTCCATTATATAGTTTAGTAGTACAGTACAGCAGACCGTCTTCCTTTTTGATGATGGGACTGTCGTTGGCCCAAACAAAATACTGTGTGACACTGTGTCTGTAGCACCACTGGCCATTACATTAGTCCTACATCTCTCTCTCTCATGTGCACACACACACACACACACACACACACACACACACACACACTAATCTAATGTAAATCAATCATAAATCTCAGTGTGTCTAGCTGCCCCTCTAGCAGACTTGAGCAATGTCCTGTAAATTTAATATTTATTACCCGGAGCTTATTCCCCAACCCCTCTACAGTCTTCTAATTGTTATACACCTGACTCCTTCTCTCAGAGGTACAGCTGCTGCATGTAGATGGTGTTTTTGTCTGAGCCCATGAGAAAAAATGAGGGATTTCATGTGGTGGATGTGGAGGTTGATTTAACTTACTATAGAGCCTGCATTAATTGGTGTTTGAGATCTGGGTCTCCGGAACTTTGAGCAAACATCTGTTTTAATTAATAGCTTAAATTTATAACTACCACAGCTTATACGTTTTGCGAGTGCAGTTTCTGCCACTATTAATGTCCCCACTACACATGCAATGTGGTGTAAAAATGTTAGCTGGGGAAAATATTCAGATCATGCTGCAACCTCAGTTGTGTTTTAAATTTGATAGTCAGTGAGGGGCGGGAAACAGGATTTGTTTTGCAATTGCTACATGGTCGAACATCGTTGGCTCATTTTGTTGCAGTCACTTGTGTGAGTGGGGTGCCTTCATGAGCAGTGTATGGCAAATCTACATTGCAAGCACTTGCTCATTGTGCCATCAGTTGCAGAATCTGAAGCTGAAGGGGCTCATTATTGTTAAAACAGGAAAACAGTTAACACGTCCTTGATTATTCCAAGTTCCTGGCTACAGGGATTGTTAGGTGTCTAATAATAATGGATTGCTCAAATAAATAAAAATAAAAGTGAAAGGACAGCACTGCATCAAAGTAGTTAGGAGGTATGTTGCAGCGAATTGATGGGATAGTGCCCTTAGTCAGCATGGCAGAAAGGAATCGCATATGTGCTAGTTGGGTAAATGGTATCATTTGAAATAAAAAAAAAATAGATAATTTTTTAATGTATACCTTAATCAATACTTTGGACCCTTATACCTATATTACAAAGTTCATTGTGTGATGATCTAACCAAATAGATGTAGTTTTCATTCTATGGACTATCTCAAGTGACTGCAGTAATACCTTCAGCTACGCATTTGCTAACTGTCTGTTTTTGGTATTCAGTTGTACTGCCTAGTGACAGCTCACAACTTGCGTCTTGTACAGGCACTCATGTTCAGACTTCTTTCAGAAGGATTAATCAAGTGCATACACTGTACTTTGTTTTATTACCATACCATCCTTCCCAAAACTTAATACGTTCACAGAAAGAAATTACAATTATTAATCAAATGTTTCTTTTAGTCCCTTACCTATTATACAGCACATGATTATCATTCTAAATACTACAGACATGAGATTTTTGCTCTTGTAACCTGACAAGAGTACTAGTATCTCAGTATGCCACCAATTGCCGTACCAGCCCATATAATCCTCACATATATTATGCGGGTCATTTCTATTTCCTGCAAAACATATATGAAAGCCCTCTGTTTAGTACAGGACACCATCACATGGTGTGCACTGTGTCACAGTTTGATGTGTAACTACAACATTTACAAGCAAAGTGGTGCCTCTCACTTTATGCTATAGATTGTGAGTCCAAGAATAATAACTTTGATGTAATCTTCCTGAGGACAGATTGATTAGAGTTAGGCACTATTTGTGAATGAGAAAATTATACTTTTAAATATAAAAGGCCTGATAAAGGGCCAGTTTACAAAAGGAAGGTCCTGTCAAACTAATCTCATAGATTTCTTTGACTGGGTAACCAGAGTGGTGGACCAAGGGGGAGCAGTTGATGTTGCCTACCTTGACTTCAGCAAAGCTTTCAATACTCTTCCACATAGAAGATTGATTAATAAGCTGGGTAGGCTCGGGGTGAGTCAGAAGTTGGCCAGCTGGGTAGCAAACTAGTTGATTGTCAGAAAACAGAGAGTGGTTGTAAATGGTATACAGTCAGAAGAGATGCAAGTCACAAGTAGGGTACCTCAGGGATCAGTCCTGGGGCCAGTCCTCTTCAATTTCTTCATCGGTGACATTGCAGATGGACTGGAGGGTAAGGTTTGTCTGTTTACAGATGACACCAAGATCTGCAACAGAGATAATCCAGATGGGGTGGGAAGAATGAGAAGAGATCTGCAAAAACTAGCAAAATGGTCGGAAGAGTGGCACCTGGGGTTTAATGCAAAGAAGTGCAAGATCATGCACATAGGGAAGAGAAACCCTGAAGCCTCCTATAGGCTGGGAGGGGAGTTGCTGGCAGTCACAAGGGAAGAAAGAGACGTGGGCATCATCATCACTGATGACCTGAAATCATCCAATCAGACCACTAAAGCAGCAGGTAAGGCTAGGGGGAAGTCAGGGTGTATTAGTAGGGGTATCACAAGTCGGAAGAGGGAGGTAATAATCCCTCTTTACAAGACACTGGTTAGGCCCCATCTGGAGTACTGTGTGCAGTACTGGAGGCCACACCTTCACAAGGACATTAACCAAATTGAGGCAGCCCAGAGGAGGACAACCAAAATGGTTCAGGGACTGCATCAGAAAACATATGAGGACAGATTAACAGAGCTCAATATGTATACCCTAGAGCAAAGGAGGGAGAGAGGTGATATGATCAAAACATTCAAACACTCTTAAGGGCATTAACAAGGTGAAAGAATCTAACATGTTTCAATATAAGAAAAGTAGCAGGACAAGAGGACACAGCATGAGATTAGAGGGAGGCCGATTAAGCGATAATGTGAGGAAGTTATTTTTCACAGAAAGGGTGGTGGATGCATGGAATGTCCTCCCTCAGGACATGGTGGATATGAATACAGTGCAGGGCTTCAAACAGGCATGGGATACGCATAAGGGAGCAATACAGATGAGTATGAATAGATAGGCCATTGACAGAGCAAAGGCCAATGGCACATTTATAAGGTAGAAAAAAGAAATGGGCAGACTGGGTTGGCCTTCCGATCCTTATCTGCCATCAACTTCTATGTTTCTATGTTTCTATGATTCTATAAGGATGGTGTATTTGCTACCAAGGGTGACTTGCAGCATACCCCATTAGCCAAGGACCCTGTGCCCAGTTCTAGACGGGGCAGGCTCCCTGCAGCTACGTCCTGCGATTTGCGACAATCCCATGGGTATGCCAAATAAAGGGCATACCTGAAGGGACTGTCACAAGCCACATCCCCTGACCTGAAGGGCGCAAGTGGTGGCCCCTATGCCCCAATCCTACATGTGGGAACATTAAGCCCCACAGGGCTATTGCTGTCCCCCCCATGCCCCAACCCCTGAAAATGCTAGTTACAGCACCACGGGGGCTATTGCTGTTCCCCCCATGCTCCAACACCTGAAAATGCTAGTTACAGCCCCGCAGGGCTATTGCTATCCCCCCAAAGCCCTGGTACCCAATCTGATGCCTCCCACAAACTGCATCTCCCTAGTGTTAGATACCCCTTATCCCTGGTAGTCTAGTGGATCCCCACCCCCTACCTAGAAGTGGCAGACAACCCTGCTCCCCCCCACCTAGTCAGTGAGCTCACCTCTTACCACCACTGCCAGCCACCAACTGAACTCCTCTGGACCGTGTACTATTGTACATAATACGTGTTCATGGGAATGGGGGGACAGCAATAGCCCTGTGGGACTTTAATTCAGATGTTTGGTGGTCGGGGCATTTGGGGGACAGGGCATTACATGTGGCATTATGGGGAGCAGGCAGTGGTGGGGGGGAAGGTTACATGGCATCAGGTGTTTTGCCGGTGGCACATACACGCAACTCCCGGAGGGCGTAAGTGCACTTACAGCAGCTAGAAGCTGGTGTAACTGTACTTTGCTGGATGTCCTCTGGGGGTTGTTTGAGAATGGCAGCCTTGGGGACTTTGTTGCTGCCCTTCCAGAATAGGGCGCAACTGCTGCCGTAAACCCCCTAGTGCCATGTCACTTGGGGTTTAGGGCATAACTGGTTGCATTTATTCACTTTGGTGCAAGCAGCCTGAGACATGTTGCAGGCTGCTTTGCAGAATACTGCATGTCACAACTGCTGGCATAACTTGTTACTTGCACCATTTATTGTGGCACAAGTCAAGTTATGCCAGGTGTAAGCTTTTGAGAATTGGGCCCTACATTTATGCATGGTGTCTATTGGTTATCATAATCTGCCATATTCTGACACTGAAACTCCAATCATAACAAAGTATGATTTTTTTTTTTGGTGCCAGTCTGCACAGCATGCCATTGACGTCCACTTTCCTTTACCTGAAACCCTATGTATGCATACGGTTGGAGAGATACTTTTGAATTGTTCAGCTAGTATCAAAGTTCTAATGAATTATATATAATTTGTTTCTATTGCAATGGGAAAAAAAAG
This sequence comes from Neoceratodus forsteri, assembly GCA_016271365.2. Taxonomy (NCBI): domain Eukaryota; kingdom Metazoa; phylum Chordata; order Ceratodontiformes; family Ceratodontidae; genus Neoceratodus; species Neoceratodus forsteri. The sequence continues at coordinate 1,049,323,569 of CM028129.1, forward strand.
ATGTGTTAATATAGTTATTATTTTATTTGTGTGGCATGCGCGCTAGATTTTTGTTGTTGAAATTTATTAGGGCAGTGATATCTATTGACACTGCAATATAAAATATTAATTTAAATTCAAGTGTATTATATATTTACCTTTAAATAAATATATTGCAATTTTAATGAAAGTCACACCAGAAAGTTTGAGTTGCGCAGATAGAGCAGTTTTTTTTCCCCCATAGTACACACTTCTGAATAGTTTGGATGTAGCTTTTGCTCATCTTTGATATTGTAACACTGCCACTGAAAGAAACAATCATTAATCTGCTGGAGGACATTTTCTAGCACATTATGCATAAACAATTTTAAATAATAAAAAAAATGATTTTTGGAAGTCAATTGCTACCGTTATAGCACTTTCATTTTATGTTCATATTTTAGGTGTTCTTGCAATAAATGTATACTGATGCCTACCTCCTTGGAAAATAAGTGCTGCCAATCATATTTGGCAGTTTGATTGAGAACTAATGAATTAAATCTGTCATGCATAACATTGCACCCTGGATTTGAAGTTAATTGTCTGAACATTTACTCATTGGAGGCTGCATATTACAAATTTATTCAGAATGAGGGACCGAGAGGAAATGATGAGCCAATCAATGAGTATGTGTTTATTAATAAATTAAATACAATTTTTCAACATATTGCTTGAATCTTGGCTAGTGTGAATATAAACATGAACCAGAGTGGGTCATACATGGTCATGAGTGGTCCATACTCTCAATAAAAACGTGGGGGAGGATTGTAAAGTAGAAGTTCCCGTGTCAGATATAGTGGGGGTGGGGGATAGGTGGACTGACCTCTTGGAATAAAAAAAAGAATGGTGGTATAGATGGCCACATTAATCCCATATAAGAATATTAACAGACTGTTAATAGACATAGAAACATGGAAGTTGACAATAGAAGGAGATCCATCTAGTCTGCCCATTTTTTTAAGACCTATTTTGACACTCTAGTTGCCCTTTGTAGTCATGGCTTATTTGTGTCTATCCTTGCATTCTTGAATCTCTCAACGGTGTTGACCCCCCCCCCATAACCTCTTGGGCAGGCTGTTCCAAGCATCTTCCACTCTTTCTGTGAAAAAAAACTTTCTGATGTTGGTAGAGAACCTCCCTCCTTGCAGCATTATCTTTTCCCCGGCCATGCCCACTTGCTTAATTGCTAGATGGGAGAAGAGATGCATAGTTTTTCATATGCAGTGCATGAAATTATATATATATATATATATATATATATATATATATAAAATTAGCAAACAAAATCCTGTGTCCTGATTGGCTGAGACTTGGTTCTAGCCATTGCAGTAAGATAGTGCAACCACTGGCTATAATAAGTCCCTGTCAACCAGAGCAACTCATAGAATTCATACGCCATCATTCTTAAATTAGCCACTGATGCAATGTAATGCACTGCCTGATCATCATTGCACACAGATTGTTCATGTCTGCATTGCATCCACTATCAATGTGTAATGTTTGGAATGATGCATTATGCCTATGGACCTGTATTCTGAAACTGTTGGTGTACGAACAATTTTATTAAATAAAAACAGCCTATAAATTGTGAACATTCAGAAAGTACAGTTAAATGCTAACACTTTACTTTTGATTAATTTTATTTGAAATTAATAAGGCATCTCCAAGATGCAAGATGGCCGCTAGGCTGAGCATGCTGTGAGCTGCTGCTGTTATGCTGCATTGTTTTTAAGTTTTTTTAAGTTTCTTAAAGTTATAATTTAACGGAGATTATTGTTTTGTCATTTATTTTTGTCCATTGTTATTTTGCGCTTTTTATGTTATGAGTGGAGGCTCGGTGGAGTCGGAATTGGAGTCTGGCACAATCGGGGAGAGCCTATATCCTGAGGAGCCTAGACATATGAGTGGAGGCTCGGTGGAGTCGGAATTGGAGTCTGGTGTAATCGGGGGAGAGCCTGTACCCTAGAGAGCCTGGACATAAGGAGGTTTTAATTTGTTTTCCTTCATTCCATCATATTTTGGACATGTTTCGGTAGAAATTACAACTGGAGTTCAGTTTTTTAACCCCCATCTAGTGTAGGGGTCTGGTGGTCAAGGGGAGTATTTGCTTCGTTAAAGCAACTGCCGAACTTTACTTTGGAAAGCAAACTGTGAAACAGTAGGATTAGAAATGAATGTGTCATGTGGAGTAACTGAGAAATCACTGAGGGGTTTTCATGACTGTGTTCTGAAACCGTTACCCTCCGTCCATAGTCGGATTCTGTGGATTAGAGGAAGGTGTTTTTCGGCATTTGATGCTCTGGAATGCCTTTTTGTCAGTTTGAATGAATGAGTGATGTGGGATCTGTCGTTTCATGGCTGAAATGCTATGGGTCCCTTTTTGGCACGAGAGTTTCCTGGACTTTGGATTTGTTAATGTTACTCTGTTTGGGCTTTATCTGGTCTGATCAGGATTTGTATCCTGCCTCTGGCTACCATATATTCTGGACTTTTTCGACTTTCTGACCCTGACTTAGTTTGAGTCTTCCTGCCTGTGGGGTCTCTACTTGATTTGCGGTCTGAAGAGGGCATTAGAATTTGTTGCCAAGGAGTTGGCTACTGTTCTGTGCCCTCGTGACTCCCAGGCTGGGCTACTGGTGTGGCCTGCCCCAGGGTGCTTTATTGGGCCTCATTATATCTTGTGGTGTGTCCAGTAGGGAGTGGGGTCTCTTTCTTTGGTCATGAGATAGATTTGTCTGCCCTGAGCCCTGATGTTTTTAATTTTCATGGATTATTTGTTTTTTTATATGGATTCCCACCTGTGAACAAATTTGACTTCTTCCCAGTGACTTTTATTTTTTTCCTTTTCTTTTTGAGCTGGACAGCGAGGTGGTGAGAGGACCTTGTGTCCATTTATTTTATTGTTTTCCTCCATCTCTTGGTCGTGAGAGGACTGGTGGTGGGGGGAAGGGTTATGTTATTTTACATGTTAAGTGGGAACTGTTTATTTTGAAATATTCTGCAGTGAGAGTGCTGAATTATTTGTTTTGAAATATTTTGTTCAATATTTTACAGTGAGAGTGCTGAAATATTTTCTTTTTCTTCTAAAGAGCCCTCCGGTGGTGAGAGAGCTGGAAGGGGGGGTGATTTTATTTTATTTTTCTCTTCTCCCTGGTCATGAGAGGACTGGGGGGGGATGTGTTATTGTATATTTTAGTTTTGAGTTGTTTGATTTGATTTTATTTATATTTATTTTATTTTATTTTCGCTGGGATTGACTTGATTTTCTTCAAGGTGGGGTTGGAAAGTTATTGATTTAGTTTAGATTATTTAGTTAGACTTATTTTGGGGTTTATTTGAATTTTTAGTGTTATTGTGTTGGTTTTAGTAGTTTTGTAGTGGCATGTGCCAGCCTATTACCCCCACGGTGGTGCGCTATTCATCCTCCTTTCTTCATGCCCTCCGCCCTTTTTATCCTCCACCTCTTCATTATGATATATATATCAATGTTGTAGAGCATTGGGAATTGCTCGAAGGAGAGGAAGGAGTGTGGGGGGTTGTGAACCAGGGAGGATGGATGAGGGGGGCCTTCATGTCGGGGTTGTTAGATCTAGAAGGCGCCCTGGGGCGAAATGGAACCCAGATTGTGGTTTGCCATGTCTGGTGCCCATACCCAAGGGCACTATGGAATTAAGTAGGCAGATGAGCTTGACAGCCTCCGAGGTTCATTCAACTCGGGCGGTGTTATGTAATGCTAGGTCCGTCATAAACAAGACTGGCATTATAGCTGATCTTGTTAGTTCGGCGGACTTGGCTTGCATCACTGAGACCTGGCTGGATGAAAATCCAGGCCCCACATTGGAAACTATAACTCCAGCCGGGTATTCGATGATATACCGCCCAAGATTAGACCGCAGGGGTTGGTGGGTTGCAGTCTGTTTTAAGACAGAATTAGGCCTCATGAGTGTAGTTGCGGGGGAGGCTGAGTCCTTTGAGTGCACAGTGGTAGTGGGTGTTAGCGTTTGAATTGTACTCATCTACCGTCCACCAGGAGATGGGAAACGGTCCTTACAGGAAGTGGCAGACTTCATCGTTGACATGTCGTTTGAGTCACCCAGATTGATGGTTCTGGGTGACTTCAGCGCCTGGATCAACGATGAACTCTCGCAATTTGGTAATCACTTCCTCCAATTAATGATTTCTTTGGGCTTTACATAGGTGGTTTCCACCGCTACTCATAAATCTGGGCACTCTTTGGACTTAGTCTTTCTCCTAGGGATTGATGTTTTCGATTTGGGGGTGGAACCAGTCATTTGGTCAGACCACTACATGGTGAGGTTCAATTTTAGTACCCCCTGAGAAGGCCTACCCCTGTGGAGATGGTGAGATACCGCCCTTTATGGGATATTACACCCCAGGGCCTTGCAGTGGTTCTTGACCTCTCGTCCCCTGCATTGGCGAGCAGTAGTCCAGAGACCTTGGTGACAGCCTATAACAAGGCTGTTACACTGGCTCTGGATACTATTGCTCCTGTTTGTGTACACCCCCTTTCCCTTCATCCCAAGGTGCCCTAGTTTGATGGGATGTTGAGGGAGATGCAGAGACAGGGGCGAAGATTAGAATGCTGCTGGTGCAGATCCGCCGTCGATGCCAATCACCTTAGATTGATGGACCATTATTCTGTCTATTAATCTGCAATCTCCCATAAGAAGGCAGAATTCCTGTCCAGGGAGATTGCAGTAGCCAGGAATCCACTGGCTCAGCTTTTTCGAACTGTGGACAGCTGTGCAACCCAGCCTGTCTACAAGTTCGGAAAGCTTTTTCGCAATTAGAGTGCGAGGAGCTTGCTTGATTCTTCACTAATAAAGTGACCGACATCAGGGTGGATCTGCATCCAGAGGCTTCTAAGGGGGGTGCTGTTGAACAGCGTGAGTTCACAGTACCTCAATCTTCTTGATGTTCCTTCAGCAGACCTGATTTCATGGATGTCATGAGGATTATCCATGGTGTGTGCTCTACAAGCTGGAGTTTGGATCCTGGACTGACTTCCCTAATATTGGGTTGTTGCGACATCATCGGTCCAATCCTTGTGCAAACAGTCTGGTGCTCCTTGGAATTGGGTGAGTTTCCTAGCTCCCTGAAAGAGGCGGTGGTGACACCCCTCTTGAAGAAAGCTACCTTGGACCCTGACTGTTTCACATACTACAGACCCATCTCAAACCTACACTTTATTGGGAAGATGATTGAGAAGGTAGTGGCAACCCAATTGGAGAACCATTTAACCATCCATGGCATCTATGAACCCTTCCAATCAGGTTTTCATAAAAGACATAGCACTGAGACTGCTCTGGTTTGGGTGCTTAATGATCTCTTGAGGGCAAGAGACCAGAAGAGACATTCTATTCTAGTTCTTCTTGATCTCTCATCAGCCTTTGACACCGTGGATCACGTGGTGTTGTTAGTACGCCTGAGGCAGATTTGTGGAATATCAGGAGCTGTCCTTCGATGGTTCACCTCATTTCTCACTGGGAGATCACAAAGAGTTGTGTTGGGGCTTTTTTCCTCTGGCCCAACTTCTTTGTTATGTGGGGTGCCTCAGGGTTCTGTGCTGTCTCCCATGTTATTCACAGTGTATATGCTGCCCCTCGGAGACATTATAAGACGGTATAAGCTGAGGTTTCATTGCTATGCAGATGATACCCAGCTATACCTGTCTTTTGCTCCTGACCAGGATAGAGCTCTCTCAGTGTTTAACAACTGTCTGAAAGAAATCCAGGGTTGGATGGATTCTAGTTGGCTGAAGTTGAACTCAGAAAAGACAGAGGTTTTGGTAGTGGACCCGGGCTGTCGGATAGAGGGGTTGCCTGTCGGTGCACCCTCAGGAATTTTTCTTGGGGGTGTGTCACTTCCGACCTCTGAATGGGTGCGTAACCTAGGGGTTATCTTGGATGACAGGCTGACACTGCATTCGCAAGTGTCAGCAGTCATCAAGACTTCCTTTTACCACCTCAGGAATATCACTAGAGTGAAATACCTTGTTCCGTCTGACATGTTACCTATGTTGGTCCACGCCTTTGTGTCCTCACGTTTGGACTACTGCAACTCCCTGTATTTTGGGCTTTCTGGGGTTGAAATCTTCCACTTTCAGCTAGTGCAGAATGCGGTGGCCCGGATTTTGATGGGGACCAGTATGTCTTGTCATATTACCCCAGGGTTTTAAATAATTGATTAGCAGTTTTTTTCTTGGGACAATACTAACTGTACAGAAAGCATTTATAAGGTTTTCTAGAAGTGTTATGTTTGTTAAACACAGTGAGGCAAGTGCTATGCATTTTCACAATGTTTTACAACTTTTATGAGCAAAACGCTAATCAATTTTTAGAGTTAAATAAAACCCTGTTACTGCGTAAACTGCACTGGCTCCCTGTTCAGTGGTGGATCACCTTTAAAGTCTGTTTATTGACTTTCAAAGCCCTACATGACCAGGGTCCAGTCTATCTGAAAGATCTTCTAGTTTTCTACTGCCCTGGCTGATCGCTCAGCTCGGCCGACGAGGGGTGCTAGAGATTCCGAGACTGAGTCTAAATTCTTCTGGCTGTAGAGCTTTTTCCTATGCTGCTCCCACTCTCTGGAATTCTCTACCCCATCGGTTATGGCAGTGCATCTCCGTGAGGGAATTTAAGAGTGGCTTAAAAACTCATCTGTATCAAATGGCCTTTTTATAGCATTCTGTATAAATTGTTGATGAAATTGTAGTTTTTATGAGTGTTTTATACTGTATTATAATGTTTGGTTTTCTTTTATTATATGTTTTGTACAGCGCTTTGAAAACTTGAAAGGCGCTTTAAAAATAAAATTATTATTATTATTTATTATCTCCAGTTGTTAGATTAACATTACAGTAAATACCCTATTGTCATTCTGACCATTTGCTGCTCATCGTGTTACACTACACCCCTTTGATTTATTATTACAATGTTAATCTAACACCTGGTCATGCATAATTGCTTGATATAAGGTAACCATGTAGGCTTATATGTGCGGAAGGTACAGTCAACTTAAATTTTGATTCAGGTTGGCATCACTGTCCCCCTCTCTTTTTTCATTTTATACAGGACATATCGCTATCTGGCTCACAGAAAGTTTGTACATTGGGTTTTTAAACATATTGGTCAGAAAATCGGGAAGAGTAATACCATCATGTGTTGTGACAGTCATATATTCAAAATTTCCTTCAGAAGAGTACTGTGGGTTTAAATACTCAGACTGGGACATTGTCTCTACATTTTAATGACAGAAATCATATTCTTGCAAGTATTGTACATACTCTGTGATGAAATCACTTTTATTAGGTACAAATCATCGTAATGCATATGCTTATTTATTTATTTATTTTTTTATCTTATCTTGATATGTTACATTGTTAAAATATGTTGAACTTGTATATTGTAAATCTCAATAAACACTTTCATTTTAAACAACTAATTAATAATGACAACAGGAAAGATAGTGTTACTCAATGTATATGCTGTATTATTTACATCAGTTGTTATGATGTCTAACAGCAGGTATATTTATGAGTTCTACGGTGTGATTCCAGTACATTGCTCATTAATAGATATCAGACAATTTTGTTCATCACTAATTTTTAAAAGAATTAGTTGATGTAAATGAGACTGTCCGTGGAGCAGATATTGTTAACACCCTTTGTTCTACAGTATAAGTGTAATATAACAAAAAAATAACATGGTGGTATTAGACAATTAGTACCATCATGCCACCAGCATTTAAATGATGGGCAATAGACAGGCTCATGACATGCTGTCAATCTTTAAATTCAGCCTTGTCTTGTTATATCACATATCTCCATATAGTGCAGGTTATTAAATATAGCTATACTCCAGAACAGTATTAATCTAAATGGGGGTCCTACTTATACTATAAGTAATTTGAGTACAGGGCTGGAAATCTATGCAGTTTTGTTAAATCTGCATTTACATTTGTCCAGTAGTTCAAGCTTCTCAACTGTTTTAACTGATGCAGATAAGCTCCAAGGCTGACTTTCTTGTGTATCCTCCAAAAATGTTGTTTCTTCTTTATACGATGGAGCATAGAAGATGGTGATTGTAAATCTCACGCATAAGTTCTTCAACATATTCTATATGGAAGAAAAATAAAAGATAATTAAATTCAGTTTTGCCATTGGCTATACCCGTATGTTAGTGCATTAAACTACCTTTATTATTTAAGAGGTGACTAATTAAGCAATAAGGTACAACAGGGTGTGGGTTATTGGGGATTTAACCACGCCTTGTGTGGTGTGTCATGAGGTGCAGCCGAGTGACTTAACCACACAAGAAGTGGGTAAATCACCCAATAGCTCACACACGGGAGTGCCTTATTGTGATTATACAATGGACCCATGTGTAAAATACATTTAAAATGGGTTTAATTATGTTTTTTATAAATGCCATTCCTCAGCATTGGGTTATGCAGGATTTACCCATGGTCGTGTGACATGTTTTGACCAATGAGGTTACAGGATTTTCACACATCATTGTATAGTTTTAATTTCTGAACAGTGCCTGTAATGCATGCCATAAGTTTATCCAGCTTTAATCAACATATATTTTGTTTTCTATCTGTTAGAATGCATTATGGTGATAGTACAATGCCGGCAGGAAAGAGTCCAGGTACATGCTCAACAGAGCAGAGGGAATAAATTGTTAAAATAGCAAAAGCTTTTTCATAGTAATACCCCTTTGTGGAATAAATTTGTTACATTACATTATCTCTTGAGTGTCACGCCATGTTTCACAAGGCCAATAAACAAGAAAGGAGGAATGTTATACATACTGTATGTGCACGGAATCTTTACTTCTTTGATTACTCCTTCTCCATGTTTATATTTTGGATATGAGACCCTCCATTGTGCTGTACCATCCTTATATTTGGCTTGTTCTCTCATCGAGTTCTCACTAAAATGTATTGCTGATAAAAGTAGTCTTCAAACGCAACATAATACATGTTTAAATTATTAAATAATCTCCATCACCTTAGCAGGACAATTAATTATTGCACGATGTTATAAGTGAATAAGTTTGTCAAACCAATATCTTACTAGGAATTGTTGCATAAATGTAACAGTTCAACACTTGCCGCGAGTGCCAAGGTATTTCACTATTAGCAAAACTAATATATTCAATTTCACTTATAAAAAGAAGTGACTGGTGGACATCAGAGCAGATATGGGGGTGGACCAAAATAGGGGGAAGAGAAGGAAAGTCATATTCTAGGTGGAGGGCGGTGTCTCTGAATGTGCAGAGTCTTGGAAACAAGATGTATGACCTGCAGGCACTATTAGTAGATGGGAGGGTGGACACAACTGCAGTAACTGAGACTTGGGCAACATTGCACCATGACTGGGATCTTGCAATCCCTGGATATAAACTATACTGGAAGGACAGGGTTGTCAGGAACAGGAGAGGGGGCAGTTTATATCAGGGAGAGAATAACTTGATGAGGGAGAAGTCAGAGGAATGCGAGATGGAGACATTATGTGTTCAGTTAAGGTCCAATAGAGAGAGAGAAAGGTGAGGTTGGGGGTGGTTTACAGACCACACAATCATGATGAGGAGGGGGACAAGGATTTGAGCTTAAATACATTGGAAGCTGCAGGGTTAGGAGAGGTGGTAACTGTGGAGGACTTCAACCTGTCCAAGGTGGACTGAAGCATACCATCCACAACATGTAGTAGGAGTCAGGTGATCCTGGAAGGACTACAGAGTAAGTTACTGACTCAGGGCATCACTGAACCAACATATAACAACTATAGTCGGTTCCAAATTCCTATCAGGTGGAATACAAACTTGTATTGATTTAAACGTTTATTATGTTATAAATTCTTGTATGGTTTAACCACTGAGAACATAACATTTGATAACACTTCACGTACCTTGCCTTTATGTAGGGATAAAAGTAATGTAAGGATTTAGGAGCAAAATGTGTTATGACCTTGTAGAATGCCTCCACACAAGATGTTTGATTAGATGGTGACAACTGACCAATACTGTTCATAAGTTGCTAGTTATACAGTATTATCTTCAGTTTTTATGAGGCTTGGAATCTAAATACTAATGATGAATGTAAAAAAACATGGTACAACACCATACCACATATAAAGTAATGGTACATTTTTTTCCAACCTAGCTTTTATTTATCAAATAGCAATGTGATCCAAGTTATTGTTAAGCAGAACATTTGCGTTGGCCCTTGCTGCTGCCTTCATACACTGTGCATAGATCCCATGATGACCACCCCATATCCTTATTCTTCTCAGTCTCTGCCAGCTGCACTCCCCACAGTTAGTAGTTTCTCCATGGATTTTTTTCCAAAAAAATACAGAACCTTAAGCTTTTTGGCATTGAACCACATTGGTCAAGTATCCAAACAGGTCTCCAGATTTTTCATATCTTCCTTCAAACTTTCCCATCACTCTATGTCATCCACCACTGCCCCTAGCTTGGTATCATAGGCAAACAGGCTGATCCTGTTCTTGATGCCAATGGAAATGTCTGTAAAAAATATCTGAAATAACACTGATCCCAGTACCGAGACATGTGGAACTCCACTTGTTACTGCCCTTGGGGATGAGAGTTCCTCTTCAACCACCACCCTCTGCTGTCTTCCCTATGGCCACTTTGTCACCCATCAAACCATTTTTAGCTCCCGCCACTATGTCTTCAAGTGTTATTCCAAGTCTCCCATGCAGCACCGAGTTGAATGCCTTGTTGAAGTATGGGTACAGGACATCCACAGCATGGCCCTTGTCCATCTTCCTAGTTTCCCAGTGATAATAATCTGCCAGGTCAGTTTGGCAGGATCTGCCTGTGACAAAGCCATGCTGTCTACTGTCCTACACCCCACTGAACTCCAGTAGGGACACCAGTCTCTTCCTCAGGATCATTTCCATTATCTTCCCCACGATGGATGTGAGTCTTGCCAGTCTATATTTCCCTGGTTCATCTTTGTGGCCGCTCAACTATGGTTCAGCAGCATTTTGAAAAGGATGGATTTTCTATATAGAACAATGCTCTACCATATGCCATAAGCCATTATACAATGGGCAAGAGGATAGACACTAAATGATGCTTCTTGATTTACTGGCTGGCACCTTTCAGACATTGTAAATCCTCTGATTTACCATAGATACATAGATACATAGACAGTGTCGGCAGATAAGGGCCTATGGCCCACCCAGTCTGTCCATTTGAGCTTGTAAGTTCATCTTATGTTTTCCTAGAAGTCTGTTCCCCTTACCCCTGACCTCCAGAATTCCTTTCCTCTATCAATGGGAAAATAGTCCAGTGATCAGTGAACTGCATCAACAAATTCTCCGAAATCACTCTGTCAATCACTATATTCAATATACTGTACATATGATAGTCACTTGTCAACATACCCTCCCACATTCCAATTCCTTTCTTCTAAGTCTTCATGCAGACACTTAGGATAAAGTTGACCACAGCCATCATGTTTATCCACCACATGGTTATCAAGTATTATCCCACTTGGTTGTAACTAAATCTGCATTCCCATTACTAGATGCAGTGCACCAGTAGACCTGGTTTGAAATTGAAGATGCCCAAGGGCAAAGATCGAGACATGATGTCATACGTGCTTTATTTTCAATTTTTTTCTTGATACCTACGCACAAAGCAAACAAATTAAATAATTAATAAACTATCTCTAACACTACAATGGATTCTTCTGTCTAACTATATTTAAGGATTACATTTTGCAACATACCATATGTCATACCAGTGTTTAATTCCAGGGTATTGTTCTCGAATAAACTTCCTGACTTGAGGATGTTGGGCTGTTGTTATACTAGACAGCTGAAGTCCCTTTCCATTTAAGTATTCAAGTCCACATCTTAATTCTTCCAACTCCATAGCATTAGAATTTCTGACCTCATTGCTCTGTAATATACAAATCACATGAGAAACTTACATCTTGTATCAGAAATTGTTGTATTTAAATAACCAGTTATAATCACAAACTTTTTTTACTTGTACCTGGATTAGCTCTACATGCAGAACCTTGTTATTGGTTAAATCTAGAAAAGTATAGCTTCTATATTTAGCTGAGTGTCCTGGTGAGAAGAATCTCGCATCTCCTCCAATGTCAATACTGTGAGTCAGATCGGATTTGAACAGAGTGTCTTGAAGTCTTCCCCAGTACTTATGTATACTTGGCACAATATACAATGGTTGGATTGTTGTGTATGTCTGATATGAGATGACAGGCATCTTCATGGCACTGAATAAATGTATAACCTTGCAGGATGCAGCACCAGACAAAAATATTGATGACAACACTTCTAGGTTGCCAGCAAGCAGCATCCCGTATTTAGGTTGATTTGACCTAGTTATGTTACGTCCATTTTTGTAATTCCTCTCTATGGTGATGAATGTTCCAACTAGAAATTTCAAAAACAATCAACAGCAGGCAAAACATTGTGGGCAGACTGCCAAAAGAGCTGCAAGGCATGTCTCATATACAATAAACTTTCTCTCCTCCTGGAATGTTGATGTGCTATGTAATTCATCGGTATCAGTCGATATAGCATCAAATGTTTCAGTTACCTCTTCAATATGTGAATCATTCAGGCACCATTCTAGAGCTTTACTGTTATAAGCTTCATCCACCTCTGATTCGGAATAAGAAGAATCTGGTGAACTATACATTTCATAGCAGTTGCACAAGTTGCATTGTGTACTTTTATCTACAAATGTTTTAGCTTCTCTAACATCAGTTATGAGTATGGGATCAGGTTGACAAAAACTAGATGCCAACAAGGTTGAACTATTGATTTGTGTTCTTTTTGTTTGCGTAGAAACTCTCTTCTTAATCTTTGTTCGTTTGACCTATGAATCAAGACAGCACATGTTGTTCTTGTGGTAACCACATAATTATATATATTAACAAGCAAACAGTCTATAAATTTTGATAACCTAACATTATTGCTCACTTCTATAAACTGGTCTTATACCTGCAAGTTGTCTGGTGTATCCGTTACCATACTTATTGTTGCAGCCCTACGTTTCTTTTACAGTTTAGGTGGTCAAGTTTCTTTATTCTCTAACATCCTCAGAAATGAAGCAACTGAACATTTCTAATTTATTTAAATAAAGCAGGATCAAGGTTGCATATTCATGATAAGAATATTTCCATATTATAGTAAGCTACCATGACATTTACTATCACGAATGAGGCAGACAGAGAGGGTCAATCAACTGAAGAGTGTAGAGGGTGGGGTGGGGGGTTGGGACAGAGGAGTCAGGTTCTCATTAGAATAAAAACTGTGTTCTAGGGAAGAGATGAGATAGCAAGAACAATAGCAGATGGAGGTAGGATGGAGAATTTGGTTAAGGCATGGTAACAAATACCCATATCCTGGAAAATAAAATCCAAGACCTGGAGAATTTGCTAGCAGATGCAGACCTTGACATACAGTGGAAACAATTACAGATACATGGTACAACGGAAAACTTGTCTGATATATCAGTATACCAAAATACGGTCTATTCAAGTTTGATGTGGTGGGACTGGCACAGAGGACCAAAGAGGTGGTAGGATGGGATGAAAGAGCAATGACCATATATGGTATGCCGAATATAAGTGTATGGTTAACATGCAGACTGGATGTGCCTGGTCCTTATCATGTTTATATCTCCATAAATAACTTAGTATACAGTTTCACTACTCACTGGTGTAAGATACTCCATCATAGTAGTAGTGTACATTGGGTTGGAAATGTCATGTTTCTTTAGTCGCATATTCATCATGCCTTGCATTACAGTTACCCATCTTCACTGGTGTAGACGTAATTTGAACTGCTGTTCCTTGCACAAACTGAATGACCAAACAGATACAAAAAGAGAACGCTTCATAGTGTCCATAAAAAATATTGAGTTAAAGCAGCAGTGCAGCAAAAGGTTGTAATTTTACAGTTACCTGTGATTGTAGTTTAGTGACATGCTACTTGATGTCTGTTTTAAGTTATGCAAAGGGAAATCCACTGGAGTAAAAAGTTATTATTGCACTACTGCTTTAAATTTTAGTACATAATGTATAGTCTGTATATTTTCATAGAAGCGAAGTATCACCATGTAATACATTTTTTTACGTCATGTTTTTGACCTCTGTTAATACCAAGAATCATATTATTCGTTGATGCTAAACAATGCACGACTTATGTCTCAGGCTGAATGAGTGCATGTCAAAACAAATAGTGCATCATAGTTTATGCATTACCCTTTCAGAAGTAACACAGTATGGGTTGTCACAGAATGTTGCCAAAATCCATTTTCCACATAGAGTAGAGTTATCAACACAACAATATATAACATGGGCAAGGACATCACTATGTCCTGGTTTGACATAAAGTACTTTATTTCAAGTCAAAATAGTAAAGGAAGTATATATTTACAAGTTGCTGAGCTGTAACTACATCATACTTATACTATCATCCACCACCCCCACCCCAAAAAGAGTATGGACATAGATAAATACTTACTGAATCATTTAAGTTGCAATACCAGGTGTCATCATATACAGTATTGCATGCAGCTGTTGTAATATTCATCGATGTAGATTGCCTGTCTTGAACTTGACTCATGTCTATCAATGCTTGCGTAACTAGCTGCATATCTATATCGGTGTCATGTACAGATGCATTGGAAACCTACATATGGACATAATGTATCAATGGTTATTTTATTACAGGTAATAAGTATTTTATAATTTCCTGCACTATAATCATCATTTAATATAACTAATACAGTCAATATTTAAGTACCATTGCATCATCTGAAGGATTTGGTTCAACGGGATTCACAGAAAATGACTGAGAATCCATCATACATGAACTTCTTGATGGGAACATGTCTTTCTTTAGGTATAGCCTCTTGTAACTGCATAAGCATGCTATACAAGGATGTATGGTGTAGTCACCGTCAGAAAAATGATCTTCACATAATATTGTTCTCTTGCATGGTTTCCATGAGCTTTTGTGATCAATAAACAACATCCACTTCTCTCAATTCATCTTGTGTTGGTATTCTAAAAAACTCCTTTCCACAATCCTCTGTATTGAGGTACAACACACATCACCATTATATCTTAGTCAATCTTAATGTATTCGAGACTGAAATAACCACACTCATAAATATCAGAATTTCCAGATGTTATCATCTGCTGCTGTGGCCACAATAACCTACATATAAACCTTTCTGCAGGAAAAAAAGGAGTTAATACATGGCACAATGTAGCTGAGACCACATCATAAACTTCTAAAGGGCATAAAAAATACTGCATAAAAGTATTTATTTAAACAGTGTAACCTACTAGGGGTATCCTGGTCTCAAATAGATACTTGTTACTGGCATACACCATGGTGAGAGGGACATCAGAAGAAACATGGGGGGGTGCAGTCATCAGAGGATGGAATGAGAATGATGATGAAAGTGAGGGGGTGGAGGTGATGGGGACATGGGTGCCAGGACAAAGAGATGGCTCTTGAATCCACCAATGCCTGCGCGAAGTTCTGACACAAATTTGGTAGGGCCATAAAGCTGAGCTGGTGGATCAGAGATGTCCAGTAGGTGATGAGGGAGAACAGAGCTGCTTATTGGAAAAATAAGTGCTCACGAAGGGGCATTCCATGAGACTGGATGGCAGGAGACTTAGAGGGCAGACTAGGAGATGTTATTTAACACTGTCATTCTGCTGCCCATTGCTAAAAAATTTAGACTATCTGATTCCACTGTCAGTGATTCCACAATAAGTTTCATTGGAAAATTTGAAGACTACTAAGAGCATTATTTGACCTTTGCTGCTCGGTCTTAGCTAATAAACCTTCTAAGACTGTGCAGAATCACATAAAACATCATTATTTACCCTCTGTAATTAAATTATACCAATTACCTTAATAGACTTATAGATTAATATATTCGTAGAAATATGTCAGCAGAAAAGGACCTTCATGTTCCATCAAGACTGCCAATTCCCTTTTTCTGCTTGTTCCCAATCCCATCCTAGTTCCCACCCATCTTCCCCATGGCAAACCCTTGTGTTTGTCACATGCCTTATTTAAACACTCCACTGCACAGGCATTTACAGCCTCCTCTGACAGACTATTCCATGTCACCACCACTCTGTACATTAAGTAATACTTCCTAACATTTCCCCTAATCCTTCCCCCTTCAATTTCAATAAATACCCCACTAGTTCTTGGCCTTCCCTTATATTAAGTTATCTCTCACTTTATTGATCCCCTGCACATACATGAATTTTTCGATCATGTCCCCACTATCCTTTCTTGTCTCCAGATGATACAAATCTATCTCCTTCAACCTCTCCTCGTATGTCTTCCGGCTTAGCGCATGCACCATTTTAAGAGGCTATATTATGAACCCTTTCCATGCCATCTGTATCTTTTTGTAGATGGGACCTCCATAAATGTATTCCATATTCCAGGTGTGGCCTAACTATGGAACTGTACATTGACATCAGCACTTCCCTCTTTCTGCTGGTGATCCCTCTATTTATGCATGCCAGCATCTTGTTGGCATTGCACACTGCATTGCTGCAGTGGTTCCCCACTCTATGGGCATCAGTGATTATAACTCCTAGATCATTATCTTGCCTGGTTGCTTCCTTCCACCCCCTCCCCACCAGGTGTGTATGTGGAATTTTGCTTCCTCTGCCCCAAGTGCATCACTGTGCATTTCCTGGCATTTAGTTTTGTCTGCCATGTTCCCAACCACTCATCCAATAATCTTAGATCATTCTTCATTGCCTTCAACCCCCCCCACCTCCCGATGTTCACCCTGTTGCTGAGTTATGTGTCGTCCATGAATAGACAGAATTTACCCTGCAACCCTTCAGCTATGTTGTAAACATAGATACTAAGCAGAATGGTCACCAGCATTGACCCTTGTGGGATCACACTCATCACCCCATCTCCCCAAAGTGCACCCCACCGAACACCATCCATTTGTTGCTACCTGTCAGCGAGCTGTCCACCCATCTTGTTAATTTCTGCCCTACCCCTTGACTCCTGAACTTATTAACCAGTCTTGTTTAACACCATGTCAAATACTTTACTGAAGTCCAGGTAGTCCACGTCCATTGCCCCACCCTGATCAACCACTCTTGTCCCCTCATCAAATAATTCAGTCAAGTTCATCTGACATGACCAACCCCCAGTAAAGTCATGCTGTCAAATGTGTTGCAGCACCCCCCCCATCTTCCAAAGAGTTTACCTCCCTTTGTTTCAATATTGTATCTATTACTTTACCAACTACCAATGTAAGACTAACAGGGTGATAATTGCTCGCATCCTCCCTGCTGCAATTTTTATGAAGGTGTGCCGTGTCTGTCTTTTTCAAGTCCTCCAGTACACACCCTATATTCATGGACATGTTAAATAACCATGTCAACGATACTGCCAGTACCCCCTTAATTCCCTGAGTAACCTAGGGTGTAGACCAGCAGTGATCAGGGCCTTGCTCACCTTCAAAATACCTAAATCCTCTATTATCTCTTCCAAACTGATTGTGCTAGGATCCATCCCCTTGTCTCATCAAATCAGCCTTCTCAAAATTTACTTCAACATGCAATCCGCATTCCCCCTTAATCCTTACTATCACAAGCCTTACCTTTCTCCTTTCCCCTATGTATCAGAACAATGTACTGTCTCCACCCCATGTGGCTTGCCTATCAGTTCTCTTCTCATTTTCTGCTTCAGCTTTCCTAATCATCGCCCTGCCACCATCAGCTTCTAATTGAAAGCTTTCCTATCCTCCCACCCCTGCATCCTCTTATATTCCATGAATGCCCTTTTCTTTTCCCTATTGCCTCCTTCATCTCCATATTGAACAGTAGTGGCCTCCTCCATCTTTTGTTCTTTATCACCCTCCTTACACATCTATCTGTTGCAGTAATGAGTCCCCACTTTATCTTATACCATATTTCCTCTGATCCCTACTCCATCCCCTTTTACCCCTCCACTTCCTCCCAGAATAACTCACTCATCATGGGAAAATCTGCCTACCTGAAGTATAGGACCTTCATATTTGTTTAACAAGCCTCATATCCTGCTCTGACCTTGAAGCACACTATGCTGCTGTCACTGTCTCACAGACTGGTCTCAATTCTCAGTGCATCCACACTATCTCCCTTGATTAGGGCCGCATCATGTATATTTTCCTCCATTGTGGGCTGTCTGACCTGCTGATGTGGGAAGGCACCCCAAAGTGACACTATAATCTCCCCACTCTTAGCCGACCTTGCCAATGAGATATCCCAGTCTATTTCTGGGAGAATAAGGTCTCCCAGAAGCAGAATTTCCCCATTCAAAACCATTCTTTGATCCTCCCACAGCATCTGCATGTCTGTTTCCTCACTCTGTGTAGGTGGTGCATATACAACCCCTAGACTTAGTGCTGACCCAAGCTTCATCTCCTGCATGACACATATGCTTTCCATTTACCCATGCTCTTCCATCCCCTTCATGACCTTGAGTCCCTCCCTGATGTATATCGCTACTACTCCACCCTTCCTGATGATCCTATCCCTCCTGAATAACATGTACCCTGTGACCCCCCACCTCCCTGTGATGGTGTTTGGACCACATTCTCTTGGTTACGGCTACGATATCTAATCCCTCTCCCTCAATTAATGCTTATAAATCCCCTATATGATTTCCCTGGCTTCAGACATTTGTGGACAGTCCCTTCCACCAATTTCCCTCCCTGTCCATCTAGCCTAAGCACAATTTTGCTTATCATTCCTTCTCTGTTCCTGGGGGGAAGGGGAATGAATAACCCCCCGACACTCCTGACTTTTGAATCACCATTTGGTGACAGACCAGTCGGGTCCAACCTGGGAGAAGGCACAAGAATTTAAATTGTGGAAGCTGGCAATCGGCTTCCAGATGACATAGCTTTGTGCATTTTCTGCCACAGGTGAGGAAGGAGGGCTGCTTTGTCACCAGCAGTACAGCCTCATACCCAGCTACCAGAACAGTTTTTCAGGATGCATCAGAATAGAACAGGGGGTTCTGAGGGCTTAGTACGGCTATGGAATTAGACACGAAACATCAGGGTGTGTGTGAGAGTGTGAGAGTGTGTGTGCGTGTGTGTCTGTGTGTTTGTTGGGTGGGTGGAGGGTGCAGATGGGACCCAAACAGAGGGATCGAATTTTGATACAGGATACATGCTTCAATATTATCATGGCGATTAAATAGACTACAATACCATTCAAACATTATAATTATAAAATGGGTCTTGAAAATCCTGCAACCTCATTGGTCAAAACATGTCACATGCCGGTGTGTAAATCCTGCAACATACAACTGGTAAAGAACCCAGTAATCAAATGCTTACTTTCTTTGAACCTAATTCATTTTTATTTTATTTTTTTAATAACAGATTCATTTTATAATCTCAATAATGCACATCTGGGCATGTGTAGTGGTAGGATTTACACACTTCCCCAGTGGTTAAAGTAATTCGGCTGCACCTTGTGACACACCACACAAGGTGTGTGTCAATCCCACAATAACACATTCTGTGTTGCACATTAATACTTAAAAAAATATAGTGCGAGCAGCAACAGTAGTATCCAAAAACTTTGGGCCCAATTCTCAAAAGCTTACACCTGGCGTAACTTGACTTGCGCCACAATAAATGGTGCAAGTAGAAAGTTACACCAGCAGTTGCGACGTGTTATTCTGCAAAGCAGCCTGTGACATGTCACAGGCTGCTTGTGACAAAATGGACAAATGTCACCAGTTATGCCCTAAACCCCCTGCAACATGGCACTAGGGGGTTTACGGCAGCAGTTGCACCCTATCATGGAAGGACAGCAACAAAGACTCCAAGGCTGCCATTCTCAAACAACCCCCTGGATGACATCCGCCAAAGTACAGTTACACCAGTTTCTTGCTGGTGTAGGTGTACTTACACCCTCCAGGGGTTGTGTGTATGTGCCACCAGCCAAACACTCAATGCCATGTAATCCTCCCCCTCACCAATGCCCCACTCCCCATACTGCCACATGTACTGCCCCGTCCCCCCGAATGCCCCAACCACCAAACATCCAAGTTAAAGCCCTGCAGGGCTATTGCTGTTCCTCCCATGCCCCAACCCCTTGAAATGCTAGTTAAAGCCCTATAGGGCTGTTGCTGTGCCCCCCATGCTCCAACCCGGTGGAGTTCAGTTGGCATCTGGCCGTGGTGGTGAGAGATGGGCTATGCCAGTCACCATCTGAGAGGGGGGGTGGCTTAGTCTGCCACTGCCAGGTGGTAGGGTGGGAGGCCAGTAGACTACCAGGGATAAGGGGTATCTAATACTCCAGTGACGTGGTTTACAGGAGGCAGCCTATCGGGGATCAGGGCATGGGGGCATGAATAGCTCTGTGTGGGCTTTAACTAGCATATTCAGGGGTCAGGGCATGGAAGGGGACAGCAATAGCCCTGCGGGGCTCAATGTTGCCACATGAGGATAGGGGCATGGGGGTGCCACTTCCGCCGTTCAGGTCTGGGGATGCGGCTTTATGTTAACCTTCAGGTACGCCTTTGTTTGCACCATGGGATTGTCACAAATTGCAGGATTTGTTGCAGGGACCCTGCCCTTCCAGAATTGGGTGCAGGGTCCTTGGTGAAATGGGGTGTGGTGCAAGTCACCTTTGGTGGCGACTTGCGCCATCCTTATAGAATAGGGCCCTTTATATTTAAAAGTATAATTTTCTCATTCACAAATAGTGTTTAACTCTAATCAATCTGTCCGCAGGAAGATTACATCAAAGTTACTATTCTTGGACTCCCAATCTATAGCATAAATAAAGTGAGAGGCACCACTTTGCTTGTAAAAGTTGTAGTTACATATCAAACTGTGACACAGTGCACACCATGTGATGGTGTCCTGTACTAAACAGAGGACTTTCATATGTGTTTTGCAGGAAATAGAAATGAGCTGCATAATGTATATTAGGATAATATGTGCAAGTAGGACAATTGGTGGCACACTGAGATACTAATAGTTTTGTCAGGTTACAAGAGCAAAACTCGAGAGGGAGCACTTCTGTGATGAGGACATCAGGGATACTGCATTAATTAGGATAGTGACAGTCAGATCGGCATGGCAGACTGAGTTAAAAGGGACATTGCCTGTTGCTTTTCTGTATATGAGTCATTGAAAATAAATTAGATTGCATGTGAGTCAACCAGTGCAACCAATAACATCAAAAAAAGGAAAAAATATTAAGTGAACACTTTAAAAATATAGCAGCATACAGAATAGGGTACATTAATTTTCAAATATTTCCAAAATAATTTTGAGCGTCTGGTAAATAAAATATGCCTTCCAGATATCACTTCACAATAGGTGAAAGGCAATCATCATCTGAATATTTAGTAGATGTAATCAAAATATTTCTAAAAGAACAAGGGAGTTAGATGTGCACTATCTAATGCACAGTATACTGTTACTACAGCAACGATGACCCACATAGTGATGTGTGTCCACAGAGTAACCAAGCAGCAAATAATTAGGTGGTATGCATAACCTCTACATGTGCCAGATGAGGTAGGGAATCAGAGCACACAGTTAGATTATGGTGCCAGAACTGGGTGTCAGTACAGATGGAGGTGTGCTACGTCCATATATTTGAGCATAATGCAAGCTACAAAATAGTGAGACAGCAATCACGGCAACTAACACAAATGGACATGGGCTGAGCCAACATACAAACCTACAAATGTGCCAGCAGACTTCCTGGTCTATCAACGTCTGCTCAAGTGTGCAACACTTTCTCACCAAGGTTAAAGAACTTCAAGAAGTCAGATGGGGTGAGACTAAAATCCGGGTGGTAAGAGATTTACCAGCTTCAGTGCATCAACGGCGCTATACATTCCACTCCATCATCACCAAACTGATCCTGGCAAGTATAAAATTCAAAATGCTGTACCCTGCTGAATTACAAGTGCTACTCAAAGGTACATGGGCCAGCTCTGAAGATTCTAAGTCTGCGGAGTCAGGTCTGGTGGAAGCCCTGCCTACCTTATTCAAAAACCACTGAATGAGTATGTGACTATGGTAGTTGTCAACTATGGGTCAAGGTACTGTTTGAGCATTTTTTCTTTCATACCTTTCCTTGTTATAGACTATCAGCTAACATGGTGAGGTTGTTATGGAGTGCCTCTACTTAGATATTCAAGTGTATGACTCCCTGGATTTTCTCCCTCATCAAAGTCACTTGGTGCTTATTAGATCAGAGTGCCATGATTTGAGGAGAGATATTTCAGTTCCACATTCATGATTTTAAGGAGGACAGGGAGATGAGATCTGAAGGTCCTTGCCAAACTGTATTGAGGGCTGCAAGAAGCAGATGAAGCTTTTTATTTCACTTTTTTAAAACCATGGAGTTAAGGAACCATTTCTGAGGCTGAGAGGTTTCTGTTGGGAGCTGTGACATAACAGCAAATTATTTTACCAAAGTGAAGAGGGCCAGGACCTGTTGTTCACTAACTATAAAACTGAGATCCACCAGGAACCCGGTATTTATTTGGCTCTCAAACAGTATTCAAAAGAAACTGTCGGTTCTATTTTGGAGCGGGACATTTACATTTCGTTTGGTTAGCTGATATTGCAGAAACCTGAGTCATCACATAGTTCTGTACATAAGTTATGTAGTGAGACTTCATTGACTTTAAGATATATGCCAGAATTTCACTTTATTGTCACTTTCTCTTCAGTTAATACAGGTTTACTGGATGATTTATTAATTTCAGGCATTAGCCTATCATTAGCTAGTCCTGAGTTAGTGAATGTTTAATTGCCCACTCTGTTGGCTGCACCTAATTGGTGTAGCGAAGGAGCCAGACTGTAAAACTTGATGATAGTGTCGGGAAAAGTGCAAGGGTTGCTCCCCCTTAATACAGTTTTTCAGCCAGCAGATTAATAGGTTTGGGGTGAGCCTCTCGGGATGGGGACATGTGTTTGGTATTGAGGGGAGGCGGGATGGTGAAGAGCCATGGTCAGTGGGCTGAGCATCATGGGCCTTGGAATATATGCTTTGGAGGGAGGGGTGTATAATTGCTCCTCGCACTGGTTTTATCTACCACTAATGATGGGGGGTTCTGAAGTTCACTTTTCAGCTTCGGACATTATCACACTGTTTTCTTGTTGTGGGGCTTTACTCAGGGGGGATTGGGAGTTTGTTATGGGGTTATTTTTGGGTTTGTGGGGGGGGGGATTGGCATCTAACACTCCAATATGTAACAGAGGACAAGAAATTTGGATGTCAGAGTTCTATCCGAAGAACACACATGTCCTGATCAAATGGCTGCACTGTTGAAAATTATTTTGTGGAATGTCCCCCCACAATAAAACTAAAAGATTACAGATCATTAAACACGTCCAACAGGTTAAAGGTAAAATATTTTGCCTGCAAGAAATGCACCTGCTGGAATCCAAGGCTAACTTGTTTAGAAGGCAATACATTGGCCAAGTTTTCGCAGCAAATTGTAGTACACAGAGTAGAGGTATTGCCATCCTGTTTTCCTGGAGGATTCCTTTTGTTTGTGCTCAGTGCATAAGAGACCCTAATGGACGATACATTCTTCTGAGAGGCATGTTAGATAGGTCTGAACTGGTTCTGGAATGCATTTATGGTCCCAACGTTAATTCTCCCTCATTTTTTATGGATTTGCTTTCTGTCCTTTACCCTTTTCTAATGCTCCGTATTTTTCTAGGAGGGGACTGGAACCTCCCATTCACCCCGGACTTAGGTCAACCAAGAAAACTCAGGGGCTCTCACCAGCTCAAAGGGCAATACATGATTTTTCTGATCATTTCGGGCTATGTGACCCCTGGAGAATCCTTAATCCCTCTTCTAAGGAATACATGTTTTATTCTATGGTGCATGGCACCTCATCTAGAACTGATTACTTCCTAGTAAGTCAGGCCCTCTTGACTGGGCTCATAGGATGTGGTATTGAACCATGAATTATAACAGACCATTCCCCAGTCTGGTGTCAACTTTCTCTTTTTCCTGGCCAACAGAGAGAGACCATATGGAAAATAAACAACCAATTACTTAAGGATGACTGGGTAGTCAAACAGATAGCTAATTTGATAGAACAGTACGCCATGAATAATTTGAACTCCACCGGTAAATTAGAAATGGAGTGGGGGGGCCTAAAATGTTATATAAGGGGTGAGCTAATCCATCTTGCATCCATCAGGAAGCACACAAGGGAAAAGAAGGCCTCAGACATTTTAGCTCAAATAAGACAATGGGAACTTACCCTCTCACCAACCATAAGCAAGGAGGACAAACATAAACTTGTTAAGTTAAGGGATAGTTATGATGAGATTTTAAGAGAGAAAGCTGAAATCGCCATACTGAAAACCCAATCTACTTATATAGATCAGGGTGAGAAAGAAGGGCCACTGCTAGCTCTGAGGCTCAGGCAACAGAAGGTTTCCAGAATTATTAAATCTGTTTGGTTCTTGACCGATGAGTCAATGAAATTCACCCCTAAAGAGATAGTGTCCGAATCTGAGCAATATTATCGTAACTTGAACAGCCCAATGTTAGATTTACTAAATGCACAAGACATAGATGATTCCTTAGAGTCTATACCCTTGCCATCATTGGATGGTGTTGAGAGGGAAAGTCTGACAACTCCCATAACTTAAACGGAGATTCGACTGGTGATTAATAATCTTCCTGTAGATAAAGCCCCAGGTCTAGATGGCTTTCCCCCTAATTTTTGTAAGACATTTGCCAAACAGTTAATGCCTTGGTTGAATAGGCTATTCTCCTGCATACTATCATCTGACTTTAATGATTAACGATTGTTAGAAGCTTTAATAGTTGTAATACACAAACCAGGAAAAGCCAAGGATAGGGTCACTAGTTACAGACTGATCTTGTTATTTAATTATGATATCAAAATATTTGCCAAGCTTTTAGCAAATAGACTGGGAAGGGTACTCCCTTCATTAATTGGCAAAGTGCAGGTAGGTTTTATGGCGGGCAGGTCCTCCTCAGACCATTTACATAAACTGGCTTATATTTTCTCTGCATCCAGTGGCTCTGTTCTTCCAGCCACTCTGGTATCCCTGGATGTGGAGAAAGCCTTTGATAAAGTTGACTGGCAATTCCTATTTAGGATGTTGCAAAGGTTCAGATTTCCCTCTCAGTACAGCCAATGGATAAGGGGCTTTGTACAAGGACCCTTGTGTCTGTGTATATTGTAACAGGGTCTTTTCCTCTACTTTCCCTTTGCACTCTGGGATGTCCCCTTCCCCTTATTTAACCTATACCTGGAGCCCCGTCTTCTTAAACTCAAAGGGAATCCCAGGATAAGTGATATAACATTAGGGACCCATATAATGAAGCTATCTGCAAACGCGGATGACATTCTACTACATCTCTCTCACCCAAAATCTTCTATCACGGCCGTACTAGAGACAATCAGAGAATATAGCCTCTTGTCTAATTACAAAATGAATTTGGATAAAACCCAGGTCTTCCCCTTAAATGCTAGAACCCTAAAAAGTGACGTGATAGTTAACAGCCTGCAATGGTCTCCAAAACATCTTCAGTACTTAGGGGTCAAACTGGCTAGGAGCAATCTTAAGATGAGGCGGCTTAACCTAGACTCCCTATTGCAGGTGGTCCAACAAGATTTGGCTTGATGGAAAAACCTACCTTTATCCTTATGAGACCGGTTTAATTTGATTAAAATGAATATCCTTCCAAGGATTTTTTCACCGGCTCAATTTATTTAACTTATGGCTACCCCTTAGTTGGATTAAAAAATTACATTCGACTATAACATATTTTGTCTGGTGGAAAAGACCTCTGACAAGAGCGTATCATAAGATGGCAGCTCCCAAAATGGGGGGGGGGGAGTTTAAGGTTACCACACTTTGGACTGAATTATTGGGCCAGTCAGGCAAGCAAGTTCCTTTGGTGGCTGGTTAGGCCTGAAGAGTCTCATATATTTCCATATGTACCCATCTGGCTAACAATTGAGAAGGAGTTTATACATGCACCAGGAGTTTCCTCAGCTGCCCTTCTACATATCAGGCCGAAATACCTCCCTAAGGGCTCATGCAACTCTCCAATTTTGGCATCAGTGAGAGTACCTACCCAGCTTTGTTCATTTTTGAAATATAACCATATTGCAGCCCCCAACCAGCCACTTATGAGAAATCCAAACTTCAAAATAGCGGGCAAAATATTGCAGGAACAGTGACTTCCACAACTGGCGAGAGTGAGTCCTAAAGATTTCTTTACATAGGGAAGTTGCCATACTTCAGAGGACATTATGAGAAATTTTGGAATTGAGAAGGATCTGATTTTCATAATTTATCAAGTTCACCACCTGATGGTGACCAAAAAGACACCAATTTTAGCATAGGCAGGGAATAGATCAATAATTAACTCTCTCTCACTACTTTAGTCACATTGCCCAGTGCAGTTTCCCAAATATATGCCAATCCCTATGACTTGGCTTTCCCTTCTATAGATGGAGTTTCCAGTTACTGATCTTCTCAGTTTCCTCACCGGGAATTAGATTAGGGTAAGTTATGGAAGAGTTGTCACACATACATTACTCAAGATAGATTGAGGGTCATGCAATTTTAAATACTAAACAATATGTATATGACCCCAGTCATGCTTCATAAAATGGGTAGGCTGCCATCCCCACAATGCATTAGGTGCAACCAAGCAGAAGGTAACCTCTTCCACATTTTCTGGGAGTGCCCCAGTATAGCATCCTTATGGGCAACAATCAAGCAGAGAGCGGATCCATTATTGGGTATAAATGATTTATTTACCCCAGAAATATGTCTGTTGGGTGATTTTGCAGGTATGGCTATAACCCAATGCAGATATTATATGGCCATGATTGCCTTGTTACTGAAAAAGCTAAGTTAAGAACCGAGCATATGATAGCCAGCCTGCACAATCATCTGCCTAGATTCAAAAGGATCTGGGACAAGCTGACACCTTGTTTGATATGTGACCTGCTCAATGAGTAGGCCTCGACAGTTTAAGTTCTGTTTGCTACATTAGCTCACCTGACGCCAACTGAGGAGGGAAGGAGGATGAGGAGAGAGGGATGGGGGAGGAGGGGACTGGAAGGGGGCATATGTAATGGGATTAAGTTGTTAAGTTTTGTTTTGTACTGTATGTGTTTGCAGTGTATAATGGAAACTTGAATAAAGCTGACAAAAAAATGTATATATATATATATATATACTGCATGTATACATATATATATATATATGTATTCAAGAGAACACCCAAGTCCATAATGCATAGCTGAACAATGTAAAAACAAAATTGTACCCAAATAGGCTTAGCAGATATCTGACTGTGTGTGAGACATATATATTTTTTTGGCTTTACTATGGCGCTGTGACATCCACAGTGCTGACATCTCCGACAGTGACAGCAGCAATGCCGAGTGTCAGCATCACACTGTCGGGGATGCATCTGTGTTGTGTCGGGGGGGGCTTTTCCCCCAAAACCACCCAGCCCCTGGTCTCTAGATATCTAACTCTGAGTTGGAGTTGGACCGGGGGCACAACAGCGGGAGATACACCGCCAGTGTCTGCTGTTCACCAGCACAGCGACTCACCACATTCAAGAGAAATGTGCCTCTCTGCTGGACTTCGCAGTGGTGGTGGTGTCACCCTTGTGTCGGCACATCATATTTTTCTAATCACTACACTATCGGTCTGCTGCTAACTACTAAAAATGTTTTAAAGAGTATTTAAGTCCAATATCAGTGATTCCATGAATAAGCTTCAGTAGAAAACTTGAAGCATCCTAACAGAATGAAGTGGCATTTGCTGCTCGGTCTTACCCCAAGATGCCTTCTTTGACTGAGCAGTAACAGAGACAGTAACATAGTATGCTGGTCGGTCTTACCTAAACTACCCTTTGCAGCTGTGTGGTACCACGGACATTACCATAATTTAGAAGTACAAGAGGAATGGCTGCACGTCCAGAGTGCTAGGATAAAAATGACAAACGCTATGTCAGGAAAAAAGTGTTATATTCATTCACAATTCATTAAATGTTTAGTTCGTGAAACGTTGACACTGGGGTGCTACATAGCTATATTATTTGTTTGTTGTTTTTCAGTTTATTGTGCATAAAGCTAACACATTTATCATAACATAGCAGTAGTCATTTTGATTACACTACCACACTGGATGTGCAGTTGTTCCACTCGTACTTCTAGTCCTTGCAGTTGTTTATACGGCTCCATCCATGATGTCTTGAGCTGCCTACCTTCCAATATTATCATAAATTGCTGCAAAATGCATGCTGTCACCTTTGCTGCTCTGTCTTAGACTACGCTCGAAGGCTGTGCAGAAATTACAATAAATTGCCCACTGTGTTTAAATTAAACATTACTTAGCACGACGATGAAAATACACATCAACCAGAATGCGCATAGTGTGTGTCTGACTGTGTTAGGGGGGCAGAGGGATTGAATCTCATTCAAAATTAACTCATAACTGAATATTTACTTACGCCATCTGCAGTTAGAGAGTGTGGTAAAAAATAAATAAATGAGATTTGATCCCTCTGCACCCCCCAAACGATAGTGTAACAATTAGAAAATATACATGTCACTGATGAAAGTCTTTTGAGCTTGTGTTCAAGCTCCCATCTCACTATCCATGGCCAACAGTCTTACTGCGGGGAAAGCTTTAGATATACCACCTATTCAAATACATTTATAACGGCATTTCAGGGACACACAGAATAACTGTAAGAATACACATAGCAAAGTAAAAACTTTGCCATAGTTACACAAAAATACCTGTTCATTACAGCATTTTAGTATGGTAATCAGGTGAGAAAACATTTTATGAGATGTTACATTAAGAGTATGAATATGGAATTAATTTAGTCTGACCTATCGAGCAGATCTTCTGCACTGTTAACTAAGTTAAATGTATCCGAAAGGCAGATTGAAAACCGTGCGCTGCAAGAGTCTGTTACGTCAGGTTAGAACTGGTAGCGTGTAGGCAACATTCAATGAGAAAAGTCGGCTACAACTACAGAGAAAATACTGCACTACTGACTTCACTTACAGATGAGCCAAACACAGATAAACATGACTATATAAAAAATAACACACCAGGGTGAGACAATGTTTCCATTCTTTATTAGAAATGTAAAATAATGCAGAAAAACATTCCTATACCTTTAAAAGCGTTTAGACTAGTTCAGCTTTAATCAAGGGTGTATGGTGCTAGATGGCCTCTCACACTTTTGCAAAGGCTGAAAACAGAAGCCACAGACACATGTTCCATCCTACATAGAACTCATAGACACATAAACATAGATACATACACAGTGTCAGCAGATAAGGACCTACGCCCCACCTAGTCTGCCCATTTGAGCTTGTAAGTTTAATTTATGTTTTCCTAGAAGTCTGTTGCCCCTTAACCCTGACCTCCAGAATTCTTTTATGTCTATCCCATGCATTCTTAAATCCCGTGATTGTTTCAGCTCCCACCACTTCCTCTGGCAGGGTGTTCCACTTGTCCACCACCCGTTCTGTGAAGAAATTCTTCCTCATGTTTCCTCTGAATCATCCTCTCTCCAACATCATCCCATGCCCTCTAGTCCTGGAACATCTTTTTCTCTTAAAAATAATGTATTCCAGCACTCTGTTCCTCCCTGTGAGATACTTTTATGTCTCTATCATATCCCCTCTCTCCCTCCTCTCCTCCAGGAAGTACATATTCAGTTCCTTCAACCTGTCCTCATAGGACTTGTGATGCAATCCATGTACCATCTTTGTTGCCCTCCTCTGAACCTTTTCTACCCTGTCTATATCCTTACATAAGTAAGGTCTCCAGAACTGTACACTATACTCCAGGTGGGGCCTCACCAGTGTCTTGTACAGTGGAATTATGACCTCCCTTTTCCTGCTGGTGATGCCCCTACCTATGCATCCCAGCATCCTATTTGCTTTACCTGCTGCCTTGTCACACTGTTTCCCTACCTTGAGGTCATCAGAGTTGATAACCCCAAGATCCCTTTCCT
Source organism: Neoceratodus forsteri (assembly GCA_016271365.2). Classification (NCBI taxonomy): domain Eukaryota; kingdom Metazoa; phylum Chordata; order Ceratodontiformes; family Ceratodontidae; genus Neoceratodus; species Neoceratodus forsteri. The sequence continues at coordinate 1,049,353,731 of CM028129.1, forward strand.
GCTTGGTGCATGCTATATCCTCACTCCCCAACTGATATATTGTGCTAGGGTTTTTGTGCCCCATATGCATTATCTTGCACTTCTTTGCATTGAATTTCAACTGCCAAGACCCTGACCATTCTTCAAGTTTCTGCAGGTCCCTTCTCATTCTGTCTACACCCTCTGGTGCGTCTACTCTGTTACACAGCTTTGTGTCATCAACAAACAGGGAAATTCTGCCTTCTAAGTCCTGCTCAATGTCACTGATGAAGATGTTGAATAGGACCGGTCCCAGCACTGATCCCTGTAGTACCCCACTGGTCACTCTTCCCACTGTGGAGTGACAGCCATTTACCACCACCCTCTGTGTCCTGCCACCCAGCCAGTTACCTACCTACTGCACTACTGTCCTGCCCACACCCATATTCCTCAGTTTATGTAATAGTCTTCTATGTGGCACAGTGTCAAAGGCCTTGCTGAAGTCCAGATAGACCATGTCCACTGCCCTTCCCTGATCCACCTCCCTAGTCACCCAGTCAAAAAATTCAATGAGGCTGGTCTGACATAACCTTCCCCTGGTGAAACCATGCTGCCTTGGGTCCTGTAGTCCATTGACAACCAGATGTTCCACCAATCTCTCCTTCAGTAGTGCTTCCATGATCTTCCCCACTACCGAAGTGAGGCTGACTGGTCTGTAGTTCCCCGCTTCCTTTTTTTCCCACTTTTGTATAAGGGGACTACATCTGCTGTCCTCCAGTCTTTGGGTACCTCCCCTGTTTCCAGTGATTGGCTAAACAGGATTGCCAGAGGTTCAGCCACCACCTCTCTTAGTTCTTTAAGGACCCTGGGGTGCACCCCATCTGGCCCCATTGCTTTATCAACTCTTACTACTTCCAGTTCCTTCAGGACCCTTTCTCATGTAAAGGGACTTGTGTCCATTTCTGCACCATTCCCACCCCTTGTACTCCCTTCAGAACCATTACCCTCCTCTTCCTCAGTAAAGACTGAGCAGAAATACCTGTTCAATTTGTCAGCTTTACTGTTGTCTTCCTCCATGCAGCCCCCATCCTCCCCCTTCAGTCTCACTATCCCTCCCTTTGCCTTTCTTTTTTCACTTTTGTACCTGTAAAAGGTTTTGTCCCCTCTAGCCACTGATTTTGCAATGTGCTCTTCTGTCTGAGCTTTGGCTTCCCTTACTGACCTCCCTGCCTCCCTTTGCTTCTCCTGGTACTTCTCCCTATCCTCTTCTGCCTGTGTCTTTTTGTATTGCCTGAATGCAATCTTTTTGGCTTTCACTTTCTCTGCTACCTCCTTGGAAAACCATAATGGCCTCCTCTTCCTTTCCCCTTGCTAACCTGTTAATGCATAATTATGTTGTTCTTGTAATCCCCATTTTAAATACTACCCACTGTTCCTCAACCCCTGATTCCTGCCCTATTCCTAATGCCTCTTTCAAGCATCTCCCATTTTCCCAGAGTCTCCCCCTAAAATCCAGGATACGTGTTTTGTGTGGTTTGGTTCTGCTCCTTCTGTGATTTCAAACCACAATGACTGGTGGTCACTGTTCCCAGGTGCTCCCCACTGTTACCCCATCACACTGTCCCTGTTTGTGAGCACAAGGTCCAGTATTGCCTTCTGCCGAGTTGGTTCCATGACCAGTTGCTTGAGGAAGGCACCCTGAAGGGAGTCCAGGATAAATCTGCTCCTAGTTGATGCTGCTGCTGGAATGATCCAGTCCACATCTGGAATATTGAGGGCTCCAACCAACACTACCTCACCCTTGTCTGCCATCCTTTGGATGGCTAGCATCAGCTCTCTATCTGTTTCTTCCTCCTGGGCTGGTGGTCTATAGATCACACCTGTGCGGATGGCTGGCCCCATTTTCCTTTCCAGCCTAACCCACAGTATCTCTCCCCCATTTTGTTCCTCCTGGATCTCTGTTTCCTTTGTCATTTTTCACATACAGTGCCACTCTTCCTCCCTCGTCTGCCTCATCTGTGACAGCTCAGGGGAAGGATGAACCAGTCATATATTTTGTTCTTACTGGTTTGGGTTATGGTGGAAAACAAAATAGGTAATCTAAAAGTCAAAGAACCTCAACACAAAAGGACTGGGAAGTATTTGCAAATCACCATGAAAGAGCTTAGATTGGTTCTGCTTTAAGTAAGAGTGTATGGTACCAAATGGCCTCTCACACACTCTACAAAGGCTTGAAAACAACCTCACTTTACACAAAGACAAGCTGTCCCCATCTTCCAACCCTTCCCAGGAGGGGGCAGAGAGAATGCAAAGGGATCTGGGTAAACTAGAGAAATGGTCTAGGGAGTGGCAGCTGGGTCTCAAAGCCAAAAGGTGCAAAGCCATGCACTTAAGGAAGGGAAACCTGGGGGACTGAGTATAAGAATGGGGGGAGGTACTTACAGTCACTAAGCAAGTGAGGGACCTTGGGGTGATCATATCTGATGATCTGAAGGTGGCAGGGCAGTAAGCAAAACAAGTCGGATGCTGGGGTGCATAGGGAGGGGGCTCTCTAGCAGGAGAAGAGAGGAGATGATATTGCCTCTATATTGCCCACTTGTGAGACCCCACCTGGAGTACTGTATCCAGTTCTGGAGGATGCAGCTCTGCAAGGACACTGACAGGGTGGAAGAAGTCCAGAGGAGGACTACTAAAATTGTGTGGGGGTTGCAGGAGAAACCATATGAGGAGAGGCTACGGGAACTTAGCTTGTACTCCCTGGAGGAGTGGAGAGTGAGAAGGGACATGACCAAGACTGATAAGTGTCATTCAGGAGTGAACAAGGTGCAGGAGAGGAGTCTCTTTCACATGAGGAACAGCCCCAGAATGCAGGGGCATGCTATGAAACTTAAGAAGGGGAAGTTCAAGAGGGATGTGAGGAAATACTTCTTCACAGAAAGTGTGGTGGACACATTGAACACATTGCCAAAAGAGGTGGTAAGGGCAAAACAGTGGAAAGCTTCAAATGTGTGGGATAGGCACATGGGTATAGAAATAGAGGTAAGGGAAGAGAGAGGGACACCTGTGACCAAATATAGTCCAGGGTGTAGTGCTAGGGAGGAAAAATAGGGCAGACCAGATGGTCTTACTGGTCCTTTTCTGTCAACACATTATATGTTTGTATGTTTCCCTCTCTCAGACAACTGCTGTCACAGACCTTCCACTCACCTCCTTGGCTGGCAGCCATATAAATCAAATTATTGCAAAGTATGATGTAGACTCTACATTGTAGAGAATAAATACAGTGTGCATCTGTCCATAAATTGCACCTTGCCAGATGAGGATGTGAGAGGAGGGTTTCTGCCAGCTGAATTTGGGGTGGGATTATAAGTGTTTCCTGGATCTTTTGCAGGACTGAGGATGGGCTCACAGTGTTGCATAGAGCTGGTGGATAGGGTAGGAGGTAGGGTAGAGTAGTTGAGTTGGGGGGGGTTAAAGAGGTTTTTTATTATTGTTCACTGACACCAAGAAGGGGCTCCTTGTGTCAGGTTCAGTGGCAGGATTCTTTTGACTTGTACAACACCTGGGATGGGCTCCCGGTGTCACAAAACATTGCAAGGTGGGGAAGGGGTGGGAGTTGGGTTGCAAATGTTCCATTTATTTCTTTAAGTGTATTATGTTATCCAACACCAAGGGTGGGCTACTGGTGTCACAAAATGTTTACAGGATGGGAAGGGTGCAGGAGGGTGTAGCAAGAATTGCATTAATTCTTTCAAATATTTGATGTTGTCTGACACTGAAGAATCAGCCATAGGGGGTAATCTTGTGTGACACCAGGAGTGGGCTTTCCAATGTCCTAAAACTTTTTAACAGAACAGGTCTCAGCTAGGTGTGACACTGTGGAATGGATCTTCTTGTCATAAAACTTAAGAAAAATGACATGTAAGCTGTAATACCTAACAGGGTGGGTGGTATTGGGCAATATCGGACTACCCAGGGGCATAATGAGGCCTAACACCACAGGCGGAGGGCCTTATAGCCTCTGGAAGGTCTGGTATTGCCCAATACCACCCATTCTGCAGGGTATTTTTGCACTTAGAAAATGAGTCACGTGTAATTTTTTATAGGATTACAAAAAAAATTTAACTAATTCTCAAAATAAAAATTACATTGTTTGTCTTTTTTCGGTAAAGTACTCCCTGTACAGCTGGCAACAGTTCCTCCACTAGTTGTCACTAGGGGGAGCTGGTATGTATGGTTGCAGTGATGACTCACTGCTCACTGCCTGCCCTGCTTCATTTTTTGTTTTTCTTTCTTTTGTGTTTGTTTTCAGTTTCCTAGTCCTCTGCCTGCCTTGAAGACCTGGCCCAAATCAGACTGTTTCCAGTTTGTTTGTTTTTTTCTGGTTCCTGCTGCCTGCTCTTGGGATTTGAAGTCATGGCGGCATTTATTTTTTTTTTTTTCATTTCTTAGTCCTCATTGCCTGCTCTGAAGACTGGGACTAAGTTATTATTATTTTTCTTTGTTGATATTTTATGGGTTCCCGGTCCTTGCTACCTGGACTGGGACTAAGTTATTATTCTTTTCCTTTATTGATATTTTATGGGTTCCATGTCCTTGCTGCCTGTCCCGAGGATCGGGAGTGTGAAGAGGAGCACCTTTGGAAGAGCAAGTAAGCCGGAAGGTGGTGCACAGGTGCTGAACTGAAGGAGCCACAAATTAGAACAGAACATTCAGCAAAAACATTAGGCACTTTTGAATAATAGTTGGCTATTGAGGAGTAGGGACACAGGTTTTAAACTCTCAGTCCTTTACCCTTGCCTGCAGTCTGTTTTCTAACCACCACTTCTATCTGGGCATTTTTATTTATTTGTTATGGACTTATATTTTTTTTTCACTAACCAGGCTGGATTTTGGGGACAGGTTTATGTTTTTAAAAGAAATGAATGGGCCTGGAGTTGTGAGAGAGTTGTGTGTGCATAGTGACAGGGGCTGGGGTTGGTCTTTCCTCTCGCTTAGTGAGGGGAAAAAAATTGCGGCAGGCGAGTTTAAAAATTTGGGGTGGCCCAAAGATACCCTAAGTAATGGGTCACCCCAATTGGCACTTGTTTTTTGCCGGGCTCTATTGAAAAATAAATGCATGCCTGGACATGGCATTCAACCAATCAGGATGATTTATTTTTCAAGCCCATTTTCTAAGTTTAAACAGATAAAATTATCTAAACGATGAAGTGGTACTGGGTATGCACTCTCACTGTCACATTTAAGAGCAGGGAATGGCAAACAGTTTGTTGTACCTGGCCATGTGGCACTCATGTGACTGCAACCACTGAATGTGATTAAAAGCATGTGAAGAAATCGTATGAAAAAAAAAGTTTCAAGTTATACTACACACGTGCAGACAGAGGCAAAATATTTTGTTTGTGACTTAAATATTTAATTGTTTCATTCCCAAAACAACAAAAGAACCCACTTTGAGATTTGATATATCTGAAAATTTCACATTTTAAATCGTTACCATTTTTTATTTTGTTGAGCAAAGAAAAGCCTCTGAAAATTGGTAGGTAGGTAGGTAAAACGTTTATAGTTTGTAAATCATGATATTACATTTTAAAAAATGATATAAAGATTATTGTACGAGTTGTATAAATAAAAAATACAATATTTATAACAATTGCTTACTTGCACAAACAACTCCCCCCCCTCTTAAATTTAAGAACATCCATTAGAAAATGTCCCAGTCTGTAAAGGACATCCTTATTTTCCACAGTAAAAAGATTTATTACCAAAGTACATCTATCAATTCTTTGATTTTTCACAAATTGCCCAGTCTATTTTTTCCTTGTTTTTGTATAAAAAGGACAGGCAAGGAGTACGTGAACAAGGTCCGCCTGTAAACTATATCCACATGGGCATAAATATGGAAAATTGTTGTCAAAAGATTTAGTATATCTTTTATCCAGGATTGCACTAGGGAAAGTACCAAAACAAAAAGAAGTAATAACTTCCAGATCCATTGAGTGGATACCATTAATTGAGATAAAATGGGATGAAAACAATTGTGCTTTAGTCTGGAAAATGTATTCTGCCTATCATTATCAATTAATAAGGTTTTTAAAATAGGGCTATGGGGGGTCACATGATGCCTCAGATCTAGTAGCTGCAATCTTTCACTGCTCCTGCCTAACCTACCCATTTTCATCTACATTTTCTGGCAAATTTGGAGACTCCACCTGCGATTTGTTTTTCTCACCTCCTAAGGGTACTTCTAGCCCTATTTTACTTTGATTAACCTACATCTCCAGTCAGAATGGACTCCGAAATGTGGCAGGCCCCATCGCATCACACACCACCTGTGATGCCAGAAAAGAGCACAAAGAAAGCCAAGGCACAAAGGACTTCCTCCGGGCACTCCTCTACCACTTCTGTGCCTGCTTAGGGCTGGTGATGGATCTCTCTGGACCCAGCCTAGGGACATAGCTCAGGAGTTTGCCTCCTTCTACAAGGAGTTATATGGTTCCAGAGCCCCCCCCATATCCCCTACTGAATGTAAAATGTACCTCAAAGATTGCTCCCTGCCACAATTGACATTAGCCCAGTAGGATGTTTTGTCTCAGCCTATCTCTGAGGCCAAAATCCGACAGGCTATTTCGAGTCTGGCGCCCAACAAGGCCCCTGGGCCAGACGGGTTTACTCCCAGTTTTTACAAGACCTTCACTGAGCAACTGGTCCCTCTATTACACCATTTTTATCTTTATATATATGAGTCAGGCATTTCAGACACTTTGGTACTGGAAGCGTTAATCGTCCTGTCACTTAAACTTGGCAAACCTCCAGAATCCGTTACTAAATATAGACCCATCTCCCTGTTTGACTGTGATATTAAGATCTTATCTAAAATTCTAGCCAGCAGAGTTGGTCAGGTTTGGGCAAGCCTTCTCAGTTGGGAACAGGTGGGGTTTGTACCTAACCGCTCCTCTATGGATCACTTCAGGAAATTCGTCCATGTCTTCTCCATGTCCAGGGTATCTGTTATTCCAATGGCTTTGATCTTCCTGGAAGTGCAGAAGGCATTTGATGGGGTGGATTGGGATTTCCTAATTTTGGTTTTGGAAGCATTTGACTTTCTGCAGGCCTTTCTTCATTGGATCTGAGTCTTTTATTCTGCTCCGTCTGCAAGAATTTATTGTAATGGAGTGTTATCAGCTTCTTTACATTTGGCCTCTGGTACTAGGCAGGGTTGCCCCATCACCTCTCCTTTTTAATTTTCACCCAGAACCTCTTCTTTGTAGGTTGAAGGCTTGCCCAGATTTAACTGGTGTCACTGTAGGTTTGGATACCTTTTTGTTGTCTGTTTATGTGGATGATATTTTGCTACACGTGGCCTACCCCAAGACTTCATTACCAGCTGCTTTCCATGTTATATAAGAGTTTGGACTTTTTTCTAATTATAAACTTAGTCTTAACAAAACAGAAGTGCTGCCTCTTACGTCAACTGTTACTAAAGAGGAGATGGTGTCTCTTGGTATGACCTGGACTCTCTGTCATATTAAATATTTGGGGTTGTATCTTGCAAAGGACACTTTACTTATGCATAAGCTTAATTTAGAGAATTTGGTACATTGTGTGCAACAGGATCTATAGGGATGGCAAGCTCTTCCTTTGACTTTCTGGGGACGGGTCTCTATTATTAAAATTAATGTCCTGCCCTGCTTATTTTACCCTATGCACATGTTACATTTTTGGCTTTCATTTACATGGTTTAAGCATGTCCATAGAATGATCACTGAATTTATTTGGTTAAAAAAAAACCCAGGCATGCTTATAAGAAGCTCACTGCTCCTAAAAGTCTAGGGGGTCTTACTCTTCCTTGTTTCCTTATTTATGATTTTGTTAGCCACTTTAGTAAGTTTTTTAAGTGGTTTCTCCCTTCTCCATTGGACCCCTGTCTGGGGATATATGCCCCTCTGGCTTGGGTTGGAACTAAAGTTGTTACAAAAGATTGGACTGTGTTTGTCCTCCCTATCGTTTGTTTCTTGGAAATTGCTTCCCGTGGAATTGAAGAACTCTGTCATGGGTACCTCTTTCCAAGTATATTCCCAGTTCTGGTCTCTGATCAAATGTCCCATTTCAAAGGATATTACACCAGTACTTTACAACCTTAATTTTAAAATTGGGGGTCAGATTATTAAGGCAGACTGGATTCCCCAGTTGGTCAAAGTTAGAGTTTGTGATCTGCTGGACAGGGGGTTATTATTACCATCTGTGAATATTTTGGCATGACTACAACTAGGGAACAGGTTTATTTTAAAGATTTTTCAGTTGCAGCATGTTCTGTCCCACTGATATGGGCCAGGCTCATGGACCACTGATTCTTCAGGGCTCCTCTCTTCTACTACAGATTTAGTCTCTAAGCCTCACGCAGTGTCCACTTTGTATTCATTATTGTTCTCTGCATTTTCTCCTGAATTGGATGATTCTTCCCCCATTGGGATCAGTTGTTTCCTATATCCCTCTTAACAGTGGCAGTCTATTTGGCATGGTTTATATTGGCATACCACTCAGGATAGATTAAGGCTTACTCAGTTTAATATCTTAAATCACATGTATTTTACCCCACAGAAATTGGCACACATGGAATGGCTGTCCTCATCCAACTGCACCAGGTGTGGCCAGAATGAGGGCTCTCTCTTCCATATTCTCTGGAATTGCCCCCAGCATAGCTTCTCTTTGGAACTTGATTGAGGCTAGGGCAGATCCATTGTTGGGACTGCAGGGCTTATTCAAACCGGAAATATGTATCTTGGGGGACTATAGTTCCATTTTAGTTAAGGAACATAAATATCACATAGCCTTAACTTCTCTTTCCCTGAAAAAGGTGGTCCTGAGGCACTGGCTAGACCAGAATTATATTATGTATCAGAAATGGTTACAAGAATTATTGTTTAACCTTAGGGCAGAACATATGATTGCAAGCCTCTGCTATAGACTTCCTAGTTTTAATAAGAAATGGAGAAAACTATACACATTGTAAACTTGATAATCTCCTGAAGTTTGGCTTTTAATGATGTGCTCTGTTGATGGGTCATTTAGTTTATTGTAGGCCTAGAGTGGATAATATATTTTCTCTCCCAATGTTCCTTTTTTTTCCCTCTCAGTTGGTAGCTCCACTGGGGGAAGTGATGTATAGGCTGGGGGGGTGGGATGGGGTTGGTGGTCTTTTCGAAATTTACTCATTCAATTGTTTTCTTACAGTGGCTGGATTTATTATATTCAATAAAGTTTATCTACTTTCAAAAAAAATAAATTAAGGCTATAGGCTGATTCCATTGTAATCTTAGAATATGGCTAAGGTGAAACTCGTATCCTGATTGGCTGAAACAGCCAGGCACCTGGGCTGTTATTTTTCAACAACGCCCACCAAATAACGAGTGCCACTTTCTACTGCCCCATTACTTGCTGTATCCTGGGGCTACCCCGACATCCAAAGCTCACTACCACCATTTCTTTTTCTCATCGGAAAGTGAGTGGTAAACTAGCCGCTACCTACTTCCATTACACCCACTCGCTTAAGTTGTCACGACCTGGTCGCAACCATTTCCAAAAGAAATCTTTTTGTTTTCTTACTCTGGCAACACTACTATGAGCCATTGGAACCACCTGCAACTCATCTTGAAACTGCCACACACAACAAAACAAACACTGCTCCCCCACTGCTCCAGCCACCTTACCTTTCATATTTTTTCCACCAGCTCATGTCAACTCAGACTCCTGCTCCTAAATTTCAGTTGCTGCTGACCACCTGCACAGTGTTGTGCTCCACTCACTACCAAGTCACTCACATCCTGGAATGCACAGTACACCAAATGCTGAGAGCGGACAACATTTCAAAGCACTCAACCACAAATTATTCAACAAAAGAACACTTATTCTGGGGAAAAAATGTTCTCTGCATGATCAGCACCACAATAAAACACTGGTGCCCTCTACTGGCAATTCTTAGCAATTCTGCCACTTCAGAGACTACTTTACAATAAACATTTTTTACTAAATTGTATCTATTTTATTCTGTTTTTTTTCTTAATCTTTCAAATTTATACTTAAAATTTCATATCCAGCCCATATTCTAAGTGTAATAATACCCTCCAGGGTGGTTGTTATGGGATATAATGGACCTTCCAGGGGCTATAAGGCCCTCCGCCTGTAGCATCGGGCCTCATTATGCCCCTGGCAGTCCATTAAATCCCAATAACGCCCACCCTGTTGGGTATTATTACTTACTTATTCACTGCCCATTTCCATAAATAGCCTCAGCCTATAGTATCCAAAGATTTTTTACAAATACAGAGCATTGTACATCCCCTGGACAAAAAGCAGTCCACCTTCTCAATTAAACAAGGTTTGGCCAGCCCTAAGGAATTTCAAAGCAAAAGCCAATAATTCAAGACCCTACATTTTGCCATTACTTGAATAGAAGGTTATCCTAATTCTAGCCTAACACTGCAGCCTGGAATAGTTATCAGTAAATGTAACAATCTTTTATAACAGAAGTCCAATGCCTTTTGACTTCATATCCTCATATCTTTGCACCATATAAGGCTTGCACCATGAGCTTAGCATTAATTATTTTAATTGCAGAAGTAATAGTGTTCTCACCATATTTGTTAAATCTTAAAATGCCCCCACATCACTGTTTTATTTTCTTATTTGTGTTATATTTGTTAAGCCCAAGTCAGCCTATTATTGAATGTGAGCCCCAGATAAGAAGGAGAAAGTCTCTAATTTGTCTCCATCAAGCCTGAATTTCACAGTTTGTTTTTGTCTAGATCTCTATTTACTCACCATCATTATCTTACTTTTAGCAGTATTTACTTCAAGATCTAGGTTTTTAGCCTTCTTCTAAAATTTCCAGCTGAGATTGCAGGTCCTGCTCAATTAAAGAAATTAACAAAACATCATCAGCATAGGTCAATACTGGACACATACACTTCCCTATCTTAGGATGGAAATAAAGCTAATTATCTAGAGATAATATTAAATCATTAATGAATACATTGAATAATACTGGTGCAAGAACACATCCTTGCTTAACACATGTATTAAAGTAAATCTTATCTGTTAGGTTCCCTTGCGTATTAAATTGTACTTGACACCAGTTATTAGGATATAAGGCATTACTAATATGAATCAGGGAAATATCCAAGCAAATTTTTAAATGTTTTTTCCCCCAAAATACTTCTGTTTAGAGAATCAAATGCTTTCTTAAAATCAATAAAAGCAAGATAAACAGTCTGGGAACTTAGTAACATATTTTTTTCCAGGATATGATGGAGAATAAAACACTGGCTAATAGTAGAGCCCTCTTTCCTAAATCCAGCTTGCAGATCCAAAAGTACTTTATGAAGCTCCAATAAATTATTAACTTTATTAGATAATACCCTTGTGAAGATCTTGGAGGCTGTATCCAGTAAACTAATAGACCTATATACATCTCCGGACTATCAAGTTGTCCCTTTTTGAAAACTGGAAAAATCAAAGCACCCTTTTAAGATTCAGAGAAAAAAAATAGTGCAAATATAAATGTTCATCACCTTCATTAAAATGGGTGTCTAAAATTTTGTGTCAGTCTTAAAAAGATCTACTGGGATCCATCTGTAGAAGTAGTACATCAATAGGGAGAAGGGCAGGTCACCCCTGAAAAAGGGACCTTCGGGGCTCAGTGGGCCTACCCGGTCACCAAAATTTAATAAATAAATAAATAAAATGGAGAAAATGACAAAGGCAGTAAGGACAGGGATGGGGCAAAAGGGGCTAAGGCCACAAAGAAATGGAGGGTAATGAGTACCAATACCTGTAGTCTGGGAAACAAGCTTCCTGAACTGGTGTCCTTGATGGAAGAGGGATCCCTGGATATCATGGCAGTCACAGAAACATGGTATACAGAGAACCATGACTGGGATGTTAACATACCAGGGTACACAACCTACAGAAGAGACAGGGAGGGTAGAAGGGGGGGGAGGAGTAGCTCTCTATGTAAGGGAAGGGATCAAAGCAATGGAACAAAAGAGTAAACAGGGAGGAGAGGAGGGACTGTGAGTCACTTTAGAAACTGGAAATGGCACCACAACCCACACAGGGGTTATATACAGACCCCCATCTCAGGGGAGGGAATGGACAAGGATATGATAGAAGGCATCCTTAGGATGGCAGAGAAAGGGGAGATATTGTTGATGGGGGACCTGAATATGCCACATGTTAACTGCAGCACCTTTGCTGCAGCCACACCCAACAGCAGGGACATTCTTGAAGCCCTACAGGGGGCAGAACTCAGACAGCTAGTGTTGGAACCCACTCAGGAGGGAGCAATCTTAGACCTTGTACTCTCAAATGGGAACAGTGACAGGATCTCAGATCTAGAAGTGGGTAGACATCTGGGAACAAGTGACCACCAAACAGTGTGGTTCATGATAAACTCAGCTGCAGAGTCAAGCCACACAAAAGTGAGGGTACTGGACTTCAGGAGGGCTGACTTTGTCAAAATGGGAGAGTGCCTTAGAAAAGCACTACCAAATAGGCAAGAAGGAAGGGCAGAACAACAATTGAGAAACATCAGAACTGCCATTACAGAGGCAGCAAGCCTTTGTGTGAAGCAAATGAACAAATCAAAACAAAAGAAAAAGCAACTATGATTCTCAAAAGAGGTGGCAGGGAAGGTTAGGGAGAAAAATATAGCATTTAGGAAGCATAAGGAAACATAGAAGGAGCAGGACATGGAAACATAGAATTTGACAGCAGATAAGAACCACTTGGCCCACCTAGTCTGCCCATTTTCCTACCTAACAGATAAGCTGCAGATCCTAGTTAACCAACAGCTTAGTTCCTCCTACCTCCCACTAGGACTGCCTTATGTCTGTCCCATGCATTCTTGAATTTCCCCACTGTTCTTGACTCCACAGCCTCCACAGGGAGGCTGTTCCATGCATCCACAACTCTCTCTGTGAAAAAATACTTCCTCACATTACCTCTGAGCCATCCCCCCTCTATCTTCAAATTGTGCCCCCTTGTTCTTGCACATCACTTTTTCTGAAAGATGCTACCCTCTTGGACTTTGTTAATTCCCTTGAGGTACTTGAAAGTTTCTATCATGTCTCATCTCTCTCATCTTTCCTCAAGGGTATACATCTTAAGCTCCTTTAGTCTTTCTTCGTATGTCTTCTGGTACAGACTCTGCCCCATTTTGGGAAAATGTGCGGATCTGCGCGGCTATTTCTGTCATCCGAGGTGCTGGAGGTCTCCGGTGCACTGCTCACTCACCGCAATGTGTGATCACTCCCAAATCTGTATGGCAGCTGGGTCACTTCCCTTGCCTCTCCCAGACTCATCAGACGTCAGGCACTGCATCCTGTGCAGCGTGTGCTGCTATTGCCTCCCAGGTGTGCTGCCTACTGGTGTCCTGCGGTCTGCGTGTAGCTGGTCCCCCTCTAGCTGTGCCACTCTTCCCCCTCTAACCGCTCACTCCCCACCTGTGCCCAGTGCTGCTAAGCTAGGGGTCTGGATCCCTGTGGTACTACCATTGCGGGCACAGCATCTATCGTGGATTAATACCCACTCCGATTTGGCACTCGTGATGCCATTTGACCAATCGCAGGTCCCCATTACCCCTGTGTGATTATTGCCATGTTACAAAACAGAATAATGACAGCCTGCTATATGAGTGAAGGCACCATGTTGGCCACCATTAAGTCTACCCTTCAAAATAGATAGACTTAAGTTGTTACAGACATTTAGTAATTTTCTGGAAATTGGTAAATATTAGTACTTATTTTGACAACCCTATAACTTTACAAAAACTCAATCAATTTTATGAATTTGATTAGTTTTGAGGCCCTGCCACAAAGAGAGTGTGTGCCAGTTTGTAAGTTTCTAGCTAAAAAGATGGCTAAGTTATAAACAGCTGAAAACCAAAAGGTGGCTACTCAACCCTAACTATAGTGGTGCTACTCTGTTTCTGTAATTTATAGAATGGTACTGTATTGAAAATAGTAGAATGCTTCATTGCTGCATCACTTTATATACACATTTCTGCTGGGCAATCTCTCAGAACCCCCTCCAGTTTTTGTTAGACTCTCCACCTTTTGCATTTTTATGTTGCTTGCACGCATGTGCAAGAAACATAGTGCCATCATCGGAGATTTTGGAGGTGTGTCACCTCCTCCTCCAATTCAGTCAGTGAGCTGGCAGGCGCGGCCCCTGTAAGCCAATGCATTTTGGAGCTGTCTATGACACGCTCCAAAATGCAGTGGCATACAGTTGAAAGGGGGAGCTACGCTTCAGTGAGCAGAGATAAGAAGTCCACTGAAGTGTAGCTCCCCCCCACATGCAGGCGTGCACGCCCCTGCACCTACTGCATAGCCAACAGGGTGCCCAATCCCCGTCGGCTGAGCTGCGCCTCCCCCAGTTGTAGGTGCCACGCTGGGAGCCCACCCCCAGCATGGCAATGAGTCCTTGGCCGACGGGGTGCCTAATCCCCGCCAGCTGAACGCCTCAACATCCCTGTGCCACGCTGGGAGCCCACCCCAGTGTGGCAAATGGTCCCACTCACGCCTTTTTTTTTAACCTGAAAACTAAACGGTCCCGCTGGAGCTCCCCGACCCCCCCACAACCCGCACTCCACCACCGCGCACTCCAGCTTTCCCCACGCCCCCCACCCCATACTTACCTCCGGACTCTGCCGATGATCTTTGGTGGACCGGGAACACGCCTGCACTCTTCAAACGCAACGCGAACTGAGGAAATGCCGGTAAGCTGTATAATGGCCTAGATGGGGTTTCAACTTGTTGCATATCTCAGGCATTTTTATGACAAATTTTCAACATGGTTTTGAGACTTTTTCTCATGAATGATGTCACTGTCATGGCGTTATTCGGGCCCGAAGGGTGATTTCGCGCAGTGACTGCGAGTGACTGTGAAATCACCCTTTGGGCCCAAATACCACCATGACAGTGACATCATTCATGAGAAGGGGTCCCAAAAACTCTATGTTGAAAATTTGGTGCAAAAGTTCCAAAAAATGACTGTTTTACAAGGCTATGCTGCGCAGTTCCTACGCAGGCTCGTAAGTTCGTGAAATTTCAATATTTTCACTCCAGATTTTCAACATTGCCATTTTATCACACCTTCTTATGAGTAGTATAGCTGTCATTTTTCACATCTCACCTAAAATTTGTTTCCTCCATGTAGCTTAGAATGGCTAGTCGGTGTGTAAATCAATGTATGGGACAAAGTAAGAAAATCACAGTGACACTGTTCATGAGCAGAGGTCTTAAATGGCTATGTTGAAAATTTGGTGAAAAATTCCTAAAAATGACTGTTTTACGAGTGTGCGTTGCGCAGTTCCTACACACACGCGTAAGTTCACAAATTTTCAATATTTGCACTCCAATGACTTCCAAATACCTAAACAGCACATAGAAGCAAGCAATATTCGGCATTGACAAATGCTTGTTTAAGATCTAGTTGCAGTCCTGCACAGGCACAACCAATAAGCAATTTCAGCAATGATAAACAGAATAATGTATGGGCTACTATACAGAACAAGGCTGTGTTTCCATTGAGGAGTTGTTTTGATGAAACAGCGTCCTCAAGAGCAAAGCTCGAAAGGTTCTGTGTCATCAAGACAACTCTGAGAAAAAAAAATGAAACAGAGAAAGAGCAATTTTATGTCATTTGCCAACAATGAGCTACAAGCAACTGAAGCCTGTTTTTAAATCCTGGTGCTGCTGATATGTGCAGAACCCTCCCTCCCCCCTTAAAAAATGTAACTCATGCTGTCATGAAAGTTCTTTCCAGACTAAAAGCAGTTTGGCAGTTTTTAACTTCTGGTGCATGTAACAAGACCCTCCCTCCCTCCTTAAAGAAGAGCACTTTACTGCATTTGACACTAGCTGACATCACAACACTTAGCATCACTGACAGTGATTTTTTTCCCTCGCTGCCTAAGAAAGGAACATTCTTTTTAGAGTGTTTTGATTGCGTGACTGCTAGTATGTGCACGGAGGACACAATCAGCAAAAACAGCTAAGTCTTTGTTTACGCTGTGATGTAACTACTATGATACAATGTAAAGCTGTTGTACCATAGTAGTTATATCACTACTGGGGCACAATGGAGTATCACCCGCCCATTAACTATAAACAATAAAGCCACAGGAAGCTTGCCTGAGCATGTACCATTCCTATAAAAAACATTGTAATGGGTTATGCTGCAATTAAATATTGTTATTATGCATTTTTAATTGTAGTAGAAACTAGGAAGTATGAAACCATTTATTATGCTATTTTAATTGCAGTAGAAACTAGGACACATGACAAAATTATTGTGCTGTTTTATTTGTAGTAGAAGCTAGGAATATGAAACAAATTATTTTAACTTTCTTTATAGTGTATGGTGGAATGCTGTTCTGGATGGAACTCTATCCTTAGAATAGCATTGTGCTGCACTAGTGATGTCATGATGTTGTTGTACTGCACTAGTGATGTCACTAGTGCAGCACAACAAGACAGAATGAGTTTGCGCTTGCATGTTTTGAATCCTCTGCAATTCAGGAAGTAGTCACGGTGGTGAGAGCTGGCCCAGAAAGTGAGTGCTGATGGAGAAAAATGCCAAAGTAAGCACACAATCTTGTCTAAATGGTTGCCCATACACTATAAAAGATTGTGTATGAGCAACCATACACATACAATGCTTTTTTTTCAGTCTCAAGGTTTCTGTGGTAATGAGACCTCTCAAGCTGCACCCTCGAGGCTCTTGTTACCACGGAAATCTCTCTACTGGAAAACAACGTTGCTGTGTATGATTGCTCATAGACAATCCTCTATGTTGTGTATAGCTGGCCCTTGTTCTGCATTGATTTCCATCCTTGCTGGGATGTTGTTGTACCACAGTTCAAAGAGGGGATCCACATCAACCCATTCAATGCCAACACCTCACAGCACAAAACAGAATGGAATAACAGCACAGCACAGAGCTGCACACAGCAGGGACAGCTAACACAACCCCTTGTAATGGTAAATGCAGCACACAGCACACACAGTACACTGCAGCACTGGAAAGACACAGGAGACAGGCACGTGTGTGAAGGCTTGCCATGCACGGTGTGGTTGTGGCTGTGTGTCAGCATCCTGCCAACCTGCTCTGTGCACACACACACCCCTCCACCGCTCACCTCATGGCCGTCTCCTCTGCACCCCATGTCCGCCCAGCGTGAACACCTGCACTCTATGTGTTTCCTGTGTTCTGCAACTGTGGCAGCTTGTCCGCACTCAACAGTACACCCTGCTCCCATGGCCATAGCTCATTTCACTGCACACTCCTTCACTCAGGGTTTCCACATTCGTGGAGACGACATGGATCCTTCAAAGGGCATGGAACACAATTGAACCTTTCTGTGATACAAAATTCCTGCTAATCAGAAATTCTCAGTCCACCCGAACTAACAAACAAACCCAAAAAAACAAAAACAATGTTGCAGAGTCACAGAAAGGGAATGGGATGTTGGCCAGGCACAAACTCAATAGCAAACAACAAATGGAAGACAATATGATACACATAAAACCACTGTTAGTTGTTAAGTTTTTTTGTATTTTTTTTTTTAGTAACCAGCCTTCTTGAATGTAGTAGTAGCAGTGGATTTTATTTATTTGTGGCACCCTTCCCCAAAGGCCCAGGGCACCATTACATGGACTAAAAATGCACATCCAGCAAATAATAGTTAACAATAATGACACCATAAACAATAAAATCTCCTGAACCATAAAACATAATTATAATTCCAGCTAAGAACCCACTTAAATAACAAATGCCTGAGCAAATAAATACGTTTTAAGACCTTTTTTAAAGGCTTCTACTGATGGAACCTCCTGCAGATCCCCTGGCAGTGAGTTCCACAGTACCAGGCCTGCCAACTTGAAGGTTCTGTCCCCTGATGTTTTAAGTCTGGGTATGGGGACAACCACGAGACCCTCACTGGAAGAATGGAGGGAGTGAGCGGGAAGGTATGGATGTAGAAGTTCATGCAGGTAGCCCAAACCCAGTCCATACAGGGCCTTATTGGTTAACAAACTGATCTTATAGGAGATATGCCACTTAACCAGCCCCCAGAGCAGTTCCTGCAGTACAGGCATAATGTGACTCAACCTAGAAAGGACTGTCAACAGTCTTGCAGCCATGTTCCGTGCTAGCTGCAGGTGTCATAGCATACCACCACTAACTCCAAGCTAGAAGGCAAGCACCAGTGATGGCAGGTCTTTAGGAGGGATAAGGCAATGAATCCAGCTAATATTTCTAAGATGGTAGAAATCACTCTGTATGACCGCCAACACCTGAGCCTCAAATGTCAACCCTTTGTCCAGAATGAAGCCCAGATTCTTCACCTATTGGGCAGTATCAGGGCTAGAAGTACTGAGACAGAGGTCTAGTACCCTCTCAGACACTTCCAGTCTTCCCCTCCCCCTTACACGGTTCAATCACCAGTATTTCAGTTTTGTCCAGGTTGAGTCTCAGTCAGCTTGATACATCCAGCTTTGGGTCTTGGCCAAACACCTGTTCAGCACTTCCACCACTTCCTGGTCCTGGGGTACAAAGGAAAGATAGAGCTGGGTGTCATCTGCATAACAGTGAAACCCAACTCCATACTGCCTAATGATCCTGCCCAGGGATAGCATGTACAATGAAAACAGCATGGGTGAAAGGACTGATCTCTGGGGTACCCCACAGTACAGGTCATTTGGGTGTAATGAGAAATTACCCATCACAACCTGTTGAGACCTGCCCCTAAGGAAGGACTCAAACCAGCTAAGTACTGTACCAGTGAGTCCTACAAATTCCCTGAGATGGTTCAATAACAGCCCATGATCGACAGTGTCAAATGCTGAGGACAGATCCAGGGGAATGAGAACTGATTGCTCTCCTCTCTCGTCATGAGCAAATCATTGTGCACCCTGACCAGAGCAGTCTCAGTGCTGAACCTTGACCAAAACCCCAACTGAAGAGACTCATATATGTCAAAGGTCTCTAGGTGAGCTTCTCGCTGTGACACAACAACCTTCTCAATAACCTTGCCTAAAAAAAGGCTGGTTTGAGACAGGCCTGTAGTTAGCTAGTACATCTGGATCCAAACTCAGTTTTTTTAAAAGGGGCCTCACCAGCATACTTTTCAGTTGACAGGGAAGACCCTCTCTGACAAGGAACACTGAATAATCCCAGTGAACACTGGGCCCAACTGCTCAGTGCAGCCCACTATGAGCCATGTTGGGCCTTGGTCCAGTTCACAGTAAGATGGCTGCAGTCCTGAGGTCACCTTAACAACCTCCTCCATTGTTACTGGCCAAAACACTATCCATGACCAGTGATTACCATTGTAACATCCAGTCTCAACACTGTTTGCTGATAGCTGTCCAAAGAGGAGATCGTAGCTTTAATACAGGACACCCTGTGTGAGAAAAACTGAACAAGCTCCTCACATTTTTGCAGATGACGCAACATTTATGAACTCAAGACAGGCCAGATATACAGGCCTGTCCACCACCTGAAAAAGCTGAGCTGGTTGGTTCTTCCTGACTGCAATCTCCCTGGAAAGAAATTCTGCCTTATTATGAGAGAGTGCCTTTTGGTACTCACCGTAATGAGTATTCAAAGCCATTTTTTTCCTCCTGGGCCCTGTACCTCCTCAAATGCCATTTTAACCTCAATCCCAGAGCCTTCAACACCCTCAGCTCCCCATCAAACCACTTCAAGCTGAGGCACGAAAACAGAGGAGTATCAGTTTAGAGGCCACCCTGATGGCCCTATTATAGGCCACCACTGCTAACTCCACATCCTCATCACAAGCTGTCAACATGCCCGAGGTTTTCAGTGCTGCCAAGAGTTCTTCAGGGCCTAGCCCTCTTAAAGGGCAGTACCTGACCATCTCCACAAGGGGCGAACTACAGAGGGGAGCTCTGAACTCAAAGTTGATGGTGCAATGATCCAACCCACTGATTGGATCAATCCTGAGGTTCTCTGCCTCAGGCCCCATGTGGGACACCAGGTCCAATGTGAGTTCATGTTGGTGAGTTCCAGCAGCAACTGCTTGTACCAGGCCAGGAACTGTCATGCTCTGAAGGAACTGTTGCCCAAAATGTGAGAGCTCATTGTCAACCCAGGCACTGAAATTGTCGAAGGATAATCCATCTCAATGATTCAAACTCCCAGTCAGAGATGAACTCCATGATCTCCCACAGAAAATTCCCCTTTAATCCGGGTGGATGATATATGAGGAGGACCCTGCACCCAGCACGTGGATCCCCATGCATGGGCACATACTCAAATGACAAGGAGTCCCCCACAGGGTGCATCTCCATACCCAGCTTGGGTCTAAAAAGATGGCTTCCCCTTCCCATGATCTTTCCTCAGGCAGTGCACTATGGAGAAGCCATCAGGCATTGCTGCCATCAAAACTGGACCAGTATCATCACCTATTTAGGTCTCCATAAAGCATGCCAGGTCAACTGAGGAACAAGAGACAAAATCCACAATAACAGCAGTCTTGTACCTCATCGATTTGGCATTACAAAGCAATACCCCAAGAGGATGGGTAATGGCAACTGGCCCATCAGCTGTCTGTCCACTTGGTCTGATGCATACGGGAGGGGGAAGGTGACTATGATCCAGGAATCTTGGTGCGACTCCACTTTTGGTACTCCCACTTCATTCACACTGAAATACTCAAGCTCTCCCTGACTGACTCAAAAAAAAAAAGCTATACACTATACTGAATGGGTAGCCATATGCCCATCCAACCACAAAATTGCCACTAGATACCTATGTGTCCCAAAAGTAGGTATTATTCTGATTTGGGGATGATTAAGGGAAAATACAACAAAAAATCCAAGACAATCAGCCACACTACAAAGAGTTAGTGTTATAGATATGCAATGTATTCCTCTTCCATATGGGCACTAAGGTCTAAGCCCTAATGTTTTGGCCCCCATGAGCTTCTTGACGGAAATGTGGACCTGTCAATATAAATATTCATTTTTTTATTAATTTTTTTCAAGAACTGACACTTCATTATATGTGAATTCCAAAAAATCCTCATACCTCCTGTTTTCCAGTTATTATTCAAATTAATTCATCAAATATTGTCATCAGATACAGTATTTGCCATTGTTAAAATAAAAGTTGCTTTAAAAACTCAATTATTAACAAACTATTCATCTTTAGTCAAGAAAACCCTGTACATGCTTCTTTATCCTTAACCATTTCAACCGCCAAATGAACTTTGTGGTACACAGACCACATGGTGAAAAAACTCTCACCAGAGTGTTTTAATTCACTTATTCATAATACCAAATATATCCAAATAACCAGAAACCAATTGTAAACATTGTGGTTAAAAACTCACAGTGGCGCTTGCCCAACTGAGTGAGGGAGTGTTCTGTTTCTTTTATATAAAAAGGAGCAGTCATGATATGTAAGGAATAAGACATGACAAGGCATGGTTTGTGGCCTGATAAGAGCATGCCCCAGGTGCGTAGTGCCTTTATCACCTGGGAAGTGCTCTTATCAGGCCATAAACCACACCTCGGGAGGTTCTTATTCCACTTATAAAATGAGTCCCCTTGGTAAAAATGTCAAGTAAAAAATGCACTCAAAAAGTATACATAAAGAAGGATACATATGATGATATCAATAGAAATAAAGTAGTTCTTGTCACTGTATTGTAATGTCATGTAGGTGCTTCACTAACAGCCACTAGAGGGCAGTGGCATCTTTCTATCCCCCCTGACCCCCCACACGCACACAGATACAAAACCATCTGCAGTATGGTATTTATTTGTTTTTTCACATTTGTTACTTTGTCTGTGTTTTATAGTGCTTTCCCAAGTGCTTAATCAGTTTTAGTGAGAATAAGCGGGCTGTCTCACCCCCCCACACACACACACACAGATACAAAACCCTGTACAATATGTTTTTTAAAAATTTTTTTTTTCACATTTGTAACTTTGGCTGTGTTTTATAACGCTTCCCAAGTGCCTACCCAGTTTAATGTGAGAGCGACTGTGACCGAGCGTGTCCCTGTCAGCTGCAGTAGTTAGAGCTCTTGTTAATAGCGCTCTCCTGAAGTCAGTGCCACCTGATGAATTTCTTAACGTTTTATGTTTTAATATTGCTGATGTAATAAAATTGAAATTAGGGAATGGCAGTGCTAATAATGGAACGGGTCTCGCCCACCATTTGAAGCCTCATCTTGATTGCACACGTATCACTCTCTTGATCGCGGTCACCATTGTTAACCAGAGCAGCATACAGTAGGTCACATTTTCATTTTAAAATGCCCCCCCAAAAAAAAACTGAACTGGATCAGAAAATGAAACTGTGCATTTCAGTGTGTTTCTGTGCCTGCTTTTGTTTTGGAGGGGGGCATCTGCAGCTCAGCCAGTCAGGCTCACTTGTAAAATCAAAATGTTAGCACAGTGATATCATTATCTTGTAAAATGTCCTGAATGGCTGATGAGGTACCGGTTGGCACAATATGCCCTGATCAGGATACACCAAGGGTACCTCTCAGCCAATCAAGAGACAGAAAACTCCTGACTCTTTTTATAATCATCTATATTGATTAAATGCCAGGATAAAGAGATTTATGTTACCTGTGTGACAACCAGACAACTTTTGCTGATGATCTGAAATATTTTGTCAAATGTATAGTACCTTCTGTAGAAGTGTGGGGGGGCAGGAGGCAGAGGTCAAAGATGAGAAAACTAGCCTATTTCAGAGATTGTCTATAGCCCAGAAGGGTTTCTTAAGTAAGTGTGGACTTTCATTGTACTGGCTTCCTGTAAGGGGGATAAGTTCATTGGTACAGAAAGGAATTGGAGACAGTCTGTCTCAATGGCATCTGAGCACATACATTCAAATGCTAATTAATCTGCAAAAGGAAGTTGGGTCCCAGAGACACCAAGGATTGATAATATTGCAAGTGGGCATCACCCAAAATTCCAGACCTGAAGCAGTTTCAGCCAATCAGATGAACCTGGGTACAGGGAAGAGACATCAGCCAAGAAAGAGAGGAGGGAGAGAGAGAGAGAGAGAGAGAGAGAGAATGCTCCAACCAAGTCACTGCTGTTTTTGTGTGTCCAAGGAGGGGGCCAGATTGTATGTCTGAAGACAAAGGTTGAGGTAACAAGGCTATAGGATAGTGAGGTAACAAAACCGTGTTACTTGTAGGAAAGATAGAAGCATTTAACTGCACAGAGGTTGTTTCTGTTCTGTATTTTGTATGTGTACTGTTGTTTTACTATGTGTAAATAGTGCTATGCCTGATTATACAATGGCACTTGGAAAAGGAGAAACCTGACTGGCTGACTGCGTCATTTACCCATGAGTAAATCCCAGCATAACTCACAAATAAAGACCCAGTCAGTTGCATCTCCAATCAACTCATAAAAAAATCAGTTCGACCCCCCCCAAAAAGCAAGTCATCTGACAGCCATATTGACTACCCAGTAAATCGTGATGCAAAAACTGTGCAAATTGCTTTTTAAGTCATATACCCCATCAGTCCCCAAACCCACATTAAAAAAAACAAAACCTTTTTCATACAAAATACACTTTCTACAGTTCTGAATATGCAGAGGTATGATGTACCTCCAAAACACAATGTAGACCAAAGTGAGACCACAACTTTGAATTCTTTCCCTCCTGGCAACACACAGCTGCTCCGTGCAGTTGCTGGACCAACCCACCAGTGTGCCATGGCTCTGTATCCATTACATTTGACCCAGTGTACATCAGTGAGCAACGGATCCTGGATCCCTCTCGTTCTTTGTCACAGTAATTACCCTCAGCCTGCTCTTCTACAGAATCCATTCCGACCTGCTCTCATCACTTCAATGACACAGCCGTGATTCACTTAACCTCTGGTGGTAGCACTGACCACCAGCTTTTCTAACAGTCACATCCAGGTGTCATAGCTGGTGAATGGAGCTGACACAATGCCTGATATTGTCCCAGCCCCTCATTTCTGCCGCAATCCATATCCATCTGTGCTGTATGAAAAAAAGTTAAAGAAAAGAAAAAAGAACAGTAAAACAGTCTTCTCAGGAAAATATGACTGTCTCAGTTGTGGGGGGGAAGGGCATCTCCTGAATATCCTACTTAGCAATAGGGAACTATTTTTCTCGGCCCAACAATAAATTCTATAAAAATTATTAAAAGTGACAAAACAATTATATTTTTCTTAAACCTTTAGATACCAAAACTGAAGGGGGACATTGCATAATCACAATAAACCACTCCAGGATGTTGTTTATGCTGGGATTTACCCAATTCTGGTGTGGATTTGGTCACTTGGCTGAAACTGCACCAGGCATGGGGTTAACCCATACTCTGTCATGGTTTATTTTTTAAGCATTACTGTTATATTTACATGACCAGTGTATATTAATGAATGAGTTATTTTTCTAAAGACTGCAGTAATTGGGTGTTTTTAATTACATCTAAGAGGGAAGGGTACCTGAATAAAAAGGGTGCCTAGTAAAATTCCTCAGCGAGAATTGCATTTCCTACCCTGAGCAGAGACCCTCACTGTGGGGAGTCTAAAGGGTAGTAGGTGACGGAAAAGGACCACCAGAGCACTGGGGTCTGAGCTGTTTGACAGTAGTGACACTGGTCCAGATGGTCTTAGTGGCAAAGGCCTGAGAGAAAGAAAGAAAGAGGCTCACTGGGGACTGCAGGATGCTCTCACCATTACATATGGTGGCACTGGTGGGATGAAAAAGTGAGACTTACTTGCACAAAGCACAGTTTGGCTATCCAATACCTAAGGGGGCAGTCACAAAATGAAGCAGTATTAAGAGGGATACAACAGTAAGTGGTACAACTGTGTCTTCTCTTACTTATAACTTTTTATTTTTTTGTCTATCTGGGTTTAAAAGTTTAGAGATAGAAATTCAAGGCAAGTACGATGTGCTCAGGTTGACTGTGCTCCAGAAGCTGTGTGAGGAGAGAGGCATACCGCATGAAGGCTTGAACAGAGCTAAGCAGATTCAGGCTCTTGAAGCAGCTAACCAAGGAGCCCTGGGTGACTCTAGTGGCTTCAGTGAGATGTCTGAGGTAGCCCTGCAAGCTGAATTGAAATTAGCTCATGTTGCAGAAAGACAAGGCAGAAGAACAGGGAGACAGTACTTGCTGGGTTAAAAATTGAAGCAGCTAAGCTAGAAGCAGAGGTGAGAGAAAAACAGTGCAAGGCAGATGTAGAGGAGAAGCAAAAGCATTGAGAGGCAGATAGCCCAAGAGGAAACCAAGTGACAGGCAGAAGCAGCCCAAGCAGAATAAATGGAGGAAGAATGCATCTGCTCAAGATAAGAGACCATGAACTCTGGACAGCAACAGTTCAGCAACAACAGACGCTGGACCAGGTGAGTAATAGAGTAGATGGGGGCAGCCAAGGCTCAAAAAGGGGGCCCAAAATGTTTCCAAAATTAACAGAGAATATGGTTATTGATTATCTTCTTAATTAATTTGAGAAATTGTGTTTGCAATAGGAATTAGCACAGGAGCACTGTCCAACCCATCTGACTCCATTGCTTACTGGGAAGGCATGGCAAGCATTTTGATGCTTGGTTCCTAATAATAGCAGGGACTATGTGAAAATCAAGGCTGCTTTTTTAAAACATTAGGGGTTAACCCTGAGGCTTACAGACTCAAACTGAGATAGTTAAGAAAGCAGCTGGGGGAGAATTCTAAAGAAATGAATTTGCAATTGAGTACTTTGCTGGGGAGATGGTTAAATGTGAAGAGAGTTGTAACTGCTAAAGAAATTTGTGAAGTGATGCTCATTGACTAGGTTTTAAAATGTATGCATGCCGATCTTAAAATATGGTTAAAAGATAAGAATCTCAGTACCGTGACAGAAACTGCTGAATGACCGATTAGTATTCAGCCAACAGCCCTGATACATACAAGAAGGTACATGGGGAAGGGGTTTTGTTAACTAAAGGATGGGTGGGACACAAGGTGTCCCTACAATCCAGCAGTCCTTTGAATTTAGAAGGAATACTCAGAGAGCCTAAAAATAATACAATGGAAAGTCAGAAGTGTTATATGTGCCAAAATTATGGGCATTTGTCTTATGAACAGGGACTAAGCATTGGCAAGGGTGAAGCCACTGCCACACTGTGGGACCCAATGTGGTCAACCTCACTCTTGCTAAGGAGGTTGAGAGCCATACCTCCAGCAAACAGCACCACATAGTAAACTGTGTCTCACATGCTATTCCCAGGTATATTCAAAAGCAGCTAAGGCCAACCTGGGTAAATGACTCCTTGAAACAAGAATTGAGGAACACCTGGGCTAGTGTCACAGTCATCAAGCTGAAGCTGGTATGACTGGATCAGATCCTGCATGGGAAGGGTGGCTCAGTTAAATTTGGTCCTTATCCCTGAGGCACAGTTCCAAAGGCCAGAGTACTCCTGAAATGGGAGGGGGGTGAACATAAGAGGGAAGCTGTGGTTGCTTCTGGGTAACCTGCAGATGCTATATTAGGAAATGACTGAGATGAGAAAGGAGAGCAAGCCATGGTCTGTGCTATGACCTGTAGTCAAGCTCAACAACTGGGGCAGGTAGAGGTAATGGGAAGATAGGAAGGGAGACCAGATCTGGCCCTGTTCATAACCTCAGGCCTGTAACAGACAGTGTGGCTGCTAAGCCCAAGAGATCATAGCAGCCAGAGAAAAACACCTCCCACTTTTGAGGCATGGGGAGAAGCTATGCCAGAGATCTCTGCAGGGGCAGCCGTTCACTGACACAGGAGTCAGTAGAGGGAGACCTCACTGATAAGCGTAGCTGCAGCCAGCAGCAAGTAAGATAATGCTGGGAGGTGTTTCATGAGAAGAGCTGCACAAGGCTAAGCTAGCAGATCCATCTCTAATTGCACTTGGGCTGTTTGCAGCCAGCAGCAGCAGTGATTTGGCAAGAGAGGAGCAGCAGAACATATTTCGAGAAACAGACATTTTATATAGAAAAACAGTTTGTAAGAATGCACCTGAGGAGTGGAATGTATGGAGACAGACTGTGGTTCCTCGCGAATACCAAGCAGCCCTCCTGGATTTAGCCACTGAATTCCTATGTCCAGACACAAGCAGGCTAAATGGACAAAAAGGATTTTGCTACAGAACATTTACTGGCCAACACTGTACACAGATGTGACTGAGTGCTGTAGCTCATGCCCTGAGTGTCAGTGGAGGGAAAAAGGGGATTGAGCAGACTCCCCCGATTTCATTCCCTATTATTGAGGAGGAACCACTTTATCAGGTCGCTGTGGACACTGTGGATGCACTGGCTATGCATAGCTTGAGAGAAAAGAATCAGAAACATAGAATTTGATGGCAGATAACG
Organism: Neoceratodus forsteri; assembly: GCA_016271365.2. NCBI lineage: Eukaryota > Metazoa > Chordata > Ceratodontiformes > Ceratodontidae > Neoceratodus > Neoceratodus forsteri. The sequence continues at coordinate 1,049,381,106 of CM028129.1, forward strand.
ACCACTTGGCCCACCCAGTCTGCCCATTTCCCTACCTAATGGATAAGCTGCAGATCCTAGTTAACCAGCAGCTACCCCCATCCCCTAGAATTGCCTTATGACTGTCCCATGCATGCTTGAATTCAATCACTGTTTTTGACTCCACAACCTCCTCCGAAGGCTGTTCCATGCATCCACAAACCCTCTCTGTGAAAACACTTTTACATTACCTCTGAGCCACCCCATCTTCAAATTGTGCCCCTTGTTCTTTAATACTCTTTTTGAAAGATGCTACCATCTTGGACTTTGTTGATTCCCTTGAGGTACTTGAAAGTTTCTATCATGTCCTTCCTCTCCCTCCTTTCCTCGAGGCTATACATATTAAGCTCCTTTAGTCTCTCTTCATATGTCTTCCGGTGCAGACCCTGCACCATTTTAGTTGCCCTCTTCTGGACAGCTTCCATCCTGTCTAGGTCCTTGCGGAGATTGGGTCTCCAGAACTGCATGCCGTACTCCAGATGGGGTCTCACCATCAGTCTGTACAGAGGGATAACAACTTTCTGTTTTCTACTGGTGATGCCTCTCCCTATGCATCCCAGTATCCCCCAAGCCCTCCTTACTGCCCTCTCACATTGCTTGCCCACTTTAAAGTCATCTGATATGACTACTCCAGGTCCCTTTCCATTTTTGTTGTTGTTAGTATGTCACCCCCACTGTGTACTCTTCCCCTGGGTTTTTGTTTCCCAGGTGCATTACCTTGCACTTCTTAGCATTGAATCTAAGCTGCCATACATTTAACCATTCCTCTAACCTTGCCAAGTCCCTTCTCATCCTTTCCACCCCACCTTGTGCATCAACTCTGTTGCAGATCTGTGTCATCTGCAAAGAGACATACTTTTCCTTCCAGACCATCTGCAATGTTGCTTATAAAGACATTGAAGAGGACCGGTCCTAATACTGAACCCTGCGGTACCCCACTAGTAACCCCCTTTCTTCAGAGTGGACTCCATTTACTATTACCTCTGTGTCCTGTTCTCCAGCCAATTCTTTACCCAGGCTATCATCTTGGGACCCACTCCCAGGCTGGCTAACTCGTATATTAATCTTTTGTGTGGGACTGTGTCAAATGCCTTGCTAAAGTCTAGGTAGGCCATGTCCACAGCCCCTCCCTGATCTACTACTTTGGTCACCCAGTCAAAGAAATCTATTAGATTCATCTGGCATGACCTTCCCGCTGTGAATCCATGCTGACTTGGGTCCTGTGCCTGTCTGGCCTCTAGGTACTCGACAATTCTTTCCTTCAGAAGTGATTCCATCATTTCCCCATCACTGCGGTTAAACTAACAGGTCTGTAGTTTTCTGCTTCTGTCCTGCTCCCACTTTTGTGAAGCGGAATCACATCTGCCCTCCTTCAGTCCTCAGGTACCACCCCATCCTCCCGTGACTTGTTAAAGAGGGTAGTCAGTGGTGTCACTAGTTCTACCCTTAGTTCTTTTAGAATTCTGGGATGAATCCCATCAGGCCCCATTTGTCCACCTTCAGTTTTAAGAGTTCTTTCAGAACCCTTTCTTCTGTAAATGGGCGGTATCAACTTCTGTATCCAGAGTGTTACTGCTGTTTGTTTTGGTACCTCCTCTCTTCCTTTGTACATACTGAGCAAAAATATTTGTTTAGTATCTCTGCCTTTTCACAGTCACCTCTGCCCACCCCTCCCTTTATTAAGCCTCTCCCTCCCTTGGTCTTCCTTCGCTCCTGATGTACCTATAAAGGTTTTATCCCCTTCTTAACTGTGTTGGCTATCTTTTCCTCGGTTTGGGCCTTTGCTGTTCTGACTGCCTTCCCAGATTCCTTTTGCTTTAACTGATATAATTATCTGTCCTGCTCCTTCTGTGATTTCTCATACTTTCTGAATGCTTTCCTTTTCTCTTGAACCTTCACTGCCACCTCCTTTTAGAACCATAGTGGTTTCTTACATTATTTTGTTTTGTTTATTTGTTTCACACAAAAGCTTGTTACCTCTGTGATGGCAGTTTTTATTATTCCCCATTGTTCTTCCACCCCTCCTTCCTGCCCATTTGCTAGTGCATTCCTTAGGCGCTCACCCATTTTGGCAAAGTCAGCCCTCCTGAAGTGCAGTACTTTTGCCTTTGTATGGCTTGACTCTATTGCTGTGTTTATTGTGAACGATACTGTTCAATGGTCGCCAGTTCCCAGATGGCTACCCACTTCCACATCTGTGATCCTCTCTCCATCTCCATTTGAGAGAACCAGGTCTAAGATTACTCCCTCTGGAGTGGGTTCCAGTACTAGTTGTCTAAGGCATGCCTCCTGTAGGGCATCTAGAATAACCCCACTCTTCAAAGTGGCTGCTGCAACTGCACTTCAGTTAACATCTGGCATATTCAGATCACCCATCAGCAATATCTTCCCTTTTTCTGCCATTCTAGGTATACTTTCCATCATTTCCTTGTCCATTTCCTCCCCCTGAGAGGGGGGTCTGTATACAACCGCTGTGAGGATTATGGTGCCATTGCCTGTCTCCAAATTGGCCTGCAGCGCTTCTTCTCCTCCTCCCTGTTTACCATTCTGTTCTGTTGCTTTGATTTCTTCCCTTATGTAGAGAGCTCCTCCTTCTCCTCTTTTACCCTTCCTGTCCCTCCTGTAGATAGTGTATCCTGGTATGTTTACATCCCAGTCATGGTTCTGTGTGTACCATGTTTCTGTGACTGCCACAATATCCAAATGTTCCTCCTCCATCAAGGCCACTAATTCAGGAAGCTTGTTACCCAGACTACGGGCATTGGTACTCATTGCTCTCCATTTTTGATGGCTTTACCTTCTGTGCAGCACCCCCACTGACCTTTCTACCTTGGTCTTTTCTTATTTAGTACCCTGTTTTGTAGGGGGAGGCTGGGATTTTCCTGCTGCTTATCGGTGCCTCCCCCCTTGACTAGTTTAAAAGCTTGCCAATGAAGCATTTAAACCGATTGCCCAAAAGACTTGTTCCCTTCCTGGATAGATGCAGACCATCCTGCCAGTATAGGTTGGTATCCTTCCAGGTGGAACCCCAGTCCCCAGTGAAGCCAAACCCCTGTGCTCCATACCATTTGTTCAACCATTCGTTAAACTGCATGGTGCAAAGTACCCTCGCCTCACCCATGCTACTGGCAGGCAGCACCTCTGAGAAGGATACTGTGTGTGCTACTTGTCTTACGCCCCTTCTCAACTCTACAAAGTCCTTCTGCACTGCCCTAATCTCATGATGAGCCAAGTCATTTGTCCGTAGGTGGACAATGATGTCCAGCTGTGCCCTTACGAAACAATCAGTTAAAAGCTCTGACTTACCGCTGCGATGAGTGCCTTCCTGTCAGCAACATGCCCTACATGACAATTTGACAGAGAAAATACCCTGCTAATCAAACAGAGAAAAATCCAAACATCCAAGTCAGACACAGGTAAACCTCCCCCAGCCCCAAAGCAGCCTGGTGACTTGTGCTCTGAAAGCAGTCAGCCCCAAAACATGTCAGCTGTGCACAAGGACAGACACAGTAAACAGTATTCAGTCCCTGTGGATTTAAACTCTTCCTGCACTGAAAATCTTAGCAATTGTAACAAAAGTAAAGCAAGGTCCACCTCCCTCTGTTGATTGAAAGACTGCCTTTTCTGATAATTCTAAGTTCCTTATTTCACCTTTCAGTTAGAAGTATCCTCCACCTGAAGAATATTAACTTCCCTAAGGAATCTGCTACAAACCAAAGACAATTGTAAATTGTAAGGTTCACCTTCCTCTGTTATGAGCACAACTCTCTTTCTTGCAAATCCTAAGTCCAGTGTTGCAGCTTACAGCCAGAGGTAGCTTCAGTTGAAGAATATTAGGTTGTCTGATGAGCCTGCTAAAAATCCACTTGCTTATAGAAATACATTCTGGTCATATTGGATTATGCCACTCAGTATCTGGAAGCTGTAGTCATGTCATCCATAGAGGCAGAGAAAGTAACAGCTGAGCTGCTAAGGATTTTAAGCAGAGTTTTATTTCCAAGGGAGATTTTGTCAGATCATGGAACAAGCTTTCTGACTGATCTGATGATTGAGTTGTAGAAGCAGTGTCAGGTAGAGCCACTGCATAAAGTCTCATACCACCCACAAAAGAATGGCTTAATTGAGAGATTTAATGCCAGTTTAAACAAAATCTGGTCAGAGCCACTAGGGCTTCTAATGCATTAACTTGATAAATGTGTGTCATAGGCCTAAACGTAAAATTGAGGTGCCACAGTCAGGTCCACTCGTAAATGTTGTTTTTGGTAAATTTAGATAATTTATGGGGTTGATCCTGTGTTTAAAATGTGAACAGCAAGTGCAGCTTGTACTATCTGGGGAAGGAGAGGCAGCTCCATACCAGGACTTTCAAGAACTGATAGAAGAAATGGTGCATATTGGAGTGGTATGGCTACACTGAGGTCTGTGGTCCAACTTAGAAGGATAAGAGCCTATACCGAGGTGATGGCCTAATTCCATCCAGGAGTGAACTACAGTACAATCCTCAGTGGATGGTTTAAATGTTACTTCAATGGACATTTAAAGCAGTTGAGGGGGTGGTGGAAGAAATAGGGGAGGTAAAAAGTGGCCCACAACAGGCTGAGATACAGAGTAGGGAGATCTCTAGGGGACAGAGTCCCACCAGAGTGCAAGTTATTCATGGAAGTAGTAGGTTAGCAAAGGAGAAAGGAGGGAGAAGGGAGTTGTCAAATGATATATGTGAGGAAGAGGAAAATAATTGGAAAAAGGAGACAGCAATAACAAAACAGCTAATAAAATATGGAAGTTGATGTGTGCCAATGCTTGAGTCTGAGAAATGAGATCCTAGACCTAGAGGCTGTCATGATGGAGGCAGACCTGGATATTGTGGCCACTACTGAATCATGGTGCACTGACATCTATGTCTGAGACATGGTCATACCAGGCTACACAATGTTCAGAAGAGACAGGTTAAGGAAGAAAGTAGGGTGTTTGGTGCTTTATGTGAAGGAAAACATAAACACAATGATGTACAGGGAATTCAAGGAGGTCAATGTGATGTGGGTCACTCTGTAGTAGTGAAACAGAACCACTGTTTGGACAGGAGTGATCTTCAGGACTTTGACACAAAGGAGGACTCAGATAAAGAAATGTAAGAAGCAACTGGCAAAATGGCTGAAAGAGAGTAGTGTTGCTAGTGGAGAACGTCAATCTGCGGGATGTAGTTTGGAGCCTTTCAGCTAGTGTCAGTTAGGAGCAGGGACATCCTGGAGACCCTGCAAGGGGTGTTCTTCAGGCAGGTAGTCAGTGAACCCGCTCATGACTGAGCAATACTGGACCTAGTTCTTACTAACAGGGACAGTATTGCAGCTATCAAGGTTGGAAGCCATCAGGGAACAGTGATCATCGCACAGTGTAGTTCAACATAAGAACAGGGTAGTCTCCAACCACATAAGGGGGAGGGTCCTGGTATTCAGAAGGCTTTAGGGTACAAAGATTGTTGAATTCCTCAGAAATGACCTGGCAGGGGGAGATGACTGGGAGGGGTGGAGAAAAGTGAGTCAAAGTAAATAAGAGCAGAAGGCAACAAATCTCAGTGTCAAGCAAGTAAGCAAAAACAAAAAGAAGATGCAACAGCTATGGTTCTTGAAAGAGGTGGCAGAAAAGATAAAGGGTGAAAGAGTAAATTTCAGAAGCTATAAGGAGATCCAGAGGGAGGAGGATAGGGACGTGTATCAGAGAAAACAAAGCAGGAAAAGTAGTAAGGAGCGCAAAGGCACAATGTGAGGAAAGAATAGCTCGGGCAGTATCAAAAGGGGACAAGATATTTTGGGGGTATATTAGTGAGAAAAGGAATACAAAGGGAGAGATTGTACTGTTAAGAGAGAAATGTATGTAGGGGGGCCAAGAAATGGCAGACATCTTAAACAAATATTTCTGCCCAGTGTTCAGAGTACAAGGTGAAAGAAAGGGAACACAGAAATGCACAAAGGGCTTTGAGGGAAGGGAAATGGACAGTAGCCCCTTTTCTGAGGTCTGAATTCAAAAAGAACTCAGTAATCTAAAGGTGGACAAAGCTACTGTATGGGGCTAGAGGGGGTGCATCCAAGGGTGTTGAGGGAGCTCAGGGAGGTATTAGTCGCACCTCTGACAGACTTATACAACAGACATGGAGAAGGTCATGCCAAACAAATCTTGACAGATTTCTTTGACTGGGTAATCAAGTCGCTAGTGTTTTAGTGCCAAATGAAGTGCAAAGTAATGCATCTGGTCCACAGAAACCATGGGGCAGAGTACAAAATGTGGGGAACGATACTGACAGTGGACAAGTAAGAAAGAGATCTGGGGAGGTAATGATATTGGATGACCTAAGGGTGGCCAGGCAATGTGACAAGGCAGTCAAGAGAGCTAGTGGTATGCTGGGGTGTATAGGAAGAGGAAGGTGGTGTTGCCCCTGTATAGGTCATTGCATAGCACCCAACCTGGATAACTGTGTCCAGTTCTGGAGAAAACATTTGTGGAAAGAGATAGGCAGAGTGGAGGTAGTCCGGAGGACAGTAGGAAAAATGATGCAAGGTCTGCATCAGAAGCCCTATAAGGAGAGACTAAAAGAGCTCAATATGTATACCCCAAAGGAGAGTAGGGAGAGTGGGGATATGATAGAGAACTTTAAATACCTCACAGAGGTTAGTAAGGTACGGGGGCAGGGTTTTAAATAATTGATTAGCAGTTTTTTTCTTGGGACAATACTAACCGTACAGAAAGTATTTATATAGGTTTTCTGGAAGTGTTGTGTTTATTAAACACAGTGAGGCAAGAGCTATGCATTTTCACAAAGTTTTAGCACTTTTATGAGCAAAACGCTAATCTATTGTTAGAGTTAATTAAAACCCTGGGAAGGGAGATACATTTTCACTATGCACAGAGTGAAATATATTTCAAAATGTAAACTTCAAAAATAAGTGACATTCACTAGCTCTGTCTGTGACCTCTCAATTTGGGAAGTGGCTGTCAGTGGGGGCTCTTATGCCTAAGACAGCCTCTGCCAGCAGGAGACCACTAGTGTCAGTACACTATAATAATAATAATTATTATTATGTATTCTTTGGTAACCGGGTATGGCCAACTATAGGCACAAGTGCCTGTTTTCAGGATTGAGCAGAGAACACTGGGGTGGTTTTGCTCAATCACATAGTATGCAAGTGGAGGCTGTGGGAATTAAATTCAGGTCTGCTATGCATATCAGGCTCATTCACGGTTGGTTACTATAACCTCTAGGCTATTCTACAAACCAAGTAATAAACATAAAAGCCAAAAGTCAATAAAAATATATTATTTTCTATTGTGAAAGTGCTAATGCTCGAGAGAAAAAAAATCATATAGCGCCTATTTGTCATTTAAGCAGGTTTGAGGGTTATATAGTGCATAGCATTCAAGAGGACTCAGTTTTGAGACACAGTAATTCATTGTTCAATAACATTGCATAACATTTTAATTGGATAACATATGGTGTATACCTGAATTTCAACAAACAAGCATGTTTTCTTAGTCCTAAGATATACTAGTAGCCTGGGTAAAACATTGGCAGGACAACAGGACACAGAAGGTAATTGTAAATGGAGTCCACTCTGAAGAAAGGGCGGTTACTAGTGGGGTACCGCAGGGTTCAGTATTGGGTCCAGTCCTTTTTAATGTCTTCATCAGTGGCATTGCAGAGGGACTGGAAGGAAAAGTATGCCTCTTTGCAGATGACACAAAGATCTGCAACAGGGTTGATACACAAGGAGGTGTGGAAAGGATGAAAAGGACTTGGCAAGGTTGGAGGAATGGTCAGACATATGGCAGCTAGATTCAATGCAAAAAGTGCAAATAATGCACCTGGGAAACAAGAACCCAGGGAAGTATACACAATGGGTGGGAGGTAGTAACAACAACAAAAAAGGAAAGGGACCTGGGGTAATCATATCAGATGACCTTAAGGTTAGCAAGCAATTGGGAAGGCAGTAGGGAGGGCCGGGGTATACTGGGATGTATAGGAGAGGCATCAGAAGCAGAAAACAGGAAGTTGTTATCCCTCTGTACAGACAGTTGGTGAGACCCCATCTGGAATACTGTGTCCAGTTCTGGAGACCCCATCTCTGCAAGGACATAGACAGGATAGAGGCAGTCCAGAGGAGGGCAACTAAAATGGTGCAGGGTCTGCAAGAGAAGCCGTATGAGGAGAGACTAAGGAGCTTATTATGTATACCCTTGAGGAAAGAAGGGAGAGGGGACATGATAGAAACTTTGAGTACCTCAAGGGAATCAACAAAGTCCAAGAGGGTAGCATCTTTCAGAAAAAGAGACTTGCAAGAACAAGGGACACAATTTAAAAGATAGAAGGAGGGCAGTTCAGGGGCAATGTGAGGAAGTATTATTTCACAGAGAGGGTAGTGGATGCATGGAACAGCTTCCTGAGGAAGTTGTGGAGTCTAAAACTGTGGGAGAATTCAAGAATGCATGGGACAGACATAAGGCAATTCTTGTGGGGGGCAGGAAGATATAGGCTGTTGGTTAAATAGGATCTGCTGCCTATCCTGTAGGTAGGGAAATGGGCAGACTAGATGGGCCTAGCGGTCCTTATCTGCCGACAAAGTCTATGTTTCTATGTTTCTATGTTAATGTTTGTGTAAACTATAGGTGAAGAGGTGGTGCAGTGCCGTGGCTAGACCACAAGTTTGGGAATCAGAAGATTGCAGGTTCAAAGCCAACTAGAACCAAACACTGTGTGATGTTGGACAAAGTCACTCAAACTCCCAATGATATAGTCCACCAGCTGTGGAAATGTGGTAAAAAAAAAAGCAGGATCGGTACTAAAAAGGGAATGTTCCATCTCAGCAGGGCTCACCTGAGTTAATAAATTGTAAACTAAAAAAAATATTAGACCCTGTGTGAACTTGCATCAGAACTGTGAATAAATGTGGGGACTGCCTTGCACCTGGGATTACACATAGTTTCTCCAAAAATATTGTTTATTTAAAAAGTGCACCAACTCTGGCCACCCAGCTGCACCAGTCTCAGGCCTGCAACATCTTCACCATCTGGGTACCCAGACTGACTATGGGGAAACATTGGTGCCAGTGGGAAGGGGGCCTGTTAAACTGTGTGTGTAACTGTGTGTGTTCCTGTGTGGGGGGGGCACTGTTATTAACATTGTTTATGCTTTTACCTGCTATATCAAATTTTACCAAGTAATTATTTATTTCTGCATTACTTTTTTCCCCTCCCTATTTAATAAATAATTTACTGTTGTTAACACTGTCTGTGAGCATATTATTAGATATAAATAATAATCACATGTGTTTTGCCATACTGCAAACAAAGTTGGTATTCTGTGTGTGGGGTGGCTGTGAGGAGAGGTGGGGAGGTACAGCATCCCAAGGGTCGTACCACACAGACAGCTGTCCCACTTTATTTTAACTCTGGGTGGTGGCACCATGCTACTTATTGTATATCTGGAAAGAACTCCCCTATCCAGACCAACCAAGCCCAGGCCTTTGAACCATCCTTGAGCCCACAAGGCATTGGTAGTAACCGAAAGTTACATGGCGACCTGGTTACAATAAAATAAAGAAATTATGACTTAAATAATTGAAAAAAAATTAAGAATTGAAAAGAAATCTGAAATGCAAGTGTGAAGATAGAAGAAAAAGGTAAAACTACCTCTGTATAGAACACTGATGAGGCAGCTTCACAAATACCGTGCACAGTTCTGGAGTTCCCACCTAAGGAAAGACAAAGACAGGCTCGAGGCAGTAAAGCATCAGAAGACTAAAATGACTCAAGGCCAACAGGCGCATTCTATGAGTAACAGCTAATGGTACTGAGCATGTACTCACTGGAGTCCATAAGGGAGAGAGGAGACATGATAGATATCTTCAAGTTCCTAAACAGGATAAATAAGGTAGACTGGGAGGAACTATTCAACAGGAGTGCAAGTCAAAAACAAGGGGAAACAGTTAGAAACTGGTACGGGGAAATTCAGGAGGGCTGTGAGAATATTTCACTTTATGGAGAGGGTGATCAGGCACAGGAACAGCCAACTGGCTGATGTGGTGAGTGCAAAAGCCATCAATGGTTTCAGGCTTGGCTGGAACAGGGTTAAAGGATTAATATTTACTCAAAGGGGTAGCCATAAACCAGTGGGTAAGACAGGACAAAAGCCCTAGACATTAGGTCCTTGGTAAAATAGGGTATAACAGGGCAAACTGGACGTACTGATGTTCTTTTTTTGACAACACTGTGTATGTTTCTGTGGCAGGGAATGTGTGATCCATTCTGCCCAGAATTCTTGATCTTCAATTTCTGATAAAATTTTATGTTATTTTCCATGTATTTATTTTACAATTTGTTTACCCAGGATAGCCTAGTTAAGATGCAACATCTCACTTACAGTGGGGCCTGCTTCCACCCAGTTCTGTAGTTGGGCGTACTGGGAAACAGGGGGGTTATGTTACTCGCTCAAGATCACACAATGAGTAACTTGATTTTAGCATCCCAAGAAAAAGCAAAAAGGTGTGTATGTTGGGGAGGGCCTACTGCAACAACATAGGGTCCCATTAGCCATAGTGGACTGCAAGTACAATGGCAATTATGATGAGGTCCTTGGGTCTAGCTATATGTTTCTTACTGCCTCTCTGTCTTCATATTGTTGCCCACAGTAAACGCAGAAACACTGGCTGCTATGCATTAACTGGCCACTGAACATAAAAAAAAACAAGCTGGTAAGTCTAGTATAGCTTTAGTTTTTTCTCATAACAGTCTAATTCATAGCAGCTGTCTGACTGTGACCAAAGGTAATTAATGAAGACATTTTTATTAAAACAGGATTGTTTCAGCTGGCCCAGTGGCACTGAGAGTTGAGGCACTGGACACTACATGTCACACCACACCAGCGACCCGGGTTCGGGAATGGACTTGGGCCACCGGGGAACAGCAGGGGAGAGGGTGGATCGAGCATCTGAAGGACTGCTCTCCTCCCTCTGGGGTGGGTTTGTGGGATGCATCACGCATGAGCGGCCCCTGGTGATGACTGGGCGCAGCACAGGTGCAGTGCAGCATTGGGGGGGAGCTCAGCAGATGCCTGCATCAACACACTGTGCATCACTGCACTGTCAGCTCCAAGGGGCTACTGGAGGAAAAATGGCTGGGTGCAACCATGCAGCTTGATGGTCGCCCTTCCGCCGACCTGGAGGCCTGATGAGGAGTTGTGTCGGGGGGGGTCTGGGCCAGTTCAGGAGTGGAGAGGTAAGGGAAGACACTCTGCTGGGTTGTGCACAGCAGTACCAGACACCTCACATATCGAGTGAGCCCAGATGTCCTCCAGGTCGGTGGGGGCCAACAGCTGGATGACTCCACTGGTGTGCTGCAGTGGGATGCAAAAATAAGAATAATATAAAAAAAGCAGGTTTGTTTCCCCTGAGACATTGTTCATTCAATTTGGTTATAGCTAGTATGAAGTTGCCATGGGAATGATTCCACCCTTTTCCTCTGCCTGGGCCTCACTGGACAGAAAGGAGAGTTGTGGCTGATAGTTTACCTACCTAACATAGTTAGTAAGTAGGGGATCACTTACCTACTCCTTGAAGAGCCTTAGATGAGGATCCCAGGTCAACGTCCAGTAGTACCTGTACATTTAGAACAATGATAGGATCACAAAGGATGCATAGTTCTTTAGGAAGAAAATATGACAGACAGGGAAGGCTAAACATAAGCACAATATTTATCTGATAGGCAGGAAGTTGACTTTGCAGACCTGCAGAAATAAAGAGAAAATGGGTAAGCATGTGGAAAAAGTTGTAGCCAGAGTAGAGAAGAGGCATAAGAGGTCAAAAAATAAGCAAAATATATTTTATGGAAAAGACACCGTTTAAGATGAAAGTGAAAAATTAAAAGTGAAAATAGAGAATTACAAACTAGTAAAAGATATAATGAGATAGAAAAAGAGACTGAGGCAAAGAAGCAAGTAAGTAAAGTGGGGGTTGGGGTGTTCCTTGTCAGTACCCTGTAGTTGAATTTAATATAGCCCTTGTGGTCCAGTGTGGTCCTAACTTGTTATTTATCTTGTGCCCCTTTAACATGAAGGAAACCAATGGATTCCTGTTCAATGGAATAATATGCAGCTGTCACTTTTGACCCCATCAGCCCCCTCCTGGACACTACTGACACTGGATTCCATATCATATTAAATTGCTGGTGGCAGATGTTTGATAGGGCACCTTCCAGAGACTGAAGGGGGCTATTTGGAAATGACACTATCACCTGATTCCTGCCCACTGTGTGTGTGTGGTGGGGGGTGAAGAAGCCACAGATACAGTGAATGTGCTTCTGGAAAGGGGCTGTAGTGTCACTGCTGAATGAAAAATATTGAGCACTGGGTGCTGGTCCCCTCTTTACTGCAGTCTTGAAGTCTGGGAACTGGAAGGTGATCCTGAAGAGGGAGCAGAAGACAGGTCATTACAGCACATTAGTACCTCAGGATGAAGAAGCCACAGATAGAGGAGAGGTGCTGCTGGGGAGGGTCTGTACTTCTCACTGCTGAATGAAAAATATAGAGCAGTGGGTGCTGGTTCCCTATTTACCTCAGTCTTGAAGTCTGGCAACAGAAATGTAATCCTAAAGAGGGAGCAGAAGAGAAATCATTGCAGCACATTAGTAATCCATTCATGTACTGCAGTGATCTCAAAAAATAAATAAATTCTAATTCAAGGATGCACTTTAGAAATGTTCAGAGTTTCTGTGTAGCATATGATCAGTGTTTAGAAAGTCTATTAAGCAGCTCTGAAAATAAAGTTTTACATGAAGTTTTTAAATAAATTTTGCAATACTCTATGTACCTTAATTCCTTCATTGGTGCGAGTGAGCCATCCAGGACATGTTATGGTGCATCCCTAGTACAATACAACTGCTTCAAGACACCTGTCCAGTGAGGAAAGAGTTAAATAAAGTTTGAAGTACTGTACATTTTGCAATAATTCACATTTTTTTAAACCACTGGTCCTTGTGAGAGCTGAAAGCTGGCTGAGACGCAAAGAGCAGCATTTACACGAATGAGCAAGAAAACAAACATTCACTTAGAAGATGGTAAGTCAGGCAAGTCAGGTTGGAGAAGAGGATGTGTGTTTCGTACTGTAAGTAAAATCTAATCTAACTTACACTGAGTGACGATCATGGCAAAAAAAAACCTCTTCAGCCCGTGTGAAAAAACAGTTTCTTGCTCATTCGGGTAAATGCTGCTCTCTGTGTCTCGGCTCTCAGCTGTCTGGTGGACCAAGGAGTTCAAACAAAATGTCAAATGTTCCAAAACATACAGTGCTTCAAACTTTATTTAAATGTGTCTACTGGAGAGGTATACTGAAACAGCTGTACTGTATTGGGGATGCACCAGTGCTTCACACTTTATTTAAATGTGTCTACTGGAGAGGTGCACTGAAACAGCTGTACTGTATTGGGAATGCACCAGTGCTTCACACTTTATTTAAATGTGTCTACTGGAGAGGTGTACTGAAACAGCTGTACTGTATTGGGGATGCACCAGTGCTTCACACTTTATTTAAATGTGTCTACTGGAGAGGTGCACTCAAACAGCTGTACTGTTTTGGGGGATGCACCAGTGCTTCACACTTTATTTAAATGTGTCTACTGGAGAGGTGCACTGAAACAGCTGTACTGTATTGGGGATGCACAAGTGCTTCACACTTTATTTAAATGTGTCTACTGGAGAGGTGCACTGAAACAGCTGTACTGTATTGGAGATGCACAAGTGCTTCACACTTTATTTAAATGTGTCTACTGGAGAGGTGCACTGAAACAGTTGTACTGTATTGGGAATGCACCATACCACATCCCGGCTGGCTCACTCGCACCAACAAAGGAATGAAAGTACGATTCACTGGCATCTGCAGAAAATGTGAAAAAATTGAAAAGGAAATGAATGTAATCATTCACACTACAAATATTCCCCCTCACTCTTGCCTAAAAGACTAGTCCCAAAATTATAATAGCATAAAAATGTAACTGACACTGAAGTGCCGGGGCCAAGCACTGTTACATTCAGAAGTTGCCTCAAACTCTGACTCATAGAAACACAGAAATAGAAACATAGAATTTGATGGCAGATAAGGACCGCTTGGCCCACCTAGTCTGCCCATTTCTCTACCTAATGGATAAGCTGCAGATCCTAGTTAACCAACAGCCTACTTCCTCCTACCCCCCTCCACTAGAATTGCCTTATGTCTGTCCCAAGCATTCTTGAATTCCCCCATTGTTTTTGACCCCATGACCACCTCAGGAAGGCATTTACATGCATCCACAACCCTCTCCATGAAAAAATACTTTCTCACATTACCTCTGAGCCATCCTCCCCCATCTTCAAATTGTGCCCCCTTGTTCTTGCACATCTCTTTTTCTGAAAGATGCTACCCTCTTGGACTTTGTTGATTCCCTTGAGGTACTTGAAAGTTTCTATCATGTCCCCCCTCTCCCTCCTTTCCTCAAGGGTATACATATTAAGCTCCTTTAGTATCTCCTTGTATGGCTTCTCTTGCAGACCCTGCACCATTTTAGTTGCCCTCTTCTGGACTGCCTTCATCTGTCTATGTCCCTGTGGAGATGGGGTCTCCACAACTGCATGCAGTACTCCAGATGGGGTCTCACCAACTGTCTGTATAGAGGGATAACAACTTCCTGTTTTCTACTGATGATGCCTCTCCATATGCATCCCAGTACCCCCAGCCCTCCTTACTGTCTTCTCACATTGCTTGCCCAACTTTAGGTAATCTGATATGACTATCCCCAGGTCCCTTTCCATTTTTGTTGTTGTTAGTATTTCACCCTCACTGTGTACTCTTCCCCTGAGTTTTTGTTTCCCAGGTGCATTACTTTGCACTTCTTTACATTGAATCTAAGCTGCCATACATTTGACCATTCCTCCAACCTTGCCAAGTCCCTTCTCATTCTTTCCACCCCACCTTGTGTATCAACCCTGTTGCAGATCTTTGTGTCATCTGCAAAGAGACATACTTTTCCTTCCAGTCCCTCTGCAATGTCACTTATAAAGACATTAAAGAGGACCAGTCTCAGTACTAAACCCTGCAGTACCCCGCTAGTAACCCCCCTTTCTTCAGAGTGGACTCTGTTTACTATTACCCTCTGCATCCTGTTGTCCAATCATTTTTTTTTTACTCATGATGCCACCTTGGGACCCACTCCAAGGCTGGCTAACTTGTTTATTGTACTTTTGTGAGGGACTTTGTCAAATGCCTTGCTAAGTTCTAGGTAGGCCATGTCCACAGCCCCTCCCTGATCTACTACTTTGGTCACCCAGTCAAAGAAATCTATTAGATGTATCTGACATGACCTTCCCACTATGAATCCATGCTGTCTTGAGTCCTGTGCCCTGCAGGCATCTAGGTACTGGACAATTCTTTCCTTCAGAAGTGATTCCATCATTTTCCCTACCACTCAGGTCAAACTAACAGGTCTGTAGTTTCCTGCCTCTGCCTTGCTCCCACTTTTGTGAAGTGGAATCACATCTGCCCTTCTCCAGTCCTCAGGTACCACTCCATCCTCCCATGATTTGTTAAAGAGGGTAGTCAATGGTGTGGCTAGTTCTCCCCTTAGTTGTTTTAGAATTCTGGGGTGAATCCCATCAGGCCCCATTGCTTTGTTCACCTTCAGTTTTAAGAGTTCTTTCAGAGCCATTTCTTCTGTGAATGAACTGGTATTGACCCCCTTATTCAGTGTGTTTCTATTGTTTGGTTTAGGTACTTCCCCCTCCTCTTCATTTGTGAATACTGAGCAGAAGAATTTATTCAGTAGCCCTGCTTTTTCACTGTCACCCTCTGCCAACATTCCCTCTCCTTTATTAAGCCTCAGTATCCCTCCCTTGGTCTTTCTTCACTCCCTAATGTACCTATCAAAGGTTTCATCCCCCCTTCTTAACAGAGTTGGTTATCTTTTCCTCAGTTTGGGCCTTTGCTATTCTGACTGCCTTCACTGCCTCCTTCTGCTTTAACTGATAATGTTCTCTACCCTGCTCCTTCTGTGTTTCCTTATATTTCCTGAATACTATCCTTTTCTCCTTAACCTTCCCTGCCACCTCTTTTGAGAACCATAGTGGATTTTCCTTCATTTTGTTTTGTTGATTTGCTTTACACAAAGGCTTGTTGCCTCTGTGATGGCAGTTTTCATTTTCCCCATTGTTCTTCCACCCCTCCTTCTTGCCTGTTTGTGAGTGCTTTTCTGAGGCACTCTCACATTTTGCCAAAGTCTGCCCTCCTAAAGTTCAGCACCCTTGGTTTTGTATGGCTTGACTCTACAGCTGTGTTTATTGTGAACCACACTGTTTGGTGGTTGCTTGTTCCCAGATGGCTATCCACTTCTAAATCAGAGATCCTCTCTCCATCCCTGTTTGAGAGTACCAGGTCTAAGATTGCTCCCTCCCGAGTGGGTTCCAACACTAGCTGTCTGAGGCATGCCCCCTGTAGGGCATCGAGAATGTCCCTGTTCTTGGATGTGGCTGCAGTAAAGGTGCTCCAGTTAACATCTGGCATATTCAGGTCCCCCCTCAACAATATCTCTCCTTTTTCTACCATTCTAAGGACTCTTTGGGAACTAAACAGAATAGCAGGGGAAAAAAGTGCAACCGTGCATGCGCGGTACTGGGGAGGGGAATTCTGATCTCACAAAATAAATTCTAAATCATGGGTACAATTTAGAAATTTTCAGATTTTCTTTGTGGAAACAACTTACCAATACCTCGATTAGAACCCCATGCAGAATCAAGGTGGCATGGTATTGGTTCTGTCTCCCCCATCCCCTCCCATTCTGAACAAAAATGACAGCCAGACTGTGTTAAAGCCACCAAATTAAATCAAATGCAGCAATATAAAGATTTACACTCTTAAGCCTGGTCTTTCAGATGTTGTTTTAGCCAAAACTGGATGCTACAAAATATTTAGTTTGGTCGGGTTGTATAACAATAACTTTATTACTGTAATAAACTTAGTGACATGGAGCCCAGCGAAACTAAATGTTTTGTTGTGCCCCTAAACAGCATCTGAAAGGCAAGCCCAGGCTCAAGAGTGTGCAACATTGCATTGCTGCATTTGATTTATTCTGAGGTTTTAATTTAGCACAGTCTGGCAGTTTCATTCAAGATGAGAGGGGGCTAGGGCGAGACAGAACCAATACCATACCACCTTGACTATGCCTGGAGTTCTAGTCAGTGTATTAGTGAGTTGTTCCCATGCCAACTTATAGAAAAATGCTAAAATACAAAAAAATAAATGAATAGAATTAAATCCTTGATCTTTTGAGTAGGTCTTTAGGATCGAAACAAAGTGGGAGGATTTATATAAAACTACCAAGTATGTTTCTCTGTAATAACTGAAATGGCAGAATCACAGCATTAGCCCAACTGTCAGAAAAATGACTAGCTCTCATTCATTGCCAGCCCCATCAGGTGTTCGTTCCAAGGGGGGAGCTTACCGTGACCAGCTGAATAGCGTAGGTGTTAATCCAAATGAGGGGTGGCCTGCCCCAAACACACAGAAAGTCTCCAAAAGACAATGGTAGCACTCACATGCAATGCACAGCTAATGTAAATACTACATAAACTTTATAACACTGGAAAATCGAAACAGTGCTGCAGTCCGCAGCGTCCCCTGAGGAAGACTCATCCTTAGTCGAAGCACTGAGGACTGCAGTGCTGTTTTGGTTTACCAGTGTTTTAAAGCTTTGCAACAGCTATTGGAAAATGTTCTGAAAATTAAAACATTTATGCAGTATTTACATTTGCTGTGCATTGCCTGAGAGTGCTACCATTGCCCATCTGGTGTTCCTTGTGGGATTATAAAGAGGTAACATATGTGAGTCTTAACTAAGCCAGTTCATTGCATGACCAAATTACAAAAGTTAAGCCTGGGAAAATGTAAATAAGTGTAGACTCCAAATCTCAAACTGAAACAAACAAACAAAAAAGGGATTAAAGGTAAAAAAAGAATAATGATCAAAGTGAGGTAGTCGTCAGGGAACAAAACTAAAAAATGGAAGCAAACTATGCAAAGAGACAGTGTAACAAAATGCTCTGGAGGGATTGAAAACCAGTCTACCCTCACTATCCACATCACTACTATATCAGTAGCTTTATATGGACATACAGACCCTTTTCCCTCCACAGATAAGCTATCCCCAATGCACAAGAAACCTCTCAAATCAGTCATAAAAAGTTCAGCATCAGGGTTTAAGCACAATAATGTTTTTCACTTCTTAAATCAAACACTCACAGTCTCTCTCAACACTTCCAGCACCACCAAAACCACAAATATTGCAGGTAAAATTTCTTGTTTCACGCTTTTCTCTCTTCCTCCCTCTAACTTTACTGTCTTTACAGCCAACCACCCTATTTCTCCCATGACACCGCTGCACTTGTAAACAAGCTTTGCAATAAAATGTCTTTATAGCTGCCACTTAGCCCAGCTTCAGTTGTTATTTTCATGTGCTAATGTCACCTTTTGTCATCTCTGTCTAACTATATGTATTATCTCAAGTACTGTCTGACTTGATCGGTATCTAACCTACCTGTACTATATACTATGTATTGTATAATCTCATTTTATGTATGTATTCTCCTGGGTCGTGCCTGAAAATAGTAAACTTTGGGTAGCGCACCTAACCCAGAAAACAAAACCTAAATAAATAAATAAAATTATACAACGCCAATCAATGTAAGAACTGAGACATCCCAGCTCCTCCACAGTTTTGCAGCCCTCTCGGTTTTCGTAAATAATCTGGGTAGTGTTGTATTTTGGTTGGGTCAATAGGGGAGATTTTTAATAATACAGTATAGTGCCACTGCAATAATTAGATTAAATGGGAATTTACTGTATGATTAAGAGCAAGTCACTTAACCTCTCAATGTTTAGCTTACCCCACTGTAAAAAGAGCTATAGAAACATAGAATATAGAAACATAGACTTTGATGGCAGATAAGGATCACTTGGCCCACCCAGTCTGCCCATTTCCCTACCTATTGGATACGCTGCAGATCCTAGTTAACCAATAGCCTGCCTCTTCCAAACCCCCTCCAGAATTTCCTAATGTTTGTCCCATGCATTCTTGAATTCCCCCACTGTTCTTAACCCCACAACCTGCTCAGAAAGTCCGTTCCATGTGTCCACCACCTTCATGTTGCCTCTTAGCCATTCCCCCTCTATTTTCAAATTGTGCTCCCTAGTTCTATTGAGATTCTTTGTTACATATTTAAACATGCTTCCTTGGGACAGTGTATGAAAATCATTTGTTACATATTTATGTATGAAATGTTACTGTTGCGTTCTAAATAAGAAAATGTAGCATGCGTAAAATAATTATACTTAAGTATCACATTCGGCGCCCCAATGGAAAAGTTAAAAAAAACATAACACTGTAGTCTGAGTGTATTTAAATAGATACACTTAGCTTGATATGATAACATGAATCCATTAGAACCCAGATATACTGACTCTGTAGAGCAAAAATAAAGCATGTGTGTGATAGTACAGCTACAACTTAGTATCACAGGGATCCCAGAAAACAATGTATATATTGATTCAAACTAAATAGCTTTGGGTAGAAGCGCATGGGTGAAAGCACTAATCTGAATGACATCGAGAAAGAGAGAGAGAGAGAGAGAGAGAGAAATGTGCCACTCACATTGCTCTCTCTCTCTCTCTCTCTCTCTCTCTCTCTCGCTCTCTCTCTCTCTCTCTCTCTCGCTATTGTTAGCTGACAATGTATGTGTGGGAGGGGGCAAAAGGACTGCAGGGCTCCACCCATGCAGCCCTAGAAATAGTCTCTCATTGTATGCCTGCTGGGAGGAGTTTCTGTCACTTGAGCGGGGAAGAGAGGAGTGGTGAGGACCGGGGCGGGACAGGGTGGTGGGAAGAGCCTGTCGACCACTCATAGGTGTTGAGATGGGCTATCAGGGCTGGGGTCCACTACCTGCCAGAGTGGGGGGTACACTAGCCGCTAGTGAATTAAAAAAATAGTCTCTCACTGTGTGCCTGCAGGGAGGAGTTTCTCTCACTCAAGTGGGGTAGAGAGAAGTGATGAGGAGCAGAGCAGTACAGGGCAGTGACTGACACAGAAGGGGATGATTGCAGGAAATAGTACAGTGCTGCTGTTGGTAGGGACAACATCGGTGCACTGTTTCAGAGGCAGAGGCCACTGTGATGGAATCCAACATGTTATTAGTTTGGAAGATATGCCCCTTTTCTCAGTGATCATGAAAGGACTGCAGGGCTATGCCAACTGCAGCCCTAAAAATATGTTTGGCACATTCATTAAATAGCATGAAAGGGACTGGAACAAATTCATACCCCACTTGCTGTTTGCATACTGGGAATCCCAAAGAAGTCATTGGGCTTTTCAGCTTTTGAGCTCCTGTATGCTAGACAGGTCAGAGGACCCCTAGATTTAGTTAGAGAGGAGTGGGAAGACTCTACTGCCACCCAGAGGGAGTCTGCTATGGACTATGTCCTGAGTTTCTGGGACTGGCTTAAAGAGTTCATGGGTTTAGTTCAGGATCACTTCGCTGCTGTGCAACAGGAACCAAAGTTTAGGTATAATAAAGGGACCAGAGCTTGATCATACACCATAGGGCAGAAGGTAACAGTACTCACCCCAGTGAGGAATAACAAGCTGCAGACAGCAAGGGAGGGACCCTATGAGGTCATACGCCAGGTGAATGATGTTGATTGTATCATAGAATTGCCCAATAGGAGGTGCACTCAGCTGATTTTCCATGTAAATATGATGAAACCCTATTATGACAATGCTGACATTGCCCTTACAGTTTGCAACACAGCAAATAGAAATTGGGAGGTACCTGCTCCAGATATGCTAGACGAGAGTAAGGGAGAAGCCTCCTGAAGTGCTGTGACAATGTCTGAGGGACTCACACCCAGACAAGCAGACCAGATGAGGGAAGTGTGTAAAGACTTTGATCCACTTTTTACTGCCATCCCAGGGTGCACTGAGCTCACTGTGCATGAGGTGAAAATCATTGCAAAGAAGCCCATAAGACAGAGGCAATATCAGGTGCAGGAAGAAGTAAAAAGAACAATGAGAGAAGAGCTAGGGGAAATGCTGATCTATGACACCGCATCGACAATTTCGTGTCAAAGTGTTGTTTCCCAACACCACTATGTCAACTGCAATTGCGGTCTGCATGGTGCTGTCAAGTTAAAAGTTTTTGTTTTGAGGGGAGACTTTACTCTCCCTGCACTACCCCACTTATGATTATCAACTCTGAGACAGAGCTGATTCTGGGATAGGGTGCAGAACCATAGGAAAGGGTGCTGGGGTCCCAGGAGGACTTTACAGTGACATGGCGATGTTGTCGGCATCTACCATGTCGCTGTAAAATTGTTGCTGTAGCAATGGTATACCCTGAAATACTGAGCCTAGGAGTAATCCATCCATCAAACATCACCTGGGCAGCCTCAGTGGTTCTGAATCCAAAGAATGATGGAATGATCACATTCTGTGTTGATTCCAGGTGGTAAAACAGTTTTACAGTACTCGACGCATACTCCATGCCTAGGACACATGAGGTACTGGGCATATTAGGAGGAGCTAGATACCTGACCACAATAGATTTGATGAATGGATACTAGCAGGTGTGACTATCTGTGGATGCTCATGAGAAGTCAACATTTGCCACCCCATTTGGTTTGTTTCAATTCACTGTTATACCTTTCAGCAAGAGGAATTCACCTGCCACTTTCCAGAGACTAGTTGACAGAGCCCTGAATGGGAGTGGGTACTTTGATCTAGCCTACATAGTTGATATAGGCATATTTAGCTAGTCATGGTATGAACATCTCTCCCATGTGAGAGAAGTCCTGACCAGACTACAGGACCCAGGACTAACTATTAAGCCAAAGAAGTACCAAATCAGGATGGTAGAGATGCCATACTTGGGACATGGGGACATGTCAGGCCTGAGCCAGCTAGGGATGAGGCAGTTCAGAAGTGGTCCACCACCCAAACTAAGAAGCAACTGAGTGCATTTCTGAGAACTGTGGGATACTATCACAAATGTGTTCAAAATTATAGTACCATTGCAGTCCCTTTAACAGAAAGCACAGCTAAGAAGCTACCAGAGAAGATTCAGTGGACAAAGAACTGTGAAACAGCCTTGTGGCAACTAAAATTGGCACTATGCCAAGCACCACTGCTAGAAAGCCCAGATTACAATTTGGGGTTTATTGTTCAGACAGCTACAAGTGACAGGGACCTGGGGGCAGTGCTCTCTCAAGTATCCAGGGATGGGGTAGAAAGGCTAGTTGTTTTCCCCAGCCAGAAGCTGCTACCAGGGGAAATTAACTACTCTACCTTTGAGAAGAAGTGTCTAGCCATTGTCTAAGCTCCAAGAAATTGTGCCCTTATGTGTATGGAAGATCATTCACTGTGGTCACAAACCACATTCCATTGCAATGGTTGAAGAGAATGAGTGGGCAAAATGCCAAATTATTGTGCTGGAGTATCAACCTCCAAGACAATGATTTCACTAAACAGCATCATAGTGGAGTATGAAAAGCTGGCGCAGATGGACTGTCTTGCCAGTATGAGTAAATATTTGGCCAGACAGTCCACATGAAGTAGCTATTTCTGAACCTAACAAATATATAACTTAATAAAAAATAAAAGGGGAGGTATGTGATGACCAGACAACTTTGCTGGTAGTCCAAAATACTTTGTCAAATGCTAGTACCTTCTGAAGCAGTGGGGGCCAGGAAGCAGAGTTCAAAGATAAGAAAACTGGCTTGTTTGGGAGATTTAAAATAGCCCAGCAGGGTTTCTTAAGTAAATGTGGACTTTCATGGTATTGGCTTCCTGGAAGCGGTATAGGTTTGTTAGTATAGAAAGGAAACAGAGACAGTCTGTCTCAACATCATCTGAGCACATTCATTCAGATGCTAAATAATTTGCAAAAGGAAGTTGGGTCCCAGAAATGCCAAGGGCAGTTAATATTGAAAGGTAGTTATCACCTGAAATTTCAGACCTTAATGACTTTCAACTAAGTGGATGAACCTGGGTACAGAGAAGTGACATCAGCCTCGCTTGACCAAGGCACCAGGGAGATAGACAGGAAAAAACATAAATGCATCAACCAGGATAGTTTCTTCCTCTTTTCATTGGAGTTTCTGTGTGTCTGCAGAGAGAGAGACTGAGGTAACAAGGCTAAAAGATAGTGAGGTAAGATGACTCTATCACTTGCAGGAAAGACAGAATAATTTTTCTTTCAAGTGTGCAAGTAGTCTTTTATAATCCTGTATGTGTACTGTTGTTTTACTATGTTTAAGTAGTGTTATACCTGATTATTACTGTTGTATTTACACAACCAGTGTTTATTAATAAATTATTTTTTTTTTCTAAAGACTGAAGTAACTGGTTGTTTGTGACTGTACCTCTGAGGGACGGGTACCTGGATAAAAGGGGTGCATAGTAAAAGGTCTCTGAGAGAGTACAGTGTTTCCTACCCAGAGCAGAGACTCTCACTACAGGGAGTCTAAAGGTAGAAGGTGGCAGAAAAGGACCATCAGATCATCGGGGTCTTACCTTTTGCATGAGAGGGACCTTGACAGTGGTGACACTAGTCCAGATGGTCTCAGCGGCAATGACCTAAGAGAGAGTAAGAGGCTCACTGAGGATTATGGGGTGCTGTAATCGTCACACCTTAGAATAGCTTTTGTTTCATAAAAAGGAAACCAGACTATAAAGTTCCCAACAGTGCATAAAATACATGACAAGTATGAACTGCTGTTAAGTGTAATGCTCACTTATGCAAATGTTTTCAACTCCTTTCCAGCATTATCTACTGACAATTGGACACTGACAGTCCCACAGGGCTCTGTCTTGGGACCCATACTCTTCTCCATTTTTCTTTACAACCACTAATCTGCCTGTGTCAATGCTCACATTCACTTGTGTGATGATGGCACAGTCCCCTACACCTTCAGTCCCTCTACTGCAGCCATGGAAGATCTGCTCCAGCAAGACTTCTACAATGTCCTGTGCTGATTCCAATCCAACCAACTCCAGGTCAACACAAAAAAACTGTGTCTGTGGCCTTTGGCACCAGCCAAAACTACCCCGACTTCCTACCTGCCCGTCTTCTCCACCATAGATGACTTCCCTGTAGAACTGGTTCAATTCTTCAAGTACCTCGGTGTGTGGCTAGACAACAAGCTTGACTTCTCTGTCCACATTGACACCATCCATGCCAAGTTGCACTCTAAACTAGGTGCCTTGTACCACGGTAAGGATTATCTCCACAAGTCTGCCACTAGCTTGTTACCAAAATGGTGCTCCCAGTCTTCAACTATGCAGATGTGGTCTATGGCACCACCCCCTCCATCTCCCTGGCCAGACTGAATGCACACTCTGCAACTCCTTTACTACCAGCTCCCCCTCTCATACTAATCATTGCTCACTTTACTCATCTGTACTTATTCTCCCCCTTCCATCATGTCACTAGAATCACTGCACCTCTTTTATATCCAAATAATGGTTTGGGTTCCTTCCCTATTACTTTTCATCATTCCTCTCCCTCATCCCCTCTGTTTACTGCTCCCTCTGATCCAGTGATCCTCACATCTTCGTCATTCCTTATCCTCACTTCTCTGCTGGGCAGTCAGCCTTTTACTATCATCTACCCACACTTTGGAACCAGTTCCCCACATCCCTCCACTTCCCTGTCTCCCATGACTCCCTCAGATATCAGCTGAAGCTCCACCCCCGCTCCTGTTTTCCTTCTTCCTGACATTTCCCCTGCAGTTGCTATCCTACCCCAGTGCAGGTGTGACTGAAACACTTAATTGTTGTTGGTTTTTTTGGCCTGCCTATTCATTCTGCACTTATACCTGTATTCATCATGTTATTTTCACAGCACTTTACTGTAACTGGGAACTGTTTCTATGCTATGTATTTTCCTATGTTCCCCTCTCCCCACTCACACCTGGAAATGAGTCTTAGCTCAGTGTGCCTTTACTGGTCACCAATTTTCAAATCAATAAAATAAATTGTAAAAGAGATAAAGGATTCTTTAGAAATGCTTGGTTATTTAAAAAACATTTTACAATGTAGAGAATTCAATGGTTTGTTACTCAAAATGGCTTGTAAATGTTGTCACTGATGTGTTTCAGTGTTTACTGGTGCAATGACCAATGTCAAACACCTTCTATTTATGTAGTGGAGCGTGTATGTGAAAAGGGGCTACTCTAGTTGGGATGCGCCAGCACGTGATGTTATGATGCATCCCATATCCTGACAATGGCAGTCCCTTCCATTGCAAAGCAATGACATAACATTCCTCCCAGCTGCACAACACAGAGAGATGTATTACAGCAGCCTAGAGTTGTGCTGCTCACTATAAGCTCTCATCAGTTTCAATGCTTATGGGTGCAGAGTACATTTGGGATTTGGCATTTGCTCTGAACACTGTGCAGTTTTTATAAAAGGCTTGCACTTGAGGGTCCATAGGGAAGAGAAATAAGTTGTGTATCTATAACACTAACATTTTGTGATGTCGCTGATTTTCTCGGAGCAACCACATGCCCAACCAGTCTGGGGCCTCTCAAACTTAAGATCTAATGTAATTAGCAGCCCTCTGAGACAGCATAGGCTTGTTTTGCATGGTTGCACATCCAGTATTCTCTATATTTAATTTTTGCAAACATGGATTTATTAAAAATAAAAAAAAAATAAGTGAACTAAACCCACATATTTTATTTCATCTCACAAAGAGAGTATTTCAGTATATTTCCTTCATATTCTTTAAGGGTTTTTTTGTTTGTTTTTTCCATATCCACCACCTCAACAGCTGAGATGGTAAATCTTCACCCTTGCTCTATCTGGGATGGTTGGCAAGCTGCTGCCTCCAGAACTGGTGCCAGCCCTGCTCCATAATTGGCAAGCCATGAGTGTGCATGTATCAAGCAGCACATCCACTCTAACTCTGCCAGGGGGCCAACTGCTTTAAATCTGTAATACACTCAGCCTCTTGCTGGCCCTAGTGTGGGATTCCAGTACTTGGAATTAGACCTCCATCTGCCAGGTTGAAGTTCATTCTTAAAGCAGTATTTTTAAAATTATTGTTTATTCTTTATCAGCCACATGACAGCCTGGATGTGGCCCAGCTTAATCCACTTTTCCTGCTTCCTATCCTGATTAACATGGTCCTGATTCCTCCATCCACACAACCAATACCAAAACTTATCATCCATGTGGCTTACTCCCCCCCCCCATGCCAGGGTCCAGTTGGCAACCCCCAGTTCCAACTGGGAGATCTAATTCCACTGTTTAATGGTGATAGGAGTCAGAACAGTGTGCTAGGGACTAGAGCAATCACCCACTTGAACATAGGGTAGGCCTTCATCTTCTCCTCTAGGACATGCTGGATGTTTTCTGTTTTCCCCTCCCCTGGTGCTATTGAATGAACTCCCCCAGCTCATAACTCCTGACGTAAGGGCATCTGAGCTGCATCCCTCCCAAGAATTCTTGCTTCATGCTGACTCCACTAGCTACTGGGGTCACCAGAGGGCAGTAGGCAGAAAGATGACCAGCCCACCCTCCCCAGAAGATGTGAGTATATGGGCAGACATTTCTTCTTCTCCAACCAATTTTTCTTCTGATATTCTCAGCTCAATATGTAAACCCACGTTATCTGTGTGCCAGGCAATGTCATGCTTCCTGAGATTATTGTGCCAGCTGTACAGGGTTTTTTAACAGATAGACAGTAATGCAAAACTGCAGAAGTGTACACTGTATTAAAGGAAAACTATGGGCAAAAGTAATGCAGCAATTGCTGCACAGATCAGGGCTCCAGGACTTTGATCCATCTGCAGTCACAATATACATTAGCATGTTTAAATACTTTTTAAAGGAGATAGGCAATGACTTTTACATAGTTAACTGCCCTTCCATCTTCCTTTCTATGCCAGTTATGTATTCTGATATGCTTTGATAATTTTTTGATTAATAAATAACCTAGCTTTGGGTGCTCTCAGCTCTACATAGAATTTCACTCTCCTCAACAGTTACCA
The DNA here is from genome assembly GCA_016271365.2 of Neoceratodus forsteri. Classification (NCBI taxonomy): domain Eukaryota; kingdom Metazoa; phylum Chordata; order Ceratodontiformes; family Ceratodontidae; genus Neoceratodus; species Neoceratodus forsteri. Next base: position 1,049,408,231 of record CM028129.1, read on the forward strand.
TACATGTGATATCTCCTGATTTTGCCAAGAGACTCCTGGTTTTTTTTTTTTGACTGAACTCCAGTCCTCCCTCCCAGGAAACAAAATATCCTGCTTAAGTGAAATTCTGTAAAAAATATCCATTTGTGTTTTTTGGGGGACAGATAAAGACACATAAAAAGTAAATTAATGATGAATGATGTAAGTGATAACTTTGTATAACTAGTTGTTGATTCTTTTTAGTGCTTATTCTTGACAAAATAAAATATATTAAATGTTTTTAAATGTTTTTCTTCTTATTTTTGACACCTTTTAAGGACAAACTAGTGATGTTACAAAATATCCCTACTAGTAGGCCAATCACCCTACTAATTTGACCAAAATCTCCCTCTTAAATGTGATTGGAAATTGTTTTAGACCTCTAAATGCCCTCTAGTTGTTCTTTTACCCACTATTCTGATATGTTTCTATTTTTTTTGTTAAATTAATAATCTAATTGTGTTGCCTTGGTAACTACCCTGAATCCCTCTGTGCTCAGCAGTTGCTGCTCTCTTTTTTCATACTGCCTGAACAATCTATGATATCAGAAACACTCATTCCTGGCCATTCAGATGAATAGCATGGAATGGGAGTTTGTGATGACATAGAATGTCTTAGAAATATGAAAACCAAGAGCAGTAGTTGGTGAGGAGAGTGGAACTCATTGTAGATCTGAAGGTACCCCAAATCAAGATTATTTAGTTATCAAAAAATCATCAAAGCAAATCAGAATGTATAACTGACATGGAAAGGAAGATGGAAGGGCAGTTAACTATGTAAAAAACATTTTGTGTCCTCTTTTAAGCAAGTTGGAAATATCACATGTATGAGCTACTGCTCTTGATTTTCATATTTCTAAGACATTATATGACATCAGTAACTCCCATTCCATGCTGTTCATCTGGATGACCTGGAATGGGAGTTTGTGATGTCATAGAATGTTCAGGCAGTATGAAAAGAGACAGCAACAACTGTTGAGGAGAGAGGGATTAAGGGTAGTTAAAATGGCAACAAAACTAGATTATTAATTTAACAAGAAAGGTAAAAGACAAATCAGAATACTGGATAGCCAATAAAAGAACAACTGGAGGGCATCTAGAGGTGTAAAAACTGTTTCCTATAAACTTTAATTTGTAAATTCTGATAATCCTCCTGCTGCAGCTAGCATTTTCTAACTGGAGGTACTCACCACCAGAGATCACACTGCAAATAATGTGATATGCTGATGCACCTTTGGCCCTTCCTGTTTTGTGCCCTTATGTATGGAGATTTAATAATCTCCATATCCTTAATGCCCAGTGCTATTTTTACAGAATTTGCCTAAATGCCATGTGTATGCCACATGACATTTAAACAAAGTCTGTAAAAATAGCAATGGACATGGGAGAAATGGAGATTATTACATCTCCATACATATGGGCACAATAAAGGAAGGGGCAAAGGTGCATCAGCATATCGCATAGTTTGCAGCGTAATCTCTGGCAGTGAGTATTTCTGGTTAGAAAATGCTAGCTGTAGCAGGAGGATAATCAGAATTCACAAGTTAAAAGGTATTTAAGCATGCTAATTTATATTGTGATTGCAGGGGGATAGGAGTCCTGGAGCCCCAATCTATGCAGTGATTGCTGCATTACTTTTGCCATAGTTCTCCTTTAAAACGGGAATAAGTTAAAAAATACAAAAGATGAAGATTAACTCTTACTCAAAATGAGGACAATAGATACTAATGTTAACCTTTCAGTATGTGAGCCTTTAGTTGGCTAAAAATAAAATACAGAACTTAGCAATAACCGTTGTGTTGTCTTGTCTGTGTAAGATTTAAATTTCCTTTTTAGTTATTTTAAACCACTGGTCAGGTTTCTCAGGGTTTTTTTTTTTTAGAAAGGCAAGAAAAAGTACTGCTCAAGTGTTCCCAGTTCCTCGCTCAGTTGTGTAACCTACTTTTATTTTCAACAAAGGATTTTAAGCACTTTTAATATGAGTAGCTAATGAAAGTAAATAAAAAACTGCACATGATAGCAATCTGACTACTGTATGCTGGCCTATGCATTACAGTTAAAAACAAATATATATTAAATACATTAATGACATACAATAAACTAATATTAGTTATGGCCATTAATAAACTTTAATTGCAAACTATAGTAACTAACACTGTGTATCCTAGAAAATAGAACTGAGAGGACCACAGATGGCATAATCTTTAGTATTCTACTGTACCTTGACAGTAGAGATGTCCAGATGGCTGGGTTTTCAAATTATTCTTTTTGCATGTGAACTAGTAGAGGCAGATCCTGCAGAAAAAAAACATTGATTTTAGTTTTTACTTGCAATGCATCTGGATCTAATGGTCAGTGATTCAGTTTATCAGCTAATACAGAATGTTGCTCCAGATTCTTTAGCTATCAATTTTATGAAAAGTGCAGAGTGTCTCCCAGAGCACTTAAAATGGCTTGTGTTGATACAGTTTATAAATAGTTTTTTACAAATTGCCTACTGATACAGGTTAAACAAATAATGAAAAAAAATTGCCTGTGTTGATACTGTTTTGACATAAAATATTTATTAAAAGTTGCCAGTATGGTGCCAGCCTGGTAGTGCTGAGAGCTGAGGCACTAGGCACTACACTTCGCACCATACCGGCAATTCAGGTTTTGGAATAGACTCGGGTCACTTGGGGAGTCAGTGGGGGTGAGGAAGGATTCAGTGTCCTTAGACAGCTCTCTCTTCTTGTGGAAGGGGGGGCAGTGCTGCTCACTGTTGACGGATACTAAGCGGTGGCTGGGTGCTGGCACAAGTGAGCTGCCCAGAAGGGGGTGGGCCCACATCCAGGGCAATAGGCAGCCCCACAGAGGCAAAGCCCAGTCATTCACCCATTGCACATCAATGGGCCCAGGGGAACACATACTAGAAAATGGATCTGGAAGGCTCTGTGATGGACCAGCTGTGTCTGCACTGACCCCCAGAATCTGGACACTGACTTTCTCGGGGAGGGGAGAAAGTCAACGTTCCTCACCCTGTCATGGAGGGGGAAACCATGTGGGATTAATTGGGGAGACTGAAGCAGGATGCTGAGCTAGAGAGATGAGCTCCTCTGAGGGAGGAGCTGTAGCCACCTGCCAGCTCCCCCCAGAAATTGTAAATAAAAGAAATTACTAGTGTGGGCCAGCCTGGTGGCACTGAGGGTTGAGATGCTGAACACAACACCTTACACCATGCCTGCAACCTGGGTTTGGGAGCGAGCTCGGGCCACCAGGGGTCAGTCAGGAGGGAGGGGGAGGAGTTGGATTGAGCAGCTGCAAGGCAACTCTCCTCTCCAAGGGGGACATGGAGTTTCCCCGGCTCTTGGCTACAACTCAGTAAATGCTAGGTGGCAGCACCAAGCCATAGGGGGAACCAGGCATTAGGCCAGGGGGCGGAAAGGGTCATCACTGGTGCCACTGTGTACATGTGCACCTCCATGTGTATGGGTAGCCGTGATCTGGGTTCCTAGGTAATGGAGAGCAAAAATACAAACTAATGTCTCCCCCATTTGCCAAGTAAAAAGTAATATAGAAAAAAAAAATAAGAAAAAAATTACCAGTGTTGATACAGTCTAAACAAAACATATATTTAAAAACTGCTTATGTTGATACAATTTTAACATATTTTTTAAACTGCCTGTGTTGATACAGTTTAAACTTAAAATGTATTTTTTTAAATTATCTGTGTTTATATGGTGTAAATACAAATAATTTTAAAATAGTGCCCGTAATGATACAGTTTAAACATAAAGGAAGTGATTTTCAACAGGCTCCATCTGTGATCTGTCAATTTCTAGTTTTGGCTGTCCAAAATAATAGCCCATCTGATAGCAGGGTTAGGTCTCCTGATGTTTGGATGCAGTTGCATCTAAAATGGAAGAATATGCATTAATAACAACATATGCATAATTTGTTCTATGCAAATTGCCACAAATCATAACCTTTTCTGAAAAACAGGCATAACTTTTTAAAAGAGGGCTGCTCCCTCAGTATTCCTGCTATGTCTGGGTACTAGACAGAGATGTCCCTTATCACCCCTTCTTTTCAATCTCTACTTAGAGCCCTTTATAGCTAAAGTTAGACAGGAGCAGAAGGTCCAGGGGATTTTCATAGGTTCTCAGGAACTCAAGCTGTCTGCTTATGCAGATGACATTCTTTTCCATGTTACCCACCCTAGAACCACGATTCCAATAGTGTTGGGATTGATAGAAGAGTATAGCCAAGTATTCAATTATAAAATAAATGTAGAGAAGACTTCAGTATTCCCATTGAACTTTCGAGTATTTAAATCAGAAATTACAGATTTAGGCCTACAGTGGAGTCCTCACTCTCTTAAATACCTTGGAATTGTACTAGTGAGAAATGAATGTAAAATGGTGTCCCTTAATTTAGATTCAATCAAAAACACGATTCAACAAGATCTCTCAAGGTGGACTAAACTTCCAATTTCTCTCTGGGGAAGGATAAGTTTAATCAAGATGAATGTTCTGCCAAAGGTTTTCTATCCCCTTAATATGCTTAATGTCTGGGTTCCAGTAAAGTGGTTTAAAAATCTTCATTCCATAATCTCAGCTTTTATCTGGAGAGGTAAAATCCCACGTAGAGCTTATAATAAGTTGGCAGCACCCAGAGAGATGGCGGGGTTAAGACTACCTCATATGGGGGTATATTACTGGGCAAGCCACACCAATAAATATCTTAAGTGGTTGTTATCCAACACAGAGGCCCTTTCACTACCTTATGTCCCTCATGGTTCAGAGTAGAAAGTGATATGATAAAGGCAGAAGAGATAGATCCGATATCTCTACTCTACACTACTTAGAAGGTTCTGTCTGCCAAATGGTTGACCTCAATATTAAACACTTCTTTAAGAATTCACATACAATTGTGCTCATTCTTAAAATATTCTCCCAGTAAGGACAGGAATCAACCACTTTGCCATAATTTGAATTTCAAATTAGGGGGAAAAATGATTGGAGATTCCTGAGCTAAAGGGTTCAAGAATTAGGGACTTTTTCCAGGATGATGCTTGTCTTCCATCAGATGCATTGATCAGGAAATTCCATATTGACCCCTCCCAGGTCTTCAAAATATACCAGCTTCGACATTTGTTTGTGCACTCATTAGGAAAACATAATACCGTTCAGTCAGGGGATGGAATCTTCGAATCCCTTGCCCAGAGTGTTTTGGAGCCAAATGCAGTTTCGACATTATACGGTAGTCTTTTTAATCAAGCATTTGCGGAACTTGAGGGTAAACCCAGTTACTGGTCAACTCAACTAGGGGATCCAGAGAGACACTGGGATAAAATCTGGCAACATACCTACCACTATATCACCCAGAACAGATTGAGATTTATGCAATTTCAATTTTTAAATAATCTGTATTGGACCCCTGCCAAATTATGTAAAATTGGATGAAGACTGGATGCAGTCTGCACCAGATGTCATTAAGCAGAAGGTACTTTGTTTCATATTTTTGGGGAATGTCCAGCAATTAAAGTGTTATGGGAACAGATTCGGGATAAGGCAGACCCCTTATTGGGGACTGAAGGTCTTTTCAATCCAGAAGTTTGTTTACTCGGTGATTACAGATTGGTTACTGTTAAATGTAGAAGGTATTATATGGCCATTATTTCATCCTCTCTTAAAAAGGTGGTCCTGAAACATTGGGTAGATGAAGCCCCAGTCACTTATATAGAGTGGCTACAGGAGTTATTATTTAATTTGAATATGGAAAAATCTGCGACAATCAGGAAGAAATGATTATCAAAATATGAATTGCTCTGGGAAAAAATGCATGTAGTGTATTTGCTCCAATCTGGTGTTCATTCTACAGATGGAGAGACTGCTAGGAATGTACCATTAGAAGAGTGTAATCAGTAATGTGTGTTTACCTGCATGGGGGTAGTAGAGAGGGTGGGGGAAGGGATGTGGATGGGACGGGGGCAAGGGACAGATGGTTTTGGTCCTAATCTTGTAAATCAGTTCTCGGGTATACAAGTTTGTGTGACATTTAATTAGATTTTATCTGTATGTTCCTTGCTCTGTGCTGAGTGTTAAAAAGAAAATGAATAAACCTGAATTTCAAAAAAAAGAAAAGATGGCTGCTCGAATGCAGAGACAACACAGACTTTGAAGCACTCATGGCAAGGAATGTTGATGGTGCTAGCCTAGGCAATGCAGGCATATCATGGGAACACACAGGTGTCTGCACACTAGATAACAGTGTTAACAAAAATGTATCATAGCACAAGAATATGCATACAAAAAGGCTCACAGATTATTTGAGCATATAACAGCAGAGAGTGTGGCACTGAAACCTCAGCTCTTCGAATCTTGTGCTACCTTATGTAGACAACATGAGTTTTAAATTTTCAGTTTGAATTTTCTAGGCTGTGACTTATATTTGTGAATAACACATGCATTTAATAGCATTGTGATGTTCTTTCATTGTTCTGAATGTGAGTGACACAGTACATGCTGGGAAGAGAAGGAAGCAACTGCATATCAGTCTACCTCCCTATCCATGTACAACTCTAGTTTAGTATAACTGCACAGTAAAGAGATAAACCCCCATTGCCCCATCTACCAAGGCAGTGTTCCAGATTAATTCAGAAGGTGAGAGTAATTTGATCATTTTTTTTATATAATTAGAAGGGAAAATATATTTTTAGTGAGTAAAAGTACTTCAGTGTCACACGAGCTCTATATTCCCTGATACACCAACAGTATTGAAAAAGTATGTTCTTCTAGGTTTGGAGACATTCCACATAATAAACACTGGGCCCTGATCAAGGCCTCTGGTTTTCAGTTTTTACCAGAAAACCCGGTAAAATTCCAGAATTTGGATTGCCTGCACATAGGAAAAAACAAAGAATTTTGTGGAATTTGGCATTTTAGACCAGATCAGTAAACTTGTGTTTTTCTTATAATTGCATCCTGTACTATTTTCAATTTGTTTCATGTAATGCTCTGTATATTAAGCTTATTTTTATTGATTATTTATATACATACTAAAAGGATGACAGAAGAATCCTGATAAAATCCAGAAATTAGACAATCACTTTTGCAATTCCCAGAATTTCAAGTCTTGAAAACGGAATTTCATTATTTTAATCACTGTAAATCAGTGGCCTTAGACCTGACGAATAATTTTTTTTCAAGACTATTTCTTTAAATGCTGTGAGGGAAGCCATCTGTTACTCATCTTATCTAGAGTACTGCACTGAAGACTAACCAAAGCAATATTTTTTAACCCACACAAGCACCCACCTACACACAAAACAAACCAATATGTAAAACATACAGTCAATAAACTTTACACAGGCCAAATCACTACACTCAAGTAATAGACTACATATGTGCCAAATTAATATGGCTACTATGGAAGCAAAAATTATTCACACAGAGTAAACCAATACAGTTCATAAGTGCAAATCAATATGATCAGCATAGAAAGTCATTATGATCTGTATGCAAACCAAGTTCACAAAGAACCAATGTAGTTTCCATACAGTATCTCATAAAATGATATGGTTTCAACCACAAAGAACCAATATAGTTTTCATACACTATCATATAACACAATATGGTTTCAACAGAAATCAACCAATTTTCCAAACAAACAAATAGAAATCAGTCAATTTTCCAAACAAACAAATAGAATTTGCACAAAATTAATGTAGCTTTCCTACAGGCCCAATATAGGATGCTAAGTGTGCTGAAGCCATGTGCTACACTTCATTTTAGCACAGTTTTTCATGTATTGGTGGCCAGGGGTTGTAAGTTATGAAAGGGATGATTCTGCTATAACACATACAGTACTCCCCTCTAGCATGACATATTGTATTTATTTATTTATCACATTTTGTTAACCGGGTAAGCCCACTGGGCCCCGAGGGTCCCTTTTTCAGGGGCGACCTAGAGTTTGTTACATATAATTTTGAACATACAGTCAGGTAGTACAGTGTCAGACAGATTGTACAGGATTACTAGGACAGCATACAATTTTACAGTTTTTGTGGAAGAGGGCAGGAGGTACATGATATTAGTTAATACAGTAGTACAGTGTAGTACATCTAATACAGTAGTACATCTAATACTGCAGTACGGTACAGTACATCTAATACAGATGGTGTATTACACCGATGAGTACAACAGGACAGAATAGTACATATAATACGCGGTTATAAGGACGGTATACAGTTTCTGTGGAAGAGGGCAGCAAATACCTTACAATATAAAGTACAGTAGTGACCGCAGATAGGGGTGAGGGGATAAGTGCTTTAAATGTCCAAGGCCTAGAGTATTTTCAATGAAGGATGTCAGCCTATGCCCAGTCATTCATTCTCCTTGACATGGGGAGTAGTGGGGCACAAGACTGGTAAGTAGCTCACATTCATTTATTTAAAGAGTATCACCAAAGGAGATATGGCAGTCCTGCCATAATCCACCATACTTCATTATCTTCTGCTGCTGATGAGCAAGGGAGCCACTTTGTGCCAGTTAAAACTTCACCCTATAGTCACACAGCACAATCGCATAGCTCCACATCCAAGTATGAGGGTGACTAGGGTCAGTATATGCCAAAAGTGTACAATGTGAGAGAAATAGGTCCACTGTGTTGCAACATGCAAATTGCACACATGCCAGCATGAACAGGTCCCTTAGGTCACAGATAATCAAATATAGTTTTCACAAAAACTCATGCATTATATTTTGCTTTGTGAAAGTATTTATTTGAAGCTCAACTGTGCAATATGTTTTTTTGAAGCACAGCTATACAGGCAATTTAAAGGCACGACTGTGCATTAAATTTTGTGAAGCACTTAAAGCACTGGCAGTTCACTGAGAGGGTTAAACAATTGTGATTGGGAATGACTGAACTAATAAGATAGCAGAATTCCAGCAATACTCTAACAAGCATTTTACAAGTAGGCAATAATACTTGACAGGGTGTGGCTATCATTGGATATCACCATCACTTGGTGCACTGTGAGTCACAAGCCACAGGCTGAGTGGCTCGTGCACCTGAGAAATGACTATATCCCATGATATGGAACACCGTGGAGTGTATTTCAAATATACAGTCCCACTGATGAGAATAAGTGCAAATGACTTGGGATGGTGCAACCTGAGGACTGGTTAATCCTCTATTAATTCAACACTTTCTAGAAAACGGTTACACTCGGTGAAGTATACAAGTATTGAACCTCACAGTAAATAAACCATTTTAGTCTTCAGAAATATTTCCATTTGTGTCTTATTTATTTATCTCTTTTCAAAAAATACATTTGAGAACATCCACTTATAATAGCTTCCATACACAACTGTAATTTGATAGCTCACACATATACCAATATCTTGATCAAAGCATCAAGATCCTTCCATTTGTAAAAATATATTGCACATGACAAATAACATGATTTGTGATCCCATGCCATAGGATATTGCATGCAAGTTTCAGCATTCCCTTATGCTTATATTGCAAATAGGTTAATTCATTTTGTGCAAAATAATACAGATAAGGTGCTCAGAGACCTTAGTGTGGCAAAAGTGCTGATACTTGCAATTTGCTTATAGTTAACAGAAGCTAATAAATGGCTCAAATTACCCCCACCAACAATACAAACCATACAAACTATTCAATGACATGACTCAAAAAGCAATACCCTGGCACTTTGTCCTTCTTGGGCTTCTTCAGGAGGCATGGTTTGGGGTTCACAGAACCCACTATTTATATTTGTATTATACTTAATCACATGTTCAGTTACCACTAGCACTTGAAGTCACATACAGTAGTTCAAAAAGTGACTCTAGTGTGCTCGAATCCCACCACCAAACCATTTTAATGGTTAATATTAATACTAAATTTTACTAGTGACTCCGAGCACCTTGTACAAAATGAATTGACTTTAGAACTGAATACTGGGACTTAAGTGCAATATCAAATAGCGTGAGATCGAAAACTTATTTTATTTGTCATGTGCAATATATTTTTAAAACTGGAAAGTGCTCAATGACTTTATCAATATATTGCTGTGTGTGCAAGATATTGAGTGACAATTGTGTATTGAAGCTACTGTAAGTGATTATTCTCAAATATATTTTTTTGAAATGAGATGAATAAATAAGACACAAACTGAAATGTTTTTGATGTCCGAAATAGTTTATTTACTGAGAAGCTCAATATCTGTATACCCCTGAAGTGAAACCATTTACTATTTAATTACATCCTTCCACTGAGATCTACTTGATAATTGACCTCCCACAGCCAAAGCACACCACCAGAAAGAGCAGGTTCTGCATAAAAGCAGCCACTACCAATGTGTCCCACACGTCCATGTCCTAGCAAGTGAGTGGAACAGCAAAGAAGTGGAACAGGTGACTGGCATCGGCAGGCATCAGCAGAAGAAAGCAGAGAAGCGGGGTACTCTGACAGTCAACTAGGGCAAGGCACCTGTTCACTTCTGTGTAGCAATCACTGCTGGGAAGGGTGGAAGCTCAAAGGTAGGCCAAAACTGGGAATAGGAGCAACATCCAAAGTAGGGTAGGAGTATATTAAGATTTAAACAAGGTATGGAGGAGCACAAATAGAAATAAATAAAAAGGGGGAACTGGAAACACTATTGGGATAAGGGTACAAAAGTATTTGCAGATAACACAGGGAGAATAGAGTTTGAGAATGCTGGGAATGCTGCACTGCAGTAGCTGTAGGGTGTCAGTTTTCAGAGAAACCGTCTGCAGACTGAGATGCTGCCCCATCTGCACACACCTCTCTGGGTTGAGGGAGGAGGTCACTACACTGCAGACTGAGTTGGCTAAGATTCAGGGGACCTCTCCATTCCACCCAGAGGCCACCAAGTCTGCCACTGTTACTTCAAAGGATGCCAGTGAGGAGGAGCAGCTGAACTATGGTGGGCTCTGGAAGGGTGGGGGTGATGGGAGAGAAGCACATTCCTCAACTGGTACCACTACAAAATTCCTGTGCCACTCTGGAGGGGCAGGACTACCAGGAGAAAGTACCCCTGGTAAGGACCAAGGGGAATGTGGGGGCCCTCCATATTGGAGACCTTAAGGAAGGTGGTAGAGGACCCCCAGAGGAGGAGGAGGAAGCAACGTCTGGTTGGGGGACTTAACTGTGAGGGGGGATAGATTTGAAAATAGGAAAGGGGGGAAGGCAGGTTAGGTGCCTACCTGGTGCCATGGCCTGGAGGGATGGAAAGTGAATCCTAAGGATTGCTAGGGCAGCAGGAAGGGAGGAAGAGCTGGATGTCATTCTCCACCTGAAGTCTAATGACCTAGCTAGGGATGGGGCTGGGATAGTGCAGGGGGAGTTTAGGGAGCTGGGGAAGGGTCTTAGACAGGTAGCTCACTCAGTGGCATTCGCAGAGGAAAGGAGAGAGAACTGCACCCCAAGAGCTTTAACTCATGGTTGAAGAAATGGAGCAGAGAGGAAGGGTTAGGCTTCATTGTGGACTGGGGAACCACCTGGGAGGATAAAGGCCTGTATAAGGATGATGGCCTGCATCCATCTGGGAGGAGAAGCATGGTCTTCAGTGCACAGTTTAAATGTTACTTTGATGAATATTTAAACTAGCCAAGGATGGTGGCAGAAGGAATAGGGGAATCAGAAACTGCCTCCCCCCACAGGCTGAAGAAGAAGGTAAGGAGAACCCAAGGGGACAGGAATCCCCAGGGTGCAAAATAATTAAGGGAACAGGGTGGTAGAGATAAAGGGGGAAAGGAACAAGACCATTATGAAGAGAAGTGGGAAGGAGGGAGGACAAAAAGGAAAAAAGGGGACAAGAACCAGAGTGGAAACAAAATCTGGAAGGCCATATGTATGCGATTGTTTGAAGTCTAGGGAATATGATTCCAGACCAGAAGGTCATTGTGGCAGAGGCCACCCTGGATATTATGACCATTACTGAGTCATGATAGAAAGATAGAAACATAGAAACATAGATTTTGAAGGCAGATAAGGACTGCTTGGCCCATCTAGTCTGCCCATTTCCCTACCTACAGCATAGGCCGCAGATCCTAGTTAGCCAACAGCTTATTTCTTCCAACCCCTCACAAGAATTGCCTTATGTCTGTCCCAAGCATTCTTGAATTATCCCACAGTTTTAGACCCCACAACCTCCTCAGGAAGGCTGTTCCATGCATCCACTACCCTCTCTGTGAAATAATACTTCCTCACGTTGCCCCTGAACCACCCTCCTTCTATCTTTAAATTGTGTCCCCTTGTTCTTGCACGTCTCTTTTTCTGAAAGATGCTACCCTCTTGGACTTTGTTGATTCCACTGAGGTACTTAAAAGTTTCTGTCATGTCCTCCCTCTCCCTTCTTTCCTCAAGGGTATACATATTAAGCTCCTTTAGTCTCTCCTCATATGGCTTCTCTTGCAGACCCTGCACCATTTTAGTGCCCTCCTCTGGACTGCCTCTATCCTGTCTATGTCCCTGTGGAGATGGGGTCTCCATAACTGGACACAGTACTCCAGATGGGGTCTCACCAACTGTCTGTACAGAGGGATAACAACTTCCTGTTTTCTGCTGGTGATGCCTCTCCCTATGCATCCCAGTATACTCCCAGCCCTCCCTACTGCCTTCTCACATTGCTTGCTAACCTTAAGGTCATCTGATATGATTACCCCCCGGTCCCTTTCCTTTTTGTTGTTGTTACTACCTCCCCACCCATTGTGTATTCTTCCCTGGGTTCTTGTTTCCCAGGTGCATTATTGCACTTCTTTGCATTGTATCTTAGCTGCCATACTTCTGACCATTCCTCCAACCTTGCCAAGTCCTTTTCATCCTTTCCACGCTCCTTGTGTATCAACCCTGTTGCAGATCTTTGTGTCATCTGCAAGAGGCATACTTTTCTTCCAGTCCCTCTGCAATGTCACTGATGAAGACATTAAAAGGACTGGACCAATACTGAACCCTGCGGTACCCCACTAGTAACCCTCTTTCTTCAGAGTGGACTCCATTTACAATTACCTTCTGTGTCCTGTTGTGCAGCCAACGTTTACCAGGCTACCACCCTGGAACCCACTCCCAGGCTGGTTAATTTGACTATTACTCTTTTGTGTGGGACTGTGTCAAATGCCTTGCTAAAGTCTAGGTAGGCCATGTCCACAGCCCCTCCCTGGTCTACTACTTTGGTCACCCAGGCAAAGAAATCTATTAGATTCATCTGACATGACCTTTCTGCTGTGAACCCATGCTGTCTTGGGTCCTGTGCCCCACTGGCCTCTAGGTACTCAACTATTCTTTCCTTCAGAAGTGACTCCATCACTTTCCCTACCACAGAGGACAGACCGACAGGTCTGTAGTTTCCTGTCTCTGTCTTGGTCCCACTTTTGTGAAGGGGAATCACATCCGCCTTCCTCCAGTCCTCAAGTACCACACCATCCTCCCATGATTTACTAAAAAGAGTAGCCAGTGGTTTCACTAGTTCCTCCCTTAATTCTTTTAGAATTCTGGGGTGAATTCCATCAGGACCCATTGCTTTGTCCACCTTCAGTTTTAGGAGTTCTTGCAGATACACATATCAGATGATGCACTGAAAACCATGACTGGGACATGGCCATACTTGGTTCAGGAAGGACCGGGTGGGAATGAAAGAAAGAGGTATAGTGCTTTATGTGACAGACAGCATAAAAGCCACAGACATACAGGGAATACAGGGGGAGGCACAGGTACTGTGGGTCACTCTGGAGATGGGGGATAAAACTACTATTCACACTCGAGTGACCTACAGACTTCCAGCACAGTGGGAGGAATTAGATAAGGTACTAGCGGAAGCCATTGGCGAGATGGCAGAAAAGGGGGAGATGCTTCTGGTGGGGGACTTCAACCTGCCAGATGTGGATTGAGACCTCTCAACAGCAGCTTCAGCTTAAAGAAGGGACATCCTGGACTCTCCACAGGGGGCATTCCTCAGGCAACAAGTCGGTGAACATACTTATGATGGGGCTATACTGGACCTGGTACTCACTAACAGGGATAGTGTTGCAGTCATCAACGTGGGAGGCCACTTGAGGATCAATGATCACTGTACAGTGTGGTTCAGTATAAGGATGGCTGCAGAATCAAACTGCACAAGGGTGAGGGTCCTGGACTTCAGGAGGGCAGATTTTAAAAAGATGGGCGAATGCCTCAGGGATGACCTAGCAGGTGCAGTTGACCTGGGTGGAGTTGTGGAAGAGTGATCAAAGATAAAAGGGAGCATAGTAAAGGCAACAAACCTCTGCATCACACAAGTGAGCAAAAGCAAGAGGAAAAAGAGACTGCCAAGGTTCTCGAAGCAGGTGGCTGAAAAGGTAAAAGCTAAAAGGGTAGCATTCAGAAGGTATGAGGAGATGTAGAGGGAGGAGGATAGGAAGGTGTATCGGGGAAACAGAGGGAAGCAGGGAAAGCAGTAAGGAGTGCAAAAACACAAATTGAAGAGAATACCCCAGGAGGTAATGAAAGGGGACAAGACATTTTTTTAGATATGTAAGTGAACAGGGGAAGACCAGGGATGGGATTGTAAAGTTAGAAAAGGAAGGGGGGGCTGTGCAGAGGGGGACCAGGAAAAGGCAGACATGCCGAACAAATAATTTTGTGCAGTGTTCACACAGGAAGGAGAGGGGGAGGGACCACAAAAAAGTAACAAAAGCTTTGAAAGGAGAAAGGTGGACATTACTCCTTTTTTGGAGGAGCAAGTCCTGAAGGTGGACAAAGCAATGAGGCCAGATGGGGTGCATACAAGGGTATTGAGGGAGCTCATGGAAATACTGGCTGCATCTCTAACAGTTCTGTCTAACAGCTCACTAGAAACAGGAGTGGTTCCGAAGGACTGGAGGAGGGTGGATGTAGTCCCACTGCACAAAAGTGGTAGCAGGGAGGAGGCTGGCAATTATAGCACAGTCAGCTTGATATTGGTGGTGGTAAAGTTAATGGAATCACTGCTGAAGGATAGAATTGTGGAGTGTTTTGAATCCAGGTGGTTACAAGACCCAAGGCAGCATGGTTTCACAAGGAAGAGATCATGTCAAATGAGATTTGATAGTTTTCTTTGACTTGGTGACCAAAGAACTTGATCAGTGTGGAGCTATGGATATGACCTACCTAGATTTCAATAATGCATTCGAAACTGTTCCACATAGAACACTAGTGAGCAAGCTGGGTAACTTAGGAGTGGGTCCTAAGGTGGTAAACTGGATAGGAAATTGGTTAGGAGATAGGTGACAGAGGGTGGTGGTAAACAGAATTCACTCCAAGGAAGAGAGGGAGACCAGCAGGGTGCCTCAGGGATCAGTGCTGGGACTAGAAAAATAGGGGAGTGGTCAAGGGTATGGCAGCTGGGTTTCATTGCCAAAAAGTGCAAAATAATGCGCTCAGGGCACAGAAACCCAGTGGCAAAGTACAAAATGGGTGGAGTGGTATTGACGACCTGAGAGTAAATATATCAGATGACTTAAAGGTGGCCAGGCAGTGTGACAAGGCAGTAGGGAGGACAAATGGGATGCTGGAATACATAGGGAGGGGTGTCACCAGCAGAAAGAGGAAGGTGGAGTTGCCTCTGTATAGATCGTTGATAAGACACCACCTAGAGTATTGTGTCTAGTTCTGGAGATCACTTCTCCAGAAGGACATAGCCAGAGTGAAGGTGGTCCAGAGGAGGGCAACTAAAATGGTGTAGGGTCTGCATAAAAAACTCTGTGAGGAGAGACTACAGGACCTTGATATGTACACCCTGAAACAGAGGATGGAGAGGAGAGATATGATAGAAACCTTTAAATACCTCATGGGGGTAAGTATGGTACCTAATGGGAGTATTTTTCAGACCCAAAGGTGCTCATGATCAAGGGACATGCTGTGAAGCTGGAGGGTGGTAGATTCAGGAGAGATATTAGGAAGTACTTCTTCACAGAAAGAGTAGTGAATTCATGTAACAGTCTTCCAGTGGAGGTGGTGGGGGCAAAAACAGCGGTGAGCTTCAAGAATGCATGGGATAAGCACAAAGGGATCATAGTGGAAAGGAAGGGGGGGGCTGTAGGTCTGGCACAGTCTGATGTAATAGTGTAAGTGGGGAGAAATGGGCAGACTTGATAGGTCAAGCAATCCTTATCTGCCATCAGATTCTGTTTCTCTGTTTCATTTTTCTGGAACATGTTGAATTAATAGAGGATTAGCCAGTCCTCAGGTTGCACCACCCCAAGCCATTTGCATTTACTCACATCGGTGGGATTGTGTGTTAATTGATTTGAGTAAGTACTAGCAACAGTGAGTGTCTAGCTTTTTAAACATAATGGGATTTGTTAAATACAGACCCTGTAAGTGCTTCATTTAAATACAGTATTTTTCAAGGCTAGAAACTGATTCTCTGCTTAAGGAAACCGAAATCCATATTGAGACATTACATCCTCCCACTTAGATCTAATTAATCCCATCATAACAATGGTTAAGCAAGTGAAAGAAAAGTGATTAAAACATGCAAATTGAAACTGGTCCGACAGCTGCAGTGAGACAGCCACGGTGCTTAAGTTCGAGCAGGACATGGGATGAGAGGAGGAAGAAAGCTATTGATCTTTAAGAAAGAGGGCAAACAAGTGAACTTGCAGAGTAAAGAGTTAAAGACATATAATATACATTTCAGAAACTGCAGCACCTCATGATTTTGGAACTAAATTTAACTTATGACATTCCACTAGAAAATATTTAGCAAACAATCAAGCACCTTGTGGCTTATGAGTTCATACAACACCTTCTAGTGATACAGAACATTTGGGATATCAAAAAGAGTGGGAGACAACCACAATCTATCCACCCCCTATTTCTTGGTAGGCGATTTCCTCAGTCCTATGCCCTCCTACTCCTGGACTCGATGCCTTCCTCATCCCCCTTTTTCCCATGCCTTCCTCCCCCCACCTTCCTTCTTGTCTTGATAAGATCTGCCACTTTGTGAGGCCGCTCCCAACTTCCTACTGGTCTCTCCCTAATCAAGAAGGGATTAACCCATGACAGGATATGGGTTTACTGAACATTAATCCATGCTTGGGGGATTGGAGTCACAAGACAGAGCCGAGTGACTTCAACCGCCCAGGCATGGATTAATGCTTAATAAACCCATATCCCGGAGTGGGTTAATCCTTTTATAATATGGGCAATGTTATGTTAGAGTTTTACATAAAGAAATAGTAAAATAAAGCCCTTTGGACATGCAACTGTGGGTATATCAGGGATTAATCAATGGTCAGGTGACCTGTTTGGATGAATCAGAAGACAGTATTTTCTGGACCCATGTTATAACCCTGCTTAACAGATACAGTACTTAGTTTCTATTATCCTGCTTAAAAATGTATTGTTGCCTGTCATTCTAAGCAGCCCTATGTAACTTCTTAACATTTTCTAGTTTAATTTCATTGTATGAATTTTACTGGAATTGTTATTTCTTGTATGTAATACTGGTTTTATGTTCATGACATAGAACCTTTGTAAAAGAGCTCCTGCTCAAAGGTTGTTTCCAAATCTATAAATAAATAAATCTATGCTCTAAAACATTTGTATAGCTCATTATTAAAAAACATAAATGCAGATATGAGCTGTTACTACAAGACAGTAATGCATTGAAACAGGAGTTGGAAAAAGAGAATGACAATAAACAATTTAAAGATCTTGGCAAAACCCTGAAAGTGAATGCAGCCAAACATGAACATACCATGTAGAACGAAAGCAAAGTAACTTGACAAGGGATGTAGAAGATTATGATCTTCATAGAGGGATTGAGGAAGTAAGAAGCATTGCTCCAAAACTAGGGGTGATCACATTCAAGAAAACCTAACGGGATTTAAATCCTCATATTACAATGAGAAGGTTTCTGGATATGTACTTTGGGGGTATGAAGGCCTCCTGGCCTTAATTACAAATTTAACATCACACCATATATCAAGTATGAGATGGAGGAACCTGACCTGTTTTTACATTCTATTTCTTTTTGGGTTTTTTTTACATACAATAACATGATTTTGGTTTACATGGGGCATAGTTGCCACTAGATATACTGCTCTGATATTATGTCACATGTTTGTCCATACTGGATTATATATATGATGTTTTTCTTTCTCTTTTTAGAACCTGCCTATATAGGGGAAGATTAAATCTACCATGGAGTATCCTGTCCCCCCATTGCCTTATCTCTGTGTTTCCACAAGATGTTATAATAGCATTTTGGAGCTCCTATGTACCTTTAATCTTATATGTTTATTTTTATTGGTAACATAGTAGCATAACCTAACATTTCTCGTACTTTGCTTAGCTGAAATATTTATTCAGTAATATTTATTAAGCTGTATGCAAATATGCACTATTTGTTTTTAATTATATCAGCTGTTATCTATGTGTTCTGCTTTCTGTGTTTTTAAATCACACTCCACCACCTGTTTGCACTTGACAATTTGTTATGATGTCATCCCTATGGGAATATATAGGTAGTGTGTTTGATTTTCTTAGCATGCCTTTTGATAAAGGGTATGTAGTCCGAAACTAGTCAAGGTGTGCTTGAGCACTGGCACTTAAATAAATTATGCACTTTATTGGATTACAAGTGAGCAGCACCTTCATTTGGTGACAAACTGTTTCATGCCGTATTGGCACTAGTAAGAACAAATCAAGGACAAATAGTTTGATAAAGGAATAATGGATGACAGGGTGTGTATCATGCTGGGATAACACCACGCCTGGGGGGGGTTGGGCATGAGGCCTCAGGACGAGTGCATCCTATGCCCCAGGCGTGGTGTTATCCCAGCATGACACACACCCTGGAGTGCATTATTCCTATTATACAATGGCTTGTTGTTATATATAAAATACAAAAATAATTTTAAAGAATGTTTTTATTAGTGTAGAAAAATATGTTTGTTTCTTAAGAGGAGATGCAAAAAAAGAGGTCCAAAAGCTTCTCATCCAAACAGTCATCAATTGGTTCACAGTGCTGAGACTAGACCTGCGGCGTTATGCTGGGATAATGCATGGGTCCAGCCCCAAACTGACCAATCATAGTCCAAGATTCTTTCTTGCCATTGTATAATACCTTTTATTGGACCAACAAGGATGTTACAAGAAGAACAAATAGCTTTAGCTTTCAGACCAACATGTCCTTCTTCAGAAGCTTAATGACAGCTATTTAGAAAATCCTATATTATTAACACTTAGAACATGCAGAAAAGAACAGAAATAATTTTCATTGGTTTAAAACAGACATTCAAAGCATAATTATAGTGACATCAGAGAGCTTGAATATCTTAAGTGTGCTTTCAGCTGAACTAAACTTAAAGGTCAAAGGTTGTCCAGAGATAACAGCGGGCAGACAGTTCAGCCCACTTATGTTATACCATGTGTCGGTCTAATGAATAACAAATCACTAGGATTCTCTCTCTACTCACTAAATTATATGTCAAGTGAAAGAAACTCTCAAAGACACATGCTTCAAGAGTGAGGTAAGAGCACACCAGTAGAAGTCAGTTTCAACTCTGCTCGGAACTCTGTTAGTTTGAGAATATGGCCAATGACAAGAAAATGACACTAGATAAAACAATTGCATGCCAAGATGTAACATATTAGCAAGTAAAAAATAAGCCCCAAAAATTACAACAGAAATTATCTTTACATGGCATATAGAAGGATTAAAGTGATGTTTACCCAAAGTAAGTAAGTGAATCACACTGAAGAATGTACAACTACTGTAGCTGGCGATATATTCCTAACATACTCACAACCAGCTATTATGTTCCAGAAACCTTAAGGCCTTCAGTGTTGTAACAAGATTTTATACATGATAATATCAATTGTCAGTATAAGTGCCAGGTACAAAGAAGTACTAGTCAAGGACCCCCAAGAAATTGAGATGATGCAGTCTGAGATATACAGATTTCAATAAATGTTGTCAGTGTATAATAGAAATAATACATTTACAGAAACAGTCTAAGGAATCTAAACAAAAATTCCTAGGAATTAAATACTCCCCCCCCCCCAACGTGGGGGAAAGTAACTACTTAAAAGGAAATATATATACATGAATCCTAATACACTATCAGTTGCATCAATCACTACAATAGTTACCCAAAAATGAATTACACCTGTCGTGAACCCCCAAGTAAATGAGACAGTGCATCCTAATAAGTACGGAATGTAAAAATATAACAGTATGTACTCAAACTACAGAACTAGCAGAAGGAAGTAAATATCCACTATAATATGAGCCCAGAGTCCTAGCCACAATGACGACATAAAGTCATGTACCTGAACATAAGTTTACCTCAATATCACCACAATATACACATCCACTATACCCACATAACCACCCTCCTAAAATGCCCATATTAAAAATTTAATGTGCCACACACGTCATTTGGTGGAGAGTGCGGGACTTTTTTTTGACTCTGATATCACAGGTTTGACCCAGCACCCCAACCTGGTGCAACTTTCTTTCTTATACCTTTAGGTCATCAGATATGATTATCCCCAGGTCTCTTTCCTGTTTTGGTAGTCGTAAATACCACTCCACCCATTTTGCACTCCACTCCTGGGTTTCTGTGCTCTAAATGCATTATTTTGCACTTTTTTGCATTGGAATCTTGTTGTCACACCCTTGTCTTCTCTAGTTTTTTTCAGGTCTTTGCTCATCCTTTACACACACACATACACACACACACACACACACACACACAGTATCCACCCTATTGCAGATTTTGGTGTCATCTACAAAGAGGCAGACCTTCCCTCCCAGATCTTCTGCAGTATCGCTCATAAAGACATTAAGGAGGATCAGTACCGGCACTAAACCCTGAGGTACCCTGCTGGTCACCATCACCCTTGTCTATCCCCTAACCAGTTTCCTATCTAGTTTACCACCTTTGGATCCACTCCTAAGCTACCCAGCTTGCACACTAGTCCTCTGTCTGGAACGGTGTTGAAAGCCTTACTGAAATCTAGGTAGGCCACATCCACTGCTCCACCCTGATCTAATTCCTTTGTCACCCAGTCAAATAAATCTATCAGATTCATTTGACATGACCTCCCCCATGAATCCATGATGCCTTGGATCTTGTAACACAGTGGATTCTAGATGTTCCACAATCCTTTCCTTCAGCAGTGATTCCATTAGCTTTCCCACTACTGATGTCAGGCTGACTGATCTATAATTGCCAGACTTCTCCCTGCTACTGTGCTACTTTTGTCAAGTAGGACTACATCTACCCCCCTCCACTCCTCTGAAATTACTCCTGTTTCCAGAGAATTGTTAAATACAACTGTCAGAGATGCAGCCAGTATTTTCCTGAGATCCCTCAATACGCTTGTATGCACCGCATTTGGTCCCATTGCTTTGCCCACCTTCAGATTAGGAGGTCTCTTCAGGACTTTCTCCTCCAAAAAAGGACTAGTGTCCACCTCCCTCTCTCCAAAGTTCCTGTTACTTTTTTGTAGCCCATCCCCTTATCCTTTCTCTGTGAACACTGAACAAGAGTATATGTTCAGGATTTCTGCCTTTTCCTGGTTCCCCTCTGCACAGTCCCACTCTTCCCTTTTTAACTGTACAATCCCACCCCTGGTCTTCCTCTTTTCACTTACATACAGTTGCAGCCATGATATGGTCAGATATTTCCAGACATTTCCCAAAATATCTAAAGAGATTCTCTCTTGTGGCCCATAGTAGTACTGCAGGCAGGCATGAAATTTCAGATATATCACAGACATTTCAGGAAATAAATGACCATGTCTATGGCTGCCACTGTACATACCTAAAAACAATGTCTTGACCCTTTTCATTACCTCCTGGGCTATTCTCTCTTCAGGTTGTGACTTTGCACTCCTTACTACTTTCCCTTTCCTTGATGCACCTCCCTGTCCTCCTCCCTCTGCATCTCCTTACACCTTCTGAATGCTACCTTTTTAGCCCTTATCTTTTCAGCCATCTCTTTTGAAAGCCACAGTGGTCTCCTTTCCCTCTTGCTTTTGCTCACTTGTCACTAGAGATCTATATTCTAGATTTATATATGTCTACTCAAACAGCATGGCAGGGGCAGAAAAACCTCTAAATTCAAACCTGCACCTAAAATAAGCTCATTTTGGCCATGTTGCACATTACCTTTCTACCTCTCCTTTCCATTTCCCAAGGAGCCATGCCTTACTAAAACTCTTCACCAATGTTTGGAGGCATATAATAAGACTTTCTCAAGCAAAGACATTGAATCTAATCCAGGCCCCCTCTATGCAGCCAGCCAAGCAACCTTCCCACAATGGTTCTCCAAAAAGGGTCTTAAAATTGTTCACATAAATGTCCGCAGCCTCACAGCAAGTTTTGCAGAATTGGAAGCCTGGGTATCTGTCTACTCCTCGGACAATCTTGGGCTCTTGGAGACCTGGCTAAAGCCACATATCCCTGACTGTTTGTGTGCAGTCAGGGGTTATAGGCTACTCAGAGCTGACCATGCTGCATCCAAAACAGGTGGTGAGGTTGCACTCTATAGAAAATCTAAATGTCACCACACTCCTTGCAACAACTAATTCTGCATTTGAAATACTCAGTGGGACTCTCGTCCTTAAAAACTCCAAAAAGCTTAATATTCTATGTGTTTATAACCCTCCTAAGTGTGGCTTAAATGGTCTAACTGCAGTCATGGCCTACCTGGTGTCACTTAAGGGGAAGAATGATTTTCTACTGGGGGATCTCAATCTGAATTGGTTGGGAAACTATGCAGACAGGTTTAACATAGCTAGGAAAGTTCAACCTATTGCAAATAGTCTCCTGCCCTACATGAACATCACTGCCAAGCAGTCATCAATCTCTCTTGGACTGGATCGTGAAAAATAGAACCGAGAACATCCTGGCTGCAGGTGCTGTACCAGACTCGGTTAGTGACCACGCGCATGTGTTCTGTGTCTGGAGGGCACATGCCCCTAAGGCACCGCCCAAGAAAATTATCTTCAGGAACTTCTCCAATCTTGATGTAGGTGCCCTATTCACCTACCTAGATTGTACTCATTGGTCCCCTCTATACTGGACATTGGACATAGAAAAGGCGTTTGGTTTCTTCATAACCACAATGTAGGCTCTTCAAGACAAACATGTCCCCCTTAAAAAACAGAGACTCAGAAGTATGCCAACGAGATGAATGCACAGTGAACTCCTAGCTTCCATCAAAAGGAGGGATAAATCCTGGGTCAATGCCAAACACTCACAGCCCCCAGTGGACTAGGTGGAATATGGAAGGCTGAGAAACAGTTGCAAACAAGTCATACAAACTGCAAAGAGCACATATTGTAGACAACTTCTCAAGCCGTCAGTCAGTAAATCTGGGAGCTTCTTTAACCACATTAAGTCTTTTTGAGCCAGGATAAAAGAGCAACTATAACCGACATGACATTGGATGGGATTAATTGCAACAACAAGGGTCGAAATGCTAATGATCTAAATGCACACTTCTCTGACCTCAAGGAGTACATGCATATGATGGGTCAGCCCTCGGATACTAAGGAATACACAGATAATCCAGCCCACCTTCCTTTAAATCTCAGGACTGTCTCCTTAGTCGAGGTTCTACATCTCCTAAAATCAGTCCCGGCCTACGGATCTGCAGGCTCGGATGGACTACTACCAAGATTTATAAAAATGGATGCCCTGTGACTAGCTGCTACAGTTACCAGACTTTTCAACCTGTCCCTAACTATGGGGACAAGAAACATAGATACATAAACACTGACAGCAGATAAGGGCCTATGGCCCAACTAGTCTGCAAATTTGAGCTTGTAAGTTCCCTTTACATTTTTCTAGAAGTCTGTTGCCCCTTACCCCTGACCTCCAGGATTTCCTTATGTCTATTCCATGTATTCTTAAATCTTGCGATTGTTTCAGCTCCCACCACTTCCTCTGGCAGGGTGTTCCACTTGTCCATCACTCTTTCTGTGAAGAAATTCTTCCTCACATTTCTTCTGAATCACCCTCCCTCCAACTTCATCCCATGCCCTCTAGTCCTGGAACATCTTTTTTGCTAGAAAACAGTGTATTCCTGCACCCTGTTCCTCTGTGTACAACACTTGTATGTCTCTAACATATCCCCTCTCTCCCTCCTCTACTCCAGGGAGTACATATTCAAGTCCTAAAGCCTGTCCTCATATGACTTGTGATGCAATCCCTGTACCATCTTTGTTGCCTTCCTTTGAACCTTCTCTACCCTGTCTATGTCCTTACATAGGCAAGGTCTCTAGAACTGTACACTGTACACCAGGTGGGGCCTCACTAGTGTCTTGTATAGTAGAATTATACCTCCCTTTTCCTGCTGGTGATACCCCTGCCTATGCATCCCAGCATCCTATTTGCTTTACCTGCTGCCTTGTCACACTGTTTCCCTACCTTGAGATCATCAGAGATGATAACCCCAAGGTCCCTTTCCTGCTTGATGCATTCTATATCCTCACCCCCCCCCCCCCAAATGATATGTTGTTCCAAGATGTTTGTGCCCCATATGCATTATCTTGCACTTCTTTGCACTGAATTTCAACTGCCAAACCCTTGACCATTCTTCAAGCTCCTGCAGGTCCCTCCTCATTCTGTCTACACCCTCTGGCATGTTCACTTTGTTACAGAACTCTGTGTCATTAGCAAATAGGGAACTTCTGCCTTCTAGGTCCTGCACAATGTCACTAATGAAGACATTGACTAGGACCGGTCCCAGCACTGATCCCTGTGGTACCCCACTGATCACTCTTCCCTCTGTGGAGTGACAGCCATTTACCACCACCCTCTGTGTCCTGCCACCAAGCCAGTTACTCACCCACTGCACTACTGTCCTTCCCACTCCCATATTCCCCAGTTTGTTTAATAGCTTTCTATGTGGCACAGTGTCAAAGGCCTTGCAGAAGTCCAGATAGGCCATGTCCACTGCTCTCCCCTGATCCACCTCCTCTGTCATTCAGTCAAAAACTTCGGTGAGGTTGGTCTGGCATGATCTCCCCCTAGTGAAACCATGCTGCCTTGGGTCCTGTAGTCCATTGGCAACCAGATATTCCACCAGTCTCTCCTTCAATAGTGTTTCCATGATCTTCCCCACTACTGAGGTCAGGCTGACTGATCTGTAGTTCCCCACTTCCTCGTTGTTCCTGCTTTTGTATAAGGGGACTGTACATCTGCTGTTCTCCAGTCTGTGGGTACCTCCCCTGTTTCTAGTGATCAGCTAAATAGGATTGTCAGAGGTTCAGCCACCACCTCTCTTACTTCTTTTAGGATCCTAGGGTGCACCTCATCTGGCCCCATTGCTTTATCAACTCTTATTCCTTCCAGTTCCTTTAGGACCCTTTTCTGTGTAAAGGGACTTGTGTCCATTTCTGCGCCATTCCCACCCCTTGTACTCCCTTCAGGCTCATTACCTTCCTCTTCCTTAGACTGAGCAGAAATATTTGCTCAGTATGTTAACTTTACTGTTGTCATCCTCCACACGGCCCCCATCCTCCCCCTTCAGTATCACTATCCCTCCCTTTGCCCTTCTTTTTCACTTATGTACCTGTAAAAGGTTTTGTCCCCTCTACCCACTGATTTTGCGATGTGTTCTTCTTTCTGAGGTTTGGCTTTCCTTATTGACCTCCCTGCCTCCCTTTGCTTCTCCTGGTACTTTTCACTATCCCCTTCTGCCTGCATCTTTTTGTATTGCCTGAATGCAATCTTTTTGGCTTTCACTTTCTCCGCTACCTTCTTGGAAAACCATAATGGCCTCCTCTTCCTTTTTCCCTTGCTAACCTGCTTAATGTATAATTCTGTTGCCCTTGTAATCCCTGTTTTAAATATTGCCCACTGTTCCTCCACCCTGATTCCCTCCCCATTCCTGTTAGTGCCTCTTTCAAGCATGTCCCCATTTTCCCAAAGTCTGCCCTCTTAAAATCCAGGATATGTGTTTTTGTGTGGTTTGGTTCTGCTCCTTCTGTGATCTCAAGCCACAGTGACAGATGGTCACTGTCCCCCAGGTGATCCCCCACTGTTACTCCATCAGACTGTCCCCATTTGTGAGCATGAGGCCAGTATTGCCTTCTGCTGAGTTGGTTCCATGATCAGTTGCTTAAGGAAGGCACCTTAGAGAGTCCAGGATGAATCTGCTCCTGGTTGATGCTGCTGCTGGGAGGCTCCAGTCCACATCTGGAATATTGAAGTCTCCAACCAGCACCACCTCCCCCTTGTCTGTCATCCATTGGATGGCTAGCATTAACTCACTATTTGTCTCTTCCTCCTGAGTTGGTGGTCTGTAGACCACCTCTGTGCAGATGGCTGACCCCATTAGCCTTTCCAGCTTAACCCATGGTATCTCTCTCTCCCCCATTTTGTTCCTCCTGGATCTCTGTGGCCTTTATGCTATCTTTCACATAAAGTGCCACTCCTCCTCCTCCTCCCTTCCTGCGTGCCCTGTCTCTTCTGAATATGTTGTAGCCGAGAATGGCCATCTCCCAGTAATGGTTTTCATTACACCAGATCTCTGTGATGGCCACAATGTCCAGGTTCAACTGCACCATGGCAGCCTCCAGATCCTCCATCTTGTTGCTAAGGCTCCTGGCATTGGCACACATGACTTTTCATGATGTGAACTTCCTGGATTGTTTAGTTGTTCTACTCAAGATCCCTCCCTCCCATGTTGTCCTTTATCCCTGGTTTTCCCTGCTGTCTGCCCTTCTGTTGGATTATGCCCCATTTCTGCCTATCCACCCCTTGGATGTCTATCTCCATCATTTGCACACTCCTTTGTAGAGATATCCCCTCCTTCTGTTCACTGATTCCACTGCTAGCTATGGGGGATGGGCAATTAGGTACCCTCCTTGCTGGCCTGCCACCCCCCTTGGCTAGTTTAAATGCTTGTCCATGTCGCATTTAAACTTATCATTGAGTGCTTGGATTTCCCTCCAGGACGGATGCAGGCCATCAGGCTTCAAAAAGCTCCCATCCATCCAGGTGGGTCCCCAGTCACCAATGAATCCAAACCATTCCTCACAGCACCAGTTCTTCAACCATGTGTTAATGTTCCTGTACATGTGCCCCTACACTCTCCCGTGCCTCTCAAGGGTAGTACTTCCGAGAAGGTGACAGACTTGCTTGAGACCCCTTCCCAATTTTCTAAATTCTTCCTGAACTTCTTTAGGCTTCCTGTTTGCCATGTCATTAGAACCTAGGTGGATAATGACATCCAGCTCACCCTCCCATCTTGCCTTCCTGGCGATACACCAGGACCTTCCTCCCATCCCTCCATGTTGTGGCACCTGGTAGACACCTCACCTCCCTGTCCTCCCCATCATTTGTTCCTAGCTGGATCCCTCTTATGATAGAGTCCTCCACCAGGATTCATGTCCTCCTCCTCTGGGATCCACTGCTCTCCCCACTGAGGTCACCTCCTCAGTTGACCTCCACATCCTTCCCTTCCACTTCTCTGGGTGCCTCTCTTTGGTTGTCCCTGTTTGCCAGTGTAGCATATGAGTTCTGGAGTGGAGTAGGATTTGGGATGTGCCTCTGCCTGACTGCCCTAACCCTCCCTGAGCCCATCGTCATCCAAGTACTCCTTGTTCTTTGCATTCTTTTAGGTAGCAGCCTTTGACTGGGTGGTCTCTGGATGGGGCAAAGGTACTCCTGACCCAGTTTACTTCTGCTCTGAGTCTGGCTACCTCATCCCACAGTCCAGAGAAATGCCTGCAGATAAGGCAGCACCTCAGCATCCAGAAGGTCTGCCTGAATACAGCTTCCCTGCATCCACTGCATTGCACCACTCCCCACATTATACTGCATTTATACTGCTATTCCAGTAGTTGTCTGTTACTGAATCTCACCTTCCAGCTCCCTCTTTATTAATTGACTGTCCTGAAAATCCTACCACTGATCCTCAGATACTTTTTTTAAGGAAGGAAAACAACAACAAAAAATGAGTCAAAACACTTGTTGTGCTGACGGTGGGTGTCCTCCCCCTTACGCAAAGCTAAGGACCTTCAAAGCTCTGGAAAATTGCCAGGGTGGTTCTAAGTCACAAAAACGATGCCAAGAGTATTGAGAATTACTGCCCCATCACCATCCTATCAATCCTGAGCAAGCTGCTGGAGAAGGTCATAGCCACCCAAGTAACAGAACATCTACAACTAAACAACCTTCTATCACAGGATCAACATGGTTTCAGGAAGGTGCACAGCACTTCAACTGCCCTTATTCAGTTCATGAATGATGTAAAGGTGGCCACGGACAAGGGCATGCTAACTGGAGCAGTCTTAATAGACCTTATGAAGGCATTCAACCATATGGATCACCATATGCTATTAGAAAAACTTATCTTATTGGGTTGCTTGCCTACAGCTACCTCTTGGATGGCTAGCTACTTATCTGGATGTCAGCAGTTCATCCAAATTGATAAAACCAAATCAGAATTTGCCCCCACCAACATGGGGGTCCCTCAGGAGTCAATACCGGGGCCCTTAATGTTCTCCCTAGTTATCAACAACTTGCCCACTCTGGCTGACCCATGCACAGCATTACTCTATGCAGATGACATGGTGCTATATAGCTGTGACAAGGACCTAGCAATCATTAACTCATGGCTGACCAAGGCTTTTAATGGCACACAGTCTTGGCTTAAGGAAAACAGACTACTGCTGAACTCAAAGAAAACAGTCACCACGGTCTTCGGCTCTGTGCCTAGGCTCAAAGCCTGCTCTTCCACATTTACTATCCCTGGTCCACATGGGTTGCCACTCGATGTTGTACAGTCCTTTAAATACCTGGGAATCATCCTGAATCCATCCCTGGACTTCAACCTCCATTTGTCCATTATCTGCAAGTCAGTAAATATTAAATTAGAACTAGCCTATAAAGTTAGATGCACCCTCACTACATCTGCTAGACTAGCCATTGCACAGGGTGTACTGCATTCAAGCCTTACATATGGTCTCATCACCTAGCTGGAAGCCAGCAAGAAGGTCCTTAGCAAATAGAACACATGTTATAATACTATATGCTGCTTTGCCCTCTCTGCGCCCAGGAGGACCCATCACTGCCTCCTTTATACCAGTCTAGGATGGCTGTCCCCATCTTCCTATAGAACCTACATGGCTGGCTTCACAGTTGACAGTATTATAAGATCCAGCACACTACATGCACTCGCCAGTTTGTTAGGATGCACCCCGCAGACATACCAGTTAAGGTCTGCCGATATGCCACTATTAGACATTCCTAAATGTGTGACAAAGATGGGTGAGCAGGTGTTCTCAGTGTTTGCACCCAAGCTATGAAACTCTATCCCTGTAGCAGTAAGTATTCTTCAGTCTTACCAAATCTTTAAGAGCGAACTTCACGAACACCTCATGAGCACTGATTTATGTGCATGCAGCACAATCCAGTGTAATACTACTTAGCCAGGCCTTTCCTATTGCCAACAAGTTTAAGTGCACTTAACAAACTTTTGTAACCAACCTGTTAGTACATTACTGTGTCCAAGAATTGCTATCCTGACCTGACCATTGTTAATGCCTTGTTGTGTTGCATCCTCCAACAGATGGTGAGTTGTATCACCTGTTATCTATTGCCTACACTTTCTGTAACTCCAAACTGTTGATGCTTCTCCAGCCCTGCTGGGTGGAGTTGTGTTTGTATAACTGCATCACCATATATTGTATCACCTTTGCTGTCTGTAACTCTCCTGGGTGGTGCCTGAAAATGGGCAGTGCCTTTGCCTAGTGCACCTACCCGGTTAACAAAAACCAAAACAAAATAAATAAATATACAATAGACAGGTAGACAGACAGGCAGACAGACAGACAGATAGATAGATAGATAGATAGATAGATAGATAGATAGATGAACAGACAGACAGATACTTTGCCAAATATTTGTTAATGCACTAGTTAGGGTTGAAGTGACAGAAGTAGGTAAATGTGGCATTAAAGTTTCCAACCCTAACACCCCACCCCCACCCACCAGATAGCAATAGGAAAAACCACTACAGTTTCACCTCTCCTGTGTCTTCACTAGTCAGGCATGTGGAGTGCCTGGGGGTTGTCAGCTCTAATGCTCAGCACATTCTCATATACGTTACCCATCTCAGCTTCTTTCATTATCAAAAGTGGTGAACGTTAGGGCTTACAACCCCAAGGAACATCCCATGCCTGATCAGCGAAGACACAGGAGAAGTGAAACAGTAATGGTTTTGCCTGTTGCGGTGTGGTGGGTGGGGGTGGTGTTAGGGGTGGAAACCCTAATACCACATTTTCCTACTTTTATCACTTCAACCCTAACTAGTGGATTAACAAAGTTTTTGCAAAGAATTTCCCTACTTTTTGAGAAAGTTTAATTGTATCCTCATTTGTCTGTGGAGGTCCCTGTGCTTCCATCCATCCTTAAATGCATACATACAGTATATGTTGTTGTGGAAGTATAGGGCCCTCCAGACCCTATGCTTGCATTTATAGGAAAACAGGAATGAAATTCTCAGCATAACCTTCTTGTTGCACCACCTCATGAACCTGGTAATGAAATTTTTGAAATCCCAGCCAAAACACGATTTCACACCAACCCAATGCCATTGCATGCCACAGGTGCAAAAACAGAGTTGGCCAGGGTTTGGAAAATGACAGCTGTCCTATTCATGAGGTGGTGTAAAAAGATGGTTATCGTGCAAATGTCCAGTCAAAATATTTTAAAATTGCCAAAGTTATGAGTAAGTGTAGCAAAATTTCAACATATGCACATAACTTTGCCAATGTTACATGTTTTTCCCCCAACATTTCAACATACTCTTCTTATGACTCCACCTGATGAACAATGGTGGTGAAAATGTTTAATTATACCATGGCAGAAATCCACACTGCCAAATGCTGTATTTTGATTGGCTGGCTAGCATCTTTCCACCGTGGTAAATCCTACAATATACCCACAGCAATGGTGCCAGTCAGCCACATCAAAATCCTACACCAAAGTCACTCCGACATTCAGAAAACAACAAGTGGCAAACACACCGACGGTACAATGTAGACATGCTCAATAGCCATCCATGTTGAAGCCACATCTTCTATGCCACCAAGAGACAAGGCACTGTCCTTTGACAACTGGAAAAAAATACAATTTAAAACTGCTACCTGCTTCACATGGCTGCTACTAGTGGGACCCGGGGATCAGTGACTCCTACCTCTACCAAGGCACTGCTGCTCCATAGTGCTCAGCACACTTAATTGAACACAAACTTCCCATCTCACAGCAGAAGTCCCCCAGTCACAGTATTAACATGAGCTCTGGCAGAGTACTACACAAAACAAACACAGGATGCCAAAGATGCCACCTTTGCCACAATACATGTCCCCTTTTGTACTCCTGAACTGTGAGATCTGCCTCACAGGTGACAGCCGTTCTCTTTAATTGATGTTGGTACCACATGGTGCGAGTCTGGATTAGCAGCTGGATGGCCCTGGCAATACGGGACTATTTAACATTGAGGAAGGATACTTCACCTGAAAATCAATAAAAAACATTTTTTTTTAACTTTTTAATACTTTCTTTTTAATTCTTCACTTTCCTCTCATGGTATCATCACAATAAACCACAAGAGGGTGTGGGTTATGGGGGGATTTACCATGGCTGGTGAGGATTTGACCACTCGGCTGCACCTCATGGCCAAACCACGCCAGCCGTGGTATATCCCCCATAACCCGCACTCTTTTGTGGTTAATTGCTTAAATCCCACCTAATAGTGAATTTCTCCAAGCAACTGTGAAATTGACATTCTGGCTGGATTCAAATAATTCCACCAACATTGTTCATGAGGTAGGGTCTCAAACAGGCCATGTTGAGAATTTAAGCTCAAGATATAAAAAAATGACAAAATTGAACTGCAGTTACCTTACTTTCTCATATAGTAGGTGGTGTTTCTAGCAAAAAAATGTGTCTTCAATCAAAGAGTGGATCATCAGCCTGGTACTTGTTTAGGTGAGATAGGGTGTGTGGGAGGTGTGGGGGGGTTGCTGGGTGGTGGGTACTCAGTGGGAGGTTGGGATAGGGAGTCAAATCAGTGAGGGACCATTTTCTTTTTTACAGGTTTAAAAAAGAGACATTGAGGGACCATTTTGTTTATTTCAGGCAGGATGTAATTGGAAGGTCGGGGGCTGTCACTAGACACCAGGGAAACAATACAACTCAATGGGGATGACAATTGAATGGTGGGGAGGTGGTGCCACTTGACACCAGGGAAACAATACATATAAATGGGGATTATGATTGGAGGGTGAGGGGTGCTGCTAGACACCAAGGAAATAATTATAAATGGGAATGGTGATCAGAGAGTGGAGGGTGCCACTAGACACCAGGAAAACAATACATATAAATGGGGATCGTGATCAAAGGGTGGGAAGTGCCACTACAAACCAGGGAAATAATTATAAATGGGAATGATGACTGGAGGGTGGGGGGTACCACTAGACAACAGAGCAACCATACATATAAACAGGGCCGGCAATCAGTGGGTGAAGGGAAGGCACAACTAGGCACCAGGAAAAAATAACTGCTAATTGAGCATGATCAGCAGTGTAAATTTTGGAATGTAAAAACTTAGGAATGCAGTATTATTTTTTCACTAAAGGAGAAAAAGGCAGATCTGTGAAACAGTTACTCTCTACCCTGAAAATATCAGACCAAAATTCCAAATCATCTCAGAGCTACAACTGTTATTAAAATAGCAGAAACAGAGTTTTACGTTCATATGAAATGTTTTGTATGAATGTCAAACAAAACAAGCGGAAACGAATGATGAAAAACTTTCTAAAATATAAAAAAATCCATTTCTGAGTCCTTTCTGTGACAGTTAACTGCACAGTAGACCTAAGGGAATCCAGAGGAGCAACATAATTCTCTTGGTCTGCCTCCAGAAAGTAATTTCAGTAGCCTTACAAATTCAAATTGTTTTACAAAAAAGAGAGCAAGATGGCGGCAAATGAAACAGTCATTTTCCTCTCATGAAAAAAGATGACGTCAGTATGAAACAAGAATTCTTTTTTTGTTTCATACCACTATTTTAAGTCCTTACTGAGCATCACTTCCTCAAATGGGCAAAGGATATGCACCTGTCATAACAGAAGCAGACATCCAGGAAAGGAACAGCAGCGAATAAAGAGGTGACTGCTATCTCAGTGGAAGGGAAGTAACTGCAAATCAAGGAGCTTTCATTGTTACTTCTTTGCATTGCTATTGCATTGTGGAAAGGAGGAGTAGGAGTTTGTAAGAGGTTGTGCAATAGCTACTTAAAATCTCTTTTTGGGTGTGGATAGGAAGAATAGGAATATAAAAAGCAGTTGCTCAATCTATCTAAATGTGTACAACAAAGGGGGTAAGGGAAATTAAGAAAATAATGTTTTGCACCAATAGAGGGGGGAGAGAGGAGTCTTTGGGAAGTGTTTGGTATCCTTCATCTGGAAGGGTGGGGGGGTCACTGGTGGGCAACGACAGCAATGGGTAGGGTGGTAGGCTTGAGCAACTACGGTGCACCAATTTCTAAAAATTGCCTGGAGTGTGGGGGGGATGTTTAGTGTGCAACCACATAGAGAAACTTAGAAAGAAGATCGAGGGTCTGCAGGAGGAACTAAGACAGGCAGGGCAGACTGGGGGTGAGTTTAGCCCAATACTGGATGGAGGAAGGATGGGAGATGAGGGAGTGTGATTTAAATCAACAGTGGTGAGAAGAGGGTCAGAAGAAGGGAAGCAGAGACAAAGGGGCCCAGGCCAGGAAGAACAATTGCCAGGGAAACCAGGTCAGGAGACAAAAGACAAATGGAAGGAGGAGATAGGGACTTGTGAGGGGAGGCAAAGAAGTGGCAAAAGTCATGGAGTGGAAAGGAGAGAACAGGTTACTATGAAGAGAGAGAGAGCGGGCATTTGTGAAGGGTCTTCAGAAAATAGTTTTGCACTGCTAGAGAGAAAGAAGGAGGAGGAGGAGGGGGAGGAGGGAAATGATGAAATTAGAGGAGTAATTGATAAATGCCTGCACCAAACCGGAGTGGGGAGAAGTTCTGCTGGGAGATTTGCAACAGGGGCAAAAGGGGGAAATAATGTGCAGTAGGAAGAAGAGGAGCTGGAAATGAGAGAGGGAGATGAATGGAAGCAAGCAGGGAGTAAGAGGGGTGAAATATTAATCCTTGGGGACTCAATACTAAGAGGAGTCATGTGGGGTAGCAAGGGGGAGAGGCATAGCCGCATTTGGGTGAAGGCCATGCCAGGAATGACAGCGGAAAGGGTAGGACAATCTGTTCTGAAATATGCTAGAAGGGGTAGGGACAAGCCTTATTTAATTATACATCTTGGGATGAACGACCTGGCTGACAAGACAGTAGATATAGTCCAGAGGAGGTTTGAGGAACTAGGACAATTATGTGAGGGGGCAGGAAGATCAGTAACTTTTTCAGAGATACTTCCAGTGCCTAAGGCAAGCACAACAAGAAAGCTGAGAATAGAGAAATTTAACAGATGGCTAAGAACATGGTGTTGTGTTAAAGGGCATTGGCTGTTGGGGGGTGGGGATTGACCTGAGAGGACAGTAGTCTCTATGCCAAGCACAGACTACACTTAAGTGAGGAGGAAAATAAAGTGTTGAAACAGAGGATGGTGGAGTATATAGAGCAAGTTGGGAATTTAAACTAGGAGTGGGGGGTGGCAATTGGGCAAGAGACATGCAGAGACCACAGGTTGGGAAACCATATGAGCTTCCCCCCCATAACAGTGACAAAGGACAAATGGCAAGTACTATTGGTGATGCTAGTAAAGGAGGGCAGGATGAGAGGGGGGAGGGTGGAAGGTGGTTACCTTTAATGCTAGGAGCTTTGGGAGGAAAACTGCAGAGTTACAGGTGCTCATGGCAGAGGGAGAGGTGGACATTGTAGCCATCACAGAAACATGGGCCACCCAACATAATGACTGCGACCTGTATGTACCAGGGTACATGTTATTTCATATGGACAGGGTGAATGGGAAAGGAGGGTGTGTGGCACTATATGTGAAGGAAGGACTGAAGAGTGTGTAAGGGAGGAGGGGGAGGAGGGTAGTACGGAGTCACTTTGAATGCAAATCCAGGATTCCAAGAATCAGATTCTTAGAATGGGAGTAGTGTACAGGCCACCATCTGAGATGAAGAAGTTAGACAGGGAACTAGCGGGACAGATCAGGAGGACCTACGAGAAGGGTAGTGTGGTGATTGTGGGGGACTTCAACATGCCAGGAGTGGACTGGAGTACCCCAACAACCAGGAACAGAAGGGAGCAGGTATTTCTGGATGCCTTCCAGGACAGCTTCCTGCTGCAATTGGTCAGTGAACCAACCAGGTTAGGGAATACCCTTGACCTTGTGCTGGCAAATGGGGACTTTGTGAAAGAACCTACAGTGGAGGAACTGCTGTCAGGGAGTGACCACCATTCAGTATGGCTCACATTGGATATGGGCAAGGAAGGAGTGGAATCTAGCACAAAAGTGCTGGACTTCAGGAAGGCCAACTTTGGGAGGATGGGGAAAGTGGTAAAAGGGTACCTGGCCAGAATTCAATCTAGTATGGACACTAACCAGAGGTGGGAGCTCATAAAGCTGGGGAGAGCAGAGGCAACCAAACCCATCTGCAAGGCCCAGAACAAGAAGGCTAGGGCTAAGAAACCAAGCTGGTTGAGCAAGGAGGTCATGAAAAAGGTAAGGAGAAAAAGAGCTGCCTTTAGGAGGTACAAAAAAACAGGGAGGGGGAGGACAAGGAGGAGTACTTGACGGAATCGAAGGAGGTGACAAGGGCAGTAAGGGGAGCCAAGTGATCTACGGAACACAGGCTGGCACAAGGCATTAAGAAGGGGGAGAAGGACTTCTTTAGATACATCAGGGAGAAAAGGAGCTGTAAGGACCACATAGTAAGGATTAGGAAGGAGGGGGGTTGGGTGGAAGTAGGGTGCAATAAGGCAGAAGCACTAAATGATTACTTCTGCTCAGTATTTACTAAGGAGAAGAGGGTGACACCCAAGGGGAGGAATGGCAGAAACAGGGGGGGAAGGGGTGACAGATGGGGAAATCATGGAGGGGAGAGTTCTGGAGGGTTTGAAGGCACTGAGGGCGGACAAGGCTCCAGGCCCAGATGGCATCCACCCCAAGGTACTGAAGGAGCTGGCAGAGGTCCTTGCAGGACCTTTCAGACAATTTAATGCCTCACTACATTGGGTGTGTATCTCAGGACTGGAGGATGGCTCATGTGTGCCTTCCACAAGAGTGGCCCAAGGATGAACTGGAAAACTACAGACCAGTGAGCCTTACATCCATCATGGGTAAGCTAATGAGAGGCTATCCTGAAGGAGGCTGGTGAGCCTCCTAGAGGCCAAAGGACTACAGGACAGCAGACAGCATGGCTTCATGCATGGCAGATCCTGCCAAACCAACCTGGTGGAGTTCTATGACTGGGTAACTAGGCAACTGGACAGGGGCCATGCAGTGGATGTCCTGTATCTGGACTTCAGTAAGGCATTCGACTCGGTGCCGCATGGAAGGCTGGGAAGTAAGTTAGAAGGGGCGGGTGGAAAGCTGGTGAGATGGGTAGGGAACTGGCTTCAGGGAAGGCAACAGAGGGTGGTGGTGGGTGGGAAGCTCTCACACCCAAGGGTAGTGACAAGCAGTGTTCCACAGGGCTCGGTGTTGGGAGCAGTGTTGTTTGGGATATTCATTGCAGACATATCATTGGACATCAAGAGCAAGATCAGTCTGTTTGCTGATGATACCAAGGCAGAAGCAGTGGTGGATGACCTAGGGGTGTGGCATGGGTTGCAGGATGATCTGGCAAAGCTTGAAACCTAGTCAGACACTTGGCAACTGGGGTTTAATGCCAAAAAGTGCAAGGTGCTGCATTTTGGGATGAAGAACCCAAGGAGGGGTTGCCAGCTGGGGGGAGTGCAGCTAGCCCAGACAGAGGAAGAGGAGAAGGATCTGGGGGTGCTCATTACAGGGTCAATGAACAACTCGACACAATGTAGGAAGGCAGCTGCAAAGGCCAACAAAATGCTGGGTTGTATTGCAAGGGGTATATCCTCGGGGGGGGGGGAGGTGATTCTACCACTGTATAGTTCATTAGTTAGGCCGCACCTGAAGTACTGCATGCAGCACTGGCATCCGTATCTGAAGAGGGACATTAAGTTACTGAAGGGGCTGCAGAACAGGGTGACAAAGATGATCAAGAGGCTGGGGGCTCATCATACGAGAGGAAGCTGAGGGAGTTGAACATGTACTCGCTGGAGGAGAGGAGGGACAGGGGGACATAATTGAAATCTTTAAGTACATGAAAGGAATAAACAAGACAGGAACAGAGGGGCTATTCAAAGTAAGGGAGGGGAGGGACACCAGGGGCCATGATATGAGACTGGAGGGAGGAAGGTTCAGGAGGGAGATGAGGAGACACTTTTTTATAGAGATGGTGGTGGCTGGGTGGAATGAGTTACCTGCAGAAGTGATATCCAGTAAAACAGGGACTGCTTTAAAAGGGGATGGAACAGGATAAGAGGGAGGGTCAATGAAGGGGAAGGGTGGAAGGGAGGGGCAGCTGCAGTATAAGGGGTGCTAGCTGCACATTCAAGAAGACTTGATAGACCTCTAGGCCTTTATCTGCTGGCAAATTTCGTATGTTCGTATATTCGTATCGTCAGAACCCATTTTTAAACAATTCAAATTAAATAACTTTGAAACAGATTAATATTTTTTCACCAAACAAGCAAAAAGAACATCTGTGGCTTTGCCCCCTTTTACACTGAAAATGTCAGACCAAAATTCCAAATGGTCTGGGTGGTAGCCAAAGTCAAAGAAATCCCATTCAAACCAAGTGGGGAAAAAACTATGAAAAATTCCCATTTTTTATAATACAGATCTCAGAAACAGCACGTCCAACCAGAACGAAACTTGGCACATCTAGAGATCTATAACATGAGACTGCACATGCAAAATGTCAAGCAAATCAGTTCAACAGTTGTAAAGATAGTAAAGTGCAAAATTTCAGGTTTAACATAGAAAGCCCAGTTTAACCCTAATTATAAAATGATTAAAGAAAAGGCTATAACAATCCAATCTTCTGATTGTATAAAACACATCACATCACCATGCATATATCAGAGTGCGACTGCACACCTGCACTTTTACCCCCCCAAAAAAACAATTTTGCCTTTTTATAAGATAGATAATCCACTCTAGGATGTACAGTTGTGCTCTGATGTACGCATGCCTTGGGTGGTTGATGCACACCAAGGCATGCATATATCAGAGCTCGACCGCACACCTAAGAGTGTGTTATCTATTACTTATAGTGGTGCAGTAGTCTGTATATATATATATACACATATATATATGTAGTAGATAACCCACTCTAGGGTGTGCAGTCATGCTCTGATATACACACGCCTTTGTGTGCATTGTTACGCATGAGGCCGCAGGCAAAGTATGTCAACCACCCCAGGTGTGCATATATTAGAGCATGACCGCACACTCCAGAATAGGTTATCTATCTTATAAAATGACAAAACTGTTTTGGAGGGAGTGAAAGTGCAGGTGTGCAGTCACGCTTTGATATATGCACGCTCATGTGATGTGTTTCAACCAATCAGCAGACATGATTTTTCCTACCCATTTTATAAATATATATATATTCAAAAAACTTTGTTAATGCATCAGTTAGAGTTGATAGCACAGTGACAAAAGTATGGAAATGTGATGTTAGAGTTACCCACCCTACCACCCCACCACCAACCACCACCACCCTCCACACACCAACAGACATCGGGGTGTGCCACGGGGTCATCAGGCCCAACTCTAACCCCATTCATTATGTAAACAAGCTGACAAGCCACAGTATAGGAGAATGGGGTGAAAGTTAGGTCTGATGACCCCCCATGTACCTGTGGTAATGTGGAGGAGTGATGGTAGGCAGTGTGAGAGATAACCCAACATCACATTTCCATACTTTTTTTGCTTTGCTATCAACCCTAACTGAAGCATTAATGAAGTTTTTTGCAATGAATTTACCTTCTTTTTGAGAAAGTGTAAAGTAACTGGTATGTGTTGGTGAGAGCGCAGGCCCTCCAGGCCCTGCACTCCCTTCATGTGGTCCATTTTTTGTGTCATGGGGCTCTGTGCTCCCACTGACACATAAGTTTGGGGACATAATGCAGGTCTAGAGACATGAAAATGAAACTTTGGAACACTAAATTGCCAATATCTCAGAAACCATAGCAACTAGGGGAAAAATTCAACTTCAGTGGTCTTCATAACTTTCTAACCTACACCATGCTTAGTCCACCTAAAGGTGGACTAAGCCATGAGTAGCAAAAAATCCGTATCTCAAACCATTTTTGAGATATGGGTGTCGAAAGGCACGATGGGCATCGCAATGTTATCCTATGGGTAATTGCACAAGAAATTGCACAATGGACGCTCATAACACAGTGTTGTTTTGGAATTTTTGAATCAAATTTTCAACATGTTTTTTTTTGGGACCTCTCCCCATGAATAGTGTCATTGTGATTGTGTTAATCCATCCCGAAAGTTGATTTCTCACACTGACCACATCATTCTGTGTCACAGGTGAGAAAACATGTTTCAGGCAGGATATGAAAAACAACAGCTGTACTGCTCATAAGTAGGTGTGAAAAAATGGCAATGTTAAAAATCTGGAGTGAAAATAAGAAAAATTGCCGAAGTTACAAGCGTGCGTAGAAACTGCGCAATGCACACTAATAATGCGGTCATTTTTTGAAATTTTTTAACCAAATTTTTAACAAGAGTTTTTTGGGACCTCTCCTCATAAACAGAGTCACTGTGATTTTGTTACTACATCCCAAAAGTTGATTTCACACACACTGACCACGCTATTCTGTGTCATAGGTGCGAAAACATGTTTTGAGCAGGATATGAAATGACAGTGGTACTGTTCTTAAGGAGGTGTGAAAAATGGCAATGTTGAAAATCTGGAGTGAGAATATAAAATATTGGTGAAGTTAAGAGTGTGCGTAGAAACTGTGCAATGCACGCCCGTAACGCAGTCATTTTTTGGAATTTGTTCACCAAATTTACAAAATGAGCTTTCTGGGACCCCACCTCATGAACAGTGGCACTGTTGTTTCATTAATCAGTCCCAAAAAAATGATTTCATGTAGTGACCACAAAATCACCTTTTGGAACTGAGTAACATAATAACAGTGACTGTGTTCACCAGGTGGGGTTCCAAGAACCCTATGTTGAAAATTTGGCGAAATAAATCCAAAAATGGGCCAAGATATCAACATAAGTTGAACCCACCCCCAACCCCATTGACTGCCATTATACATCTTACCTTGATTCCTCAGATCGCAGTTTGGCTTTGAAGAGTGCAGACGTGTCCCCGGTCCTGCTCCCAACCTCCAGAGGGTAAGTATGGGTGAGGGGGTGCAGGGAGATGGGTGCTCAGTGGGAGGTGGGGATGGGGGGAAGAACTGGGGAGGCAATGATGGACTGTTTTCTTATTTATAGTAAAAACAAAGACAGCAGTGAATGGTTTTCTTTGCTAACAGCTAAACAAAGAAAAAAAACTTTTAAGCACACTGGGGTAGGCTTCTAGTGTCCCGCAAGAGTTTGGGGGAGGACATGTTGCCAACAGTGGGATTGGGCACCCCCATTGGCAAGTTTGAAAAGAACACTAACTTTTTGGCACACTGGGGTGGGCTGCCAGTGTGCCACATGGGATGGGGGTGGGGGGACATAATGCTGACAGGGGGATCGGGCAGTCTTGTCAGCAAGTTATAAATAATTAATTTTAGGTACACTGGGGTGTGTTCCCAGTGTGCCATGAGTTGGGGGGAGGGAACATGATTCCAACAAGGGGATTGGGCACCCAGATGTTGGAGCATTTACTGGCACAAAGAACAGTAGTTCATTGCAAGATCGATGCAGGATTCCACATAAAATATAAAAGATTTTGGGGCCGGGGCAGGTTTTCTTAAGTTTGTTAGGTAAACACCCATGTTTACCTAAAGGGGAACTGAGGAACATGGTGGGAGAATTAATTTGGCCTAAAAGTGGCCAGAAAAGGTTTTAGTTTTTTTTTTTTTTATAGAAGGAGAATATAGGGTCAAATAGTGCTGGCAACTTTGTAGTGCGAAAGATTGGGTGTGTTTATTTTGGAAATGTGAAAGTGTTGCATCCATTTCTTTCACAAACTGCAACAGTACGGGGGTAAACAGCCATCTGTGTTTACCTAGGGGCCGGATTTTTTGAATTACGACCATTTTAAGCTACTGTTAACTGAAACAAGATGGCGTCCATAATGTCGAAAATAGGGCATTTGCGAAAGCATCCGGTGTTTTCACAAGGCACATTTATTTTTTCCATTTGACTATAATGAGAAACAGTTTTTTTTTAATAACTTTTGACTGGATTAATATTTTTTCACCAGATCTTCAAAAGGCACATCAGTGACCAGACTGCATCTTCCCTGAAGAATTTGAACCAGTCGGACAAATTGTGTGGGCTGTAGCCCTGAGCAAAGAAAAGCACAATAAAAAAGTTTTAGCATGTTTTTTGGTGCTCTGCAGCTCCACAACCACTCATCTGGCCATAACGCAACTTGCCAGATCCAGAGAACTATGGAGCCCCACCACACATGCAAAATTTCAGGCAACTCCGTCATACAATGGCAAAGTTTTTAAAGTGCAAAATTTGGGGTTTAATATAGAAGTAGCCAGGCAACCCTAACTATACTGGCACTGCCGTACCAGTATTAGAGATATATACATGTACATACATATATATTCATTGCAAAAACTTTGTTAATGCATCAGTTAGTGTTAAAGCAGCAAAAGTAAGGAAATGAGACATCAGGGTTGACACATTAACACATCCACCACCTGACCACCCCAACCTACCATCCACAGACCAAGAGGTAATGGGTAGTGCCTTAGAGTTGTTGGCCCTAACTCTCACCCTATTCCATGTGTAAGAAAGCTGACATGGTAATATAGAAGAACGGGGTGAGAGTTAGGCCCAGCAACCCCATGGCACACCCCATCACCTGTTGGTTTGTGGATGGTGGGAGTGGGGTGAGGTGTTAGGGTGTCAACCCTGTCATCTCATTTCCTTACTTTTGTCACTTCAACCTTAACTGATGTATTAACAAAGCTTTTTGCAATGAATTTCCTTAATTTTTGAGAAAGTGTAATCTTGCCTTTGTATGTTTTTAGGAATGCAGGGCCCTATTGGCCCTGCACTCCCATCTGTCCATCAGTATACAGACATTGTAATGAACTGCCATCTCCCTGAGGAAGCGCAGGGCTCTCTGGGCCCTGCACTCCCACTACTACATAAAAAAGGACCCTGAAGCTACATAACTGCATAATAGTATCCATCTCTTTGTAGGAGCGGCAGGGCCCACTGCTGCATCTCCCCATCACACTTCCATCATTCCATAATGGGAAATTCCCAAACTTCAAAATCTTATTACTATGTTGGCAATGAAAATTTTATCACCAAACCAGCAAACGTTACATCTTTAGGGCAAGCTCATTCTACCCTGAAAATTTCAGCCAGAAATTCTATACAATTTGTTTGCAGCACCCTTTTAAAATCCCTTTTCACAGTTCTTTTTCATGAGCCGATTCCTTCTTGCAATCCCTTTTCACGACCCGATCCCTTTTCATGAGGTAAGGTCATGTGACCCTCCTCTTCATGAAAAGGGATTTTGACAGCTCACGAACAGGGATTGCGAAAAGAGATCGGCTCACGAAAAGGTATCACGATAAAGTCCCATAATTATGGAACCAATGTAAATTGTTTCACCAAATCAGCAAATGTCACATCCTTTGGGCAAACCCTTTCTACCCTGAAAATTTCAGTCCAAAATTCCAAACTGTTTCTTTGCAGTGGCCTTTAAAAATCCCTTTTTGTAATCCCTTTTCACTGGCTTATCCCTTTCTGTGAGGGGAAAACTGCCGTTTTTTAAATAACTACAAAAAACCAAAGGCATTGTTTTTATTAAAGACTTCTCTGAGGCAAGTTATAAGGTTTTGTTTTCTTCCCTTGCTAA
This sequence comes from Neoceratodus forsteri, assembly GCA_016271365.2. NCBI lineage: Eukaryota > Metazoa > Chordata > Ceratodontiformes > Ceratodontidae > Neoceratodus > Neoceratodus forsteri. The sequence goes on from CM028129.1 coordinate 1,049,451,357, forward strand.
GCAAGAAAACAAAATAACGGCCAACGAACAGGGATTTTCTCACGAAAAGGGATTCCTTTTCCCAATTCCTTTTCATGAGCCAGTCATGACCAGGAATCCTTGATTGAAACTGTGTATCTATCCCAAAGACTGAACTGAACATGATCAAAACATGAATGTTTCAAATTTAATAACTTTGCAACCGATTAATATTTTCTCCCCACATCAATGCTGCATTGTTCCTTAGGACCACCTCTTTCTACCCTGAAAATGTCAGGCCAAACTTCCAAATTGTGTGGTCACAGCATGATAAAGGAAAAAAAGGGGAAAATGGAAATTGGCGATAAATGCATTGTTTTCACAATTTGCTGCAAAAAATCAGTAAACCTGATCAAAAATGTAACTTAGCAAATCAAGAGTTCTATCACCTGACACAGTCTATTTCAAATTTCATGCAAATCCACTGAACAGTTGCAAAGTTATTAATGTGCAAAATTTGGGGTTTAACATTAAAGTACCTGCTCAACCCTAACTATAGAGGCCCGACTGCGCCTCTATAATAAATAGCTATAGATAGATAGATATTCATTGCAAAAAACTTAGTTAATGCATCAGGTAAGGTTGATAGCACAGTGACAAAAGTTTGGAAATTCAGTGGTAGGGTTCCCATCCCTACCACCCCACCCTCCACCCTCGACACACCAACAGACAGGGTGTGCCATGGGGTCATCAGACCCAACTCCCCACCATTCCATGTACAAACAAGCTAACATGCTACAGTACAGGGTAATGGGGTGAGGATTGAGCCTGATGACCCCTGCTCACTCTGATGTCTGTTGGTGTGTGGATGGTCAGTGGGGTGGGAGTGTGAGGGTGGGAACCCTAATGTCGAATTTCCAAACTTTTTGCCCCTGTGCTATCAACCCTAACTGATGCACTAACAAAGTTTTTTGCAATGAATCTCCTTTCTTTTTGAGAAAGTGTGATGTACAGTAAGTGGTAACTGGTATGTGTTTGTGGGAGCGCGGGAACTCATGTTGTCATTTTGCATACTGGTATACAAATGTGGGAGTGTGGACCCTCTGGGCCCTGCGCTCCCACTTACACATAACTACAGAGCCATACAGCAGTCCTATAGTACTGAAAAGGAACCCTTGTAACACTAATTTGGCAATATCTCAGTATCCGTAGCAATTATGAAAATAATTTCACTTCAGTTGACTTGGAAACCTCCACATGGGCTTGTAAGCTGGTGGGAGCAAAAAAATCCACATCTCAAATCATTTTCGAGATACGAACATCGAAAGGCACTGCAGGAGCTGCAATGTTATGCTATGGGAAATTTCTCAGCTTCAGAACGCTGTAACTATGGGCCAATTGTAAGTTTGGCATCAAACCACCAAAAAGCACATCTGTGGGCCCAGGCCTTGCCACCCTGCAAATTTCATCCCCAAAGCCCCAACTGTTGAGGTGCAGTGGGGTGGCAAAGAATTGCTGCTTTTGGCTGCAATAGTGTCACAAATTGTGACAGTTTTGCAAAAAATTGTGAAAGAATTGGCATGACACTTTCACGATTTGCGAAAGTGTTGCATCCATTCTGTCGCAATTTGCAACACTACAGGGGGTCTGATCGCAGAAAAGGTATTTATATGGGGGTCCCCAGAATAACTGCTGCAGTGTGTTCCTCGGGCCCCAATTAACTAAACACAACTGGCAGTGTTCACTTAGGTGTGTAACAAACCAAAAACAAGATGACCACCACATGACAGTAAAAAGGGCATTTCCAACAGTAAAATTTAGTAGCGGCAGATTTTGAGAGGCACATATATTTTTTTCCCATTGACTATAATGGGAACATTAAAATTTGAATAAGTTTTGAATGGATTCATATTTTTTCACCAAATCTTCAAAAGGCACATCAGTGACCCAGACTGCATCTTCCCTGAAGATGTCAGACCAGACAGACAAGTCATTTGGGCTGTAGACCTGAGCAAAGAAACACACAAAAACCCTGTTTTTGCATCTTTTCACCACTCTACAGCTTTGCAATCGCTCAACTGACCATACGCAACTTGCCAGATCCAGAGACCTATGCTACCACACTGCGCATGCAAAATTTCAGGCAAATCCATTGCATGTTTGCAAAGTTATTACAGTGCAAAATTTGGGGTTTAACATAGAAGTGGCCAGGTAACCTTAACTATGCTGATAGATAGATAGATAGATAGATAGATAGATAGATAGATAGATAGATAGATAGATAGATAGATATAGCTATGGATATATATATATACAGTATATATATATATATATTATGGTAGCACTACATAGTTAGGGTTAAGTAGCACTTTTAAGGTTAAAGGGTCAAATTTTGCACCTTAATTACTTTGCCACCATACAATGGATGTGCCTGAAATTTGGTATGCACAATTGGGCATGGTAGATCTTGGGATCTGCCATGTTTCGTACCAGTCAGATATATGGCTGCGGAGTTATTAAGCAACAACCAATTGCACAATTACACTTTTTTGCGATTTCTTTGCTCTCATCTACAGGTCGCACAGTTTGCACGACCAGTCTCAAAACTTCAGAGAACATGCAGCTGGGGTCCCCGATGTGCCTTTTGAAGTTTTTGTGAAAAAATATTGAACGGTTCAAAAGTTATTCAAAAAAACAAGTTCCTATTATACGTCAATGGGAAAAGTTAACAAAAAGTTCAACTCTTCCGCAAATGCAGTTTTTACTTTCGCAAATGGCCCTTTTACATTTGCAAATCCATCATTTTGCTTTTAGTTGGTGATCAGAAAAATGCTTGACATTTAAATTTGGGACCGTCTAGTAACACAATTCTTTTTGTGTTTACCTAGTCGGACACTGAGGATGCTAGGCATGTCTTTATTTTGAGGTTAAACACCCTAGAAATATGTTTTTCAAATTTCTGGAAAAGTACTTTTGCAAAGTATTGTCGCACTCAGGAAAGTGTCACAAATTTTTGTGAAAGCTTTCGCGAATTGCGACACTACTTTTCCAGGCCATGGCAAAATGACAGCAATTCTTTGTCACTCTGCTGAAAAAGAATGGTTTGGTCTTTTGGGCTGACATTTGGAAGGATCACAGCCAACATCTCACAGATGTGCCTTTCAGTCTTTTGGTGAAAAAATAGTACAGTGCAGCAAAGTTACAGCACTCCAAATCTGACACTTTTCCCCATAGGATAACATTATGGCATCCGCCGCATTACAGGAATGCTTTGCTGCCCTGCTGCAAAATAACGGTTTGCTCTTTTGAGCTGAAATCTGGAGGGAAGAAAGCCAACATCCCACTGATGTGCCTTTTGGTGGTTTGGTAAAAAATATTACAGGGTGGCACAGTGACGGCACGCTGAAGTTAATGCTTTTTCCCTTTGGATAACATTATGGCGCCCGTCGCACCTTTCGGAGCCCGTATCTCGGAAACAGTGTGAAATGGTGTGAGATATGGACTTTTCATCGCAAAAACATGTAGCACCCTGCCAGGGACTAAGTACTAAACTATCCAGAAAGGTTGTAATTCATATGAAATTGACATTTTATTTCTGAGTCATACGGTTCCTGAGATATAAGCAGTTTAATATTCCAAGTCCTCATTTTCTGCTCTGAGGCCCATTGTTATGTATACATTCTTTGTTTTCACTGTGTTTTCCAATGCATTTTTTGGGGAAAAGAAGAGTGTGCCCTTTTGTTACTGTGCCAGTTAGCGTTTCCAGTTGCATTTCCGTTACCGTTCATGGCACCATTACCATCTACACCACCGTGTGCGTTACGGTTTGCGTTTGTGATACTGTGTTGTTTGGCATTATTATTGCTATTACCATTACCATTTTCATTTGCAATTGTGGTACCATCCACATGCATTACGGTTTGCGTTTTCATACAACCTTGCATTTCTGTTTCGTCTCAGTTTCCTTTGGTGTTATTTTTGCTGTTAATGTTACCATTTGAGTTTACAATTGTGGTACCATGACCGTGTGTGTAACAGTTTGCATTTCTGTACTCGCTTGCATTAGCATTTCTCTTTCCCTTGGCGTTATTGTTGCTGTTAGCGTTACCATTTGCATTAACAATTGCAGTTCCATGACCATGCACGTTACAGTTTGTGTTTCCATATGTGCCACCATTCCCGTTTCCATTTCTGTTTCCTTTGGCATTATTATTCATGTTAACTTTACCATTTGCATTTACTATTGCGGTACCATAGTTGTGCGCATTACAGTTTGCGTTTATGTGTGCGCTCGCATTTGCGTTTCTGTTTCTGTTCCCTTTCGCATTCTTTTTGCTGTGACACTTAACATTTCTATTTAAAATACCGCTAACATCACTGTTCGTGTTACCAGTTGTGTTTTCATATGCGCTTCAATGTCTGTTTGCGTCACGGTTCACTTTGGCATCACTTTGCGCTTGCGTTTCTATTCACGTTTCCTTTACAATTTACGTTTCCGTTACCATGTGTGCCACTGCTGGCACTTCTGTTTGTGTTGCTATTCCTGTTACTATGTCACAAGACATCACGTGGTGGGAGCGTGGGGTCTGAAGGGCCCCGTGTTCCCACAGCTGCATTACTTTCACTATTTGTCATCATCATTCTCAAAAAGAAGGGGAAATTAGAGGCAAAAAACTCCGTTTAGTGCATCAGTTAGGGTTGTTCCACAGTGACAAATGTGAGGAACTTTGGTGTTAGGGTTGAAAACCCCCCTTGGACCTCCCAGCCCACCCACTCAACCGGCATTGCGCGTTGGGGTCGTCGGTCCTAACTCTCACCTCATTCTCCTATACCTCTGCTTCTTTTACACTTATGATAGGGTGAGAGTTAGGGGCTGATGATCCAACATGCACCCGATGCCGGTTGGGGGATGAACCAAGGGATCCAAGATTTTCGATCTAACACGAATTTCTCACTTTTGTCGCTGTGGAGCAACCAACTGATGCATTAAATGGATTTTTTGCCTCTAATACACATGTATATATATATATATATATATATATGCACACTCATACACACACACACACACATACATATATATATATTCATTGCAGAAAACGTTGAATATATTTATATATATATACTGTATATGCATGGCAAAAAACTCTGTTTAATGCATCAGTTAGGGTTGTTCCACAGTGACAAAAGCAAGGAAATTCAATTTTAGGGTTCCCACCATTGCACCCCACATCCACCCCACCACCGCCAACAGGCATCAGGGTGTGCATTGGGGTCGTCTTTCCTAACTCTCACCCCATCCCATGTGTAAAGAAGCTGAGGTGGTGCAGTATAGGAGAATGGGGTGAGAGTTAGGACTAACGACTCCAACGCACACCTCGATGCCTGTTGGTGGGGGCAGGGTGGGTGTGGGGTGCAAGAGGTGTAAACCCTAACATCCAATTTCCTTGCTTTTGTCACTGTGGAACAACCCTAACTGATGCATTAAATGGATTTATTTGCCATGAATTTCACTTGTTTTTGAGAATGTGCAGTATAAATAGTGAATGAAATGTGGTGGTGCAAGCGAGGGGCCCTTCAGTAGTGGTAACACAAGTAGAAATGCAAATGGTTATGGTAACAGCAAGGAGGACGCCAAAGGGAACAGTAACAGAAACAGAAGTGCAAAAACAAGGGCGTAAGCAAATGCAAATTATTACGCGCATGGTCACAGTAACGCAATTGGAAATGCAAATGCTTACGGTAACAGCAACGATGACGGCAAAGGAAACAGAAACGCAAACAGAAGTATGTATGCAAACGCAAATGGCAATGCACACAGTGACAGAAAAGGAAACGCAAACACAAACAAAACCAGTAATGGAAATGCAAATAGTAACAGTAACGCAAGCACAAACGCAAACACAAAAGGTAACGCACACAGTGACGTAAATGGAAACGCTATTGCAAACTGTCATGGAAACACAAGCGGAAACAATACCTGTAACAGTAATGAAACGCACCCACTTTTTTCCCCAAAAAGTGCATTCAGAAGCAGTGAATGCAAAGAATGTATGCATAATAATGGCCCTCAGAGCAGAAAATGAACACTTGGGGTGGGATATTCAGAAATGCACCAGAGGCAGGCGCAACAGCTGCACAGTGCAAGTACACTGCGACAGTGCACACTCAACACGATATTCACAGGTTGTGCACAACGGCAAGTGACAGCGCAAGATGGCTGAATATCACAGGGATGCACCATAGCGCAACAAGGGCTGCACCAGGAAGCAAGTCAGCAGGCACCAACGCACAATCTGGGCTGCGCAAAGGGAGCAAGTCAGCAAGCACAATAGCGCAAAATGGGCTGCGCAAGGGTCAGAGGCACAAGGGCCAGGTCACAGGGCAACAGACACAGTGGGGAGCATGCCACAAGAGCAAGACAGACCACCACCAGGGTGCAGAGGATGCCAGGAGGGAGGCATGGCAGGTGCACGGCTGCAGGCCCTGACCATGCACACCATAGCAGTGCATGGAGGCAGTGTGGCACCAATGTCCAGTCACAATCAGCCATGGGCAACACCCATAGGATGGCATAGGACAAGCCACCTGGACCATAGCTGACAACACACATGCCAACAGCAAACAACACACAGGCCACACAACCCAAGCAGGGTGCACATGTATGCCCCAGAGCACACACACCGGCCACTGGGCACAGACCACCAGGCACAAACCCCAGTTGACCCCAGATGTACCACACGGCCACCATGCACACCACTGCAGCATGGCTCCATTCACCAGCTGCAAAGCAGACACAGACATGGATGGCTAACAAAATAAATGTGTATTAAAACAAACCATCAACAACTATATACAGACGTACAGGGATATGGAGCAGGGAAAGGGGAGGCCACAAACAAGATGGTAGGCCAGGGAAGGGAGGTGGGGGACAGGGAGATGGCAGGGTTAGGGTACAAGGGGGGGTCAGGGGAAGGAAAGGTGGTGCAGGCCAATGGGCCCCACATGTGTCCACGCCCTACTGGCGCCTGTTCTGCCATCTCATCTGTGACCTGCACAGGGCCTGCCTGATGATACGCACCACCTGTAGTGTGACCATCGTGACCCTCAATATCCACCCCAGGAGCCTAGTGTTCACATCCACCTGCCAGACACCTAGAACAAAGGAGGGGACATGGATGAGTGCATGCCCATATGACCATAGCCCATCCACCATGTGCAGTGGACAGCGGTGACATGTGCCCTGTAGACAGCACACAGCCAGCCACAGCATGCGTGCCCACATGAGCCTCCACCCTGACCGTCCACAGCCATGCACAGCACTGCACACCAACACCACCCATGTGCGGCACACCACAACCATGGCAGCCAGGCAACAGGGCTATGCGGTGGGATGGCAGTGGCATGGCAGAACCTGGTTGCACCCACAGCCCACCTGCAGCAGCCACACACATGTGCGAAGGCCACGGCATGGTGCAATGGGCCCCGCCAGTGTTGCACAGCTGTAATGGCCATGTACACAGGGGGCTGTGGCACACCCCCACCCTGCACTACAACAAACCCTGACAGAGTGCCTACCTGCATGCTGTGGTACAACTGGCGCCTGACCAGCAACACCTCCCACACGTCCAGCATCCCGTGCCTGTGCACCAGCGTTGGGCTGCCTATGTCTGGCAGTGGCACCTGCCATTCTGGCTCTTCACCTATCCTCAGGGCCTAGTAGGGAGACAGTGAGGGGCAAACATCAGCACCTGGCAACAACCCAGGTGCCCCCAGCACAGTATACCCCATGGCCCTGCACAGTGGCAGTGCAGTGGCACAGTACACCCATGGTGCGCTGCCACAGCCAGCACAGCACATAGCCACTGCCCCCCCACAGCATGGTGTGACACCCTGCTGGCCCCCCACAGAACACTGACATGGCACAGACATGGAAAAGTGCACTCACCTGGCCGTGGCATGGCACCCCTCCGGACGCGTGCCCAGCAGTGATCTGAGCTGGTCGGGATCCCTCCACCGCAGGTCCCCATATCAGTGGTGGCACTGCTCCCCACTTCGCTTGGCTCCAGTGGCTTCCTCCAAACCCTTGACCACCTCCTGCCACACTTCATTGCGAGGCCAGTCCAGGGGCACCTGCCCATACAGAGAACAAACATGTGGCTCCACCAGTGCCACCAGGTTCACCAGCTCAACCTGGCTCCAATTTTGTGCCCTCACTGTGCTCTGGCATAGCATGCTCCTATCTGCACTGGTAATCCAAAATGGCGACCAGTAGTGCAGGAGCTGCACATGTTGTGGGTGCACGACTCGCTTGGTGATGCACTGACATCCACAATCGCCCATGCCCTGGTACTGCGCGATACAGCTGAGATAGCACTGGCACATGCCACAGGCACCCGGAGGGTCAAAGTTGCATCAGAAGCATTTGCATCTCATTACAGTAGCGCATTCCCTAATTTGCATGTGATGCACTATAACAGTGCCATGGGACTGCACAGGCGCCAGGCCGGTATTGCATCCTTCAGAGACAAGATACCAGGCAGTGGGCATGTCAGAACACTGGATTGGGGGGGTGTTGTGTGTAGCAACCGTCACTAACCACATGTCCTTACCCACAGGAATGAGCATGTTGGAACATGAGGAGGTTGAGGAGCAGGGGCCTACGCGGAAGTGCAGGCCCAACTTCACAAGGGCAGAGAGCGATGCCCTCTTCAACACATACCTGGACCAGGAGCCCCTCCTGAGTGGCTCAACAGACACCCCGCAGGCTAGGGTGGTAGCATGGGAGGGTGTGGCCAGGGCTGTGAACCAGCAGGGCAGCCATCAGAGGTCAGCACAGGAGTGCAAGAAGAAGGTGGACATGGACCGGAGGAGGATAAAAGATAAGGTGGCTGCCATCCAGGCTGCACGTGCCACCACAGGCAGTGGACAGTCTGAAATGTCACAGCTGACACTGCAGGAGGAGATGGTGGTGGTGTCCATGCAGCGCAGCACCGTTGAGGGTGTTCCCGGTGGTGGATTCCAGATGGAGGTAGCCCATCACTGTGTGGTAGGTACAGTGGCTCATGGGGAAGGGAGACAGGGGGGCTGAGGTGCAGGGGGGCAGGGGTGTGTGGCAGTGGCACTGACATGTACGTGTTCCTTTACAGATCCAGAGCAACTGCATGCAGCAGCGGGGTGGGGGTGACCACCATGGGGGCAGTCCTGGACCTGGAGAACCATCCATCCATCTCCACCGGTGTCCGGGGTCCGGACCACTGCCAGTCTATCCCCACTGTCTGACTGGATGCCTGTGGCATGGTTGTGGACAAGGCCCTGGCAGTGTTTCAGCAGGATGCCAGCCATGGCGTCCAGTATGCTGAGACACAGTTCGGGGCGGGGTCTGGGACTGATGACGACATGACTGTTATCCTCAACAGTGATGATGCAGATCAGGGGAGGCACCCATACCACGCACCCAACATGGCAGCGCAAATGGTGCCCTGGTGGTGGTTGTCCACCCACCGGCTGTAACACCCGGTGAGGCTGCGGGTGACATCGGTGTGGCACAGTCCGTAATGTGTGGCGGTGGTGGTGGTGCAGCTGCCCTGGTGCCATCATGCACACAGCGGCTGGAGGGGCTGCAGCGACAGCAGGACAGGATCGATGGGAGGGCTGGGTGCAGTGGCCACTGCCATTGCACTGCAGACTGTACAGGCCCAAGGGGGCCCTGTTGTGCAGCCCCCACCTGTGTGGGGGCTGTGCTTAGGGGTCATGCAACTCCTGTGGGTCAGCACAATGCCCACGTCCCACAGGGCGCTGACTCTCTGACCGAGCACACCCGGCTGCTCCGGGCATCCGTGGAGCAACAGATACTGGTCATGGCAGAGGTGCATGCTCTCCACATAGAGCTTCCCCAGTCTGCAGGGAGGTGTGACTGGGACTATGAGCAGCTCCTGAATGAGGCCACATGCATGTGGGAGGACATGACCACAGCCCTGGATTGGCTTACCGCTGTGGTCACAGCCGGCCTAGCACCAATGGCCACCCTGGTGCATGGCCATCCCCTGCAGTCACTGCAGAGTGCATTCTCCACCCCTCAGTCCTGGCGTTGTGCAACCCCATCACTGTTGATGCTGGGAACTGCTGTGGGCATTCCGGGCACACCTGGAGCAGGCCTGTTCGGGGGCCTGCAGATCTCTGCGAGGGAACGGTCGTGTTCCCACAGTGACACACTTGGGGGAACATCTGAGACACCCCCTGTGGCTGTCACACAGCCTGCATCTACTGGTCGGTCTCGGCGAGGCCGTCCATATGTCTGCGGTGGCCGTGTGACTGCACGGCGGTCATGATCTGCCACCCTCCCTGTCCGCTGCCTGCCACAGCCCTGTGTGCACATTGGTGTGGCGTATGCATATGCGTACCAGGGTCATGCTGTCCATGGTCCACTCAACATGCCCGCCTTGTGCACGCTCAACCAGTCACTGGCCACTGTGGCACGTGCATGATGATGCCTACACAACACCATCTGCCACTGTGCACTGGTGTTCAGCATCTGACACATGCCCGTTGGCAGCATCTGGGTGTGCACATGTGGGTGCCCATGTGCATGTGTATGTGGGTGAGGTCTACAGTGCCGTACAGGGTGCTTCCACGGAGTCCTGTCCCATGCCCGTCCATGCTGCCCTCCGGCCATGTCTGTTGTGGGGCCCAGCCATGCATGCCTGTATACTGTGCCCTGGTCCCTGTGTGTGGTCATGTTAACCTACCTGCATGCACCATAGTGCTCCTCTACAATTGTGTACCGGTGCTGCTGGGCCATCCTGTGCAGCCAGGGTTCCTGTCACCACCGCCTGGCCCAGCATCCACATTGTCCCCACTGCTGCTCCCCTCTTCAACCTCGACAGCTATCCCATGGTCAGTGGCCATGTTGTGTAGCACTCAGCAGGCTGGGAATAGGCCACAGGCCTTCGAGGGGCTGTACTGTAGGGCACCACCAGACCTGTGCAGGCAATGGAACCATGCCTTCAGCAGCCCAAACACATGCTTGATGATGTTCTGTGTGCTGGTGTGTGCCTCATTGTAACTCTCCAGTGCTGGGGTCGACGGGTGCTGGTATGGGGTGAGCAGCCAGGGCCTGAGTGGGTATCCACTGTCACCTGTATGGAGACATGTTGGGTTAGCATGGTGGTCTGTGTGGCTGCCCTCGCCTTCCCAGCCAGACCCTCTGACTCCCCCAGCATAGCATCCCCCCACACCCTGCCCTGTTGTGCCAGGCTGCCCATTCCAGCTGCATACTCACCTACTAGGTGGCCAGTGGGGATGTCCCCACTCTTGAATCTGTGGCACAGTGTTGACTGGTGCCAGATGAAGGCATCATATGCTCCACCAGTGTGCGTGGCACAGACGTTGTTTATGCGCCCCTTGACATCACACACCACCTGGCAGCTGATGCTGGGGTAGACCTTCCTGCTGATGTATGCCGCCCCTTCCAGCCCTGGTGGTGTGCGGATGTCTATGTGGGTGCAGTCAATGGCCCCTAGCACATCAGGCATACATGCAACCCTGTGGAACTCCTGCATGTTCGCTGTATGCTCCACCTGTGTGCTGGGGAAATGGATGTATTCTGCAGCATGTGGCAGCAGTGCATAGGGGAATTGTGTGAGGAGCAATGACGTGGCCCACTGGGTTATGCCTGTGGTGTCCTCTGTTGGTCTCTGGAAGGTACCCATGGCAAGCAGGCTCATAACGGCCATGACCTTGGTCTCCACCGACAGGGTGTGGCTCCGTCTTGTGGGTGCCTGCATCTCATCACTGTACAGCTCACACAGCTACCTCAGAATTGCCCAGTACAGGCAGTACCAGCCCACAATCTCGGTGTCACTGTACTGTTCAAAGGTGGTGCGGGCACGGTACCACCTGTTCTGGGCATACCACCACCGAGCCCTTCTACAGCCACACTGCTCAGCCTCCTGCCTCCTCACACCCCTCATTACTGCCTCCATCTGGAAGATTGCACTGGCCACGGCCTGGCCTGTCCTGCCCCCCCATGCATATGACTCCCTGGGCTACCCCGGCTGTGTGCTGCTGCTTGTGCCCCTGCACTGGGTGCACTCCTGTGATGGGGACCCTGCTGGCAGTGTGCACTGCCTCCCACCCATCCAGGTTCTCCCACAGCCACTCCTCTGTCCGGGATCGCAGGCTCACACTGCAATCGCTGCCCCACGGATATCTCACACACACACACACACTGGGCTGCTCATGCACACAGGCACAGTCAGGGTCACACTCCCTGTCCCACTGCCTGTTGCACCTCCTGCCTCTGTGTCTGTCTTGCACCCCTGCTGCTGTCCTGCCTGGTCACTGTCTCTCTCTCTCTCTCTCTCTGTCACTCTCTCACTCTCTCTGTTTCTGACCCCTGCTCCCCAAGGCGCAAGCCACCGTCCCTTGCTTGCTCCATCTTTTTATGGGCTCAACTTTGCTCTATGCATGTCCCTGTTGCTCTGTACTTGCACCATCAGCTTGCTGTTGAATATCGCACTGTACAGCTTATTCATGGCTATGCCCCCTGCACTTGCGCATGCATTCATTAGGGTTGCGCATTTGGCGCACTGCGATTTGTGCCACGCATTGACTACTGATGAATATCGCTCTTTGGTGCATTTCCACTATTGCGCTGGCACATCTCAGTTGTGCCATGAGCAACTGCTTTGAATATTTCACCTTTGGAATACTAAATTGCTAATATCTCAGGAACCGTACGATGTAGAAAAAAAATGAAAATGTCATGTGATTTATGACTTTCCTGGCTAGTTTTTCACTTAGCCTCATATTAGGGCACTAAGCATTTTTGAGATACGGGCCCCGAAAGGTGCAGCGGACGCCATAATGTTAGTTTATGGGAAAAATAGTCAACTTCAGAGTGCCGTAACTTTGCAGCCCTGTAATATTTTGTCACCAAACCACCAAAAGGCACATCTGTTGGATGTTGGCTTTCTTCTCTCCATACTTCAGCCCAAAAGACCAAACCGTTCTTTTGCAGCAGGGTGGCAAAGATTCCCTACTGTTTTGGGCATAGTGTCGCAAAGTAGTGTCTCAAATCATGACACTTTCGCAAAAAAAATCACAAAAGTGTCATAAGTTCGACACTACTTTGCGACACTACATTTACAAAAATTTGAAAAACATATTTCTGGGGTGTTTAACCCCCCAAAAAAGACATGGTTAGCATCCTCAGGGCTCAACTAGGTAAACACAAAAATAATTGTGTCCCTAGATCGTCCCAAATTTAAATGCCAAGCATTTCTGTGACCAGTAACTGAAAAAAAATGGATTACTCATGACACAACAGGGGTCATTTGAAACACTAAAAACTGCATTTGCGACACTGTCGAATAGTTTAACTTTTCCCATTGACTATAATGGGAAATTTGTTTTTTGAATAACTTTTGAAACATTTAATATTTTTTCACAAAATATTTGAAAGGCACATCGGGATTCTGGTTGCATATTCCCTGAAGGTTTTGGACCAGTCGTGAAAACCGTGTGACTTGTAGGCACAAGCAAAGAATGCACAAAAAAGCATAAATACAACTTTCTATTTCACTTTATAGCTCTGCAACTGTATATCCGACCATTACAAAACTTGGCAGATCCAGAGATCTATGGTATTGCTCTGTACCAGGCAAATATGTCATACAGTGGCAAAGTTATTAAGCTGCAAAATTTAACATTTTAACCTTAAATGGGATACTCAACCTCAACTATAGTGGCACTACCGTGTCTCTATAATATATTCATTGCAAAATATGTCCTTAAGGCATCAGTTAGGGTTATCATTACAGTGACAAAAGTTTGGAAAATTCAGATTTACAGTTACCAGCCCTACCCCCCCCAACCTCCACTCTCCACACTCCAACAGGCGACGGGGTGTGCCTTTGGGTTGTCTGCCCTAACTTTCACCACATTCCTTTTGTAATGAAACTGAGTGGTACAGTATAGGACAATGAGGAGAGAGAGAGATAGGCCCGATGACCCCAAGGCACACCCCGACATCTGTTGGTTTGTGGAGAGTGGGGGTGGGGGGTAGGGTTGGTAACCCTAACATCGAATTTCCAATCTTTTGTTGCTGTAATGAAAACCCTTACTGATGCATTAATAAAGATTTTTGCAATGAATTTCCCTTATTTTTGAGAAAGTCTAATGTCACTCGTATGTGGTTGTGGGAGCACAGGGCCCTCATGCATACATTTTGTAATTGTCTCTGATTTTCATGTGGGAGCACAGGGCCTGGAGGGCTCTGTGCTCCAATCTATACATAAGTGCACTGATATTTTGATGATGTCACATCTCCGTGTTGGAGCGCAGGCCCACTACTGTGTATTATAGGGCCCTGCACACTCATTATTGCATAATGGGATCCAAATGGGCCCTGCACTCCCATGTACCCATAAGTATAGAGACATAGAGCACGCCTAGAGCCATTCCAGGTAACCCTTATGCTGCAAAAGTTGCAGTATCTCAGAAACCATAGGAACTTTGGAAAAAATGTCTTCACAGTTGTATTCATGGCCTGGCCACCTCCACACATACTTAGCAAAAAATCCATATCTCGAACCATTTTCAAGATGTAGCTGCCGAAAGGCACCACGACTGCCAAAATGTTATCCTATGAGACAATTCAAAACTTTGGAGTGCTGTAACTATGGAACAACCTAAAGCCATTTCTGAAATCTAAGTGGACAAAGGAATGTCAAAAAACGCAGATTTTTCTCGGGGGTTTTAACACTCTATATCTCAGAAACCACACAACAGATTCTCATGAAATTTGGACAGTCAGGAGACCTTCCCAGAGACATTATGCATGTCAAACTGCATGCAAATCTGTAGAACAGTTCCAAAGGTATTAAAGCATCAGTGCAATGAAAATGAGCTAAAATGTGACCCCACCTTTTTTTCTTCCTTATCGACGCCAGATGTCTTCCACTTCATTGTGGTGGTAACATTTTCAGTTTCTGTAATCATTTAAGAATTTTATAAAAGTTGTAAAATAATTATTTCTCAAGAAAAAAAGATGGCCACCTCATTTTTGCATTAAAATAATATTCAGGACCTAAGGAAGGTAAGAATCCAGACAAAAATGCAAATGTATCATACAGAGCACAGGAAGCATCCAGAAAACCCAAATCAACAGTTCTGCCAATATTTTTCATAACCATGACATAAAATTAGCTTTTTGAATAAACATTTTTTGTTGCACTGCTGCTTTAATGTTAAAAAAATTGCAGCGGGATATGAAAAATATTCTTACTCCTGCAGCGTAAGCTCTGTATTCTCACGTGTGCCAAAGGCATGAGTGAGAATGCACAGCTCACCCTGCAGGAGTGAGAATATTTTCCATATCCCACGATCTGCCCATCATGTGTTTGATTTATATAATGGGGTCCTATTGTTGTAAAAGTTATCATTTGTACAGCTTTGTGCGGCTTGCGCAGCTTGCGCAGGTTAACACAGTTTAGCGTGGGTTTGCGCAGGTGTAATAAGTGTATTTATTCTGATGTACATCAGCATTTATCCTCACTGCAGTGAAAATAACATGGTTTATCACATTCATTTATCCCTCACCCCCATTGTGTGTGTGCGTGTGTTTATATATATATACATATATATATATACACACACTACCGGTCAAAAGTTTTAGAACACCCCCATTTTTCCAGTTTTTATTGAAATTTACGCAGGTTAATGTCTCAATGTACTCTGAAATTAAAGCATAGAACAAATAAACAATTGGAGATAAAAAAGAAATCATAGAATCATTTTGTTTAACAAAATTTAATCTAAATTTTTGACTCGTCAAAGTAGCCACCTTTTGCAGATATACTGTAACCGCCGAACACACTCGTGGCATTCTTCCTACAATGGACATCAAATATTGTTCGGGAAGTTCTTCCCCAACACTGTTGCAGAAGTTCCCACAAATGTGTTGCACTTGTAGGTTGCTTTGCTTTCACCCTTCTGTCCAGTTCATCCCAAACCAGCTCGATGGGGTTTAAGTCTGGAGACTGTGCTGGCCATTCCGTGATTTGAAGCCTACCATCTTGTTCTTTTCCTCGAAGGTAGTTCTGACATAGCCTGGAGGTATGTTTTGGGTCATTATCTTGCTGTAGGATGAACCTCTGACCAACTAGGCATAGACCAGAGGGTATTGCATGGCACTGCAAAATGCTGTGGTAGCCCTTTTGGTTCAGGGTGCCAGTCACTCTGTGCTGTTGTCCTGTGAGCCGCCTGTCACGAAAGCTGTTGACTCTCAGAAACTTGTCTTCTGATTCTGTTGTGGCTTTGGGTCTGCCAGACCTCTTCCTGTCAAGTTACCTCCAGTTTCCAAGTGCCTTTTGATGGTGTAGAAAACTGTACTCACTGACACCTTGGCTTTCTTTGCAATTTCTCTACAGCAGTTTTTGCTAACCTAAACTTTTTTTTTAACCTCTAGCAGTTTACCGCTTACCTTTGTACCATTTCAGGTTATTCACTGGACTTGAATTGCTTAAATTTCAATAAAAACTGGAAAAATGGGGGTGTTCTAAAACTTTTGACTGGTAGTGTATATGATACATGATGGGCAGGAGTGTGATATTTTCACTCCTGCAGAGTGAGCTCTGGATACTCACGAGTGTCAAAGGCATGAGTGAGAGTATCCAGAAGTTATGATGCAGGAGTGAAAATATTTTCCATAGCACATGACTGCACAACATGTGTCCGATTTATACAACAGGGGTTTCCAGCACTTTTTCTTTTTTTGTTCACTTTATCTTGTGGAATAAACAAAGAAAATACAGGACAAAAAAAGAAACCTGCTAAAACAAACTGAAACACTAATTTGTCATTTGGGATGAAGCAGTCTGTACTGATTGGTAGTTGAGGTATTCATGGATGTGAAAGGCTTTGCTCTTTTTTGGCTTCTTGTCAGTAAGAAAATGGCTGCTGTTAGCTTGCTTTGGTTCTCTGCAGGAACACAATGTTCTTTTCTAGGGCTAGCAGGTGAGTTGCAGGTGGAACTGATATACTGATTAGTTTCCTAGGCTACTGAGAGTTTGGTAGAGCTCCTTCCTGATTGCTGTGTTAGGGAAACCTGCCTTGAGTGATGATATCTACTTCAGCAGAGTCCAGCTGAGTTTTCTGATTGGTCAGGATGTAATTAAGAGATCAGTATACTGATTGTTTTAGGCAGGGTTTCAGCCTGACATCAGCACAATGATAATATCAGTCTGTGAAGTAAGCACAATATTTATAAATGTAAAATATTATCACACTGATAATATTCCTGGTAAAAAAATCACAGTGTGATTTTCTACCAGGATTTATATCACTGTGTGTAAGATACATGGATTTATCCACTACTCATTTGTCTCACCCCTATTGTGTATATGTGTGTATATATATATATATATATATATATTATATATTCATTGCAAAAAACTTCATTGAATCATTAGTTAGAGTTCTTACTAAAGTGATAAAGGCATGGAAATTGGGTGTTAGGATTTCCAACCCTAACACCCCACCACACTCACCCATCCAACTCTATCATCACAACACCACCCCCACCCTCCACACACAAACAAGCATTGGGGTGTGCCTTAGGGTCATGGGCCCTAACACTCACCCCATTCTCCTATACTGTACCATGTCAGGTTCCTTACAGATGGAATGGGGTGAGCATTGGGGCTCACAGGCCCTGGCACACCCTAATGCTTGCTGAATGGAGGTGGGGTGGAAGTTGCAATGATACAGATGGGTGGAGGGTGGGGTGAGGGGGTTCCAATGACTTTAAGGCACCCCAATGCTTGTTGGTGTGTAGAGGGTGGGATGGTGTTGCAATGGTAGGATTGGGTGGGAGGGTGGTGTGGGGTGTTAGGGTTGGAAACCTAACACCCAACTTCCCTGCCTTTTTTGCTTTAGTAAGAACCCTAACTGATGCTTTAACAAAGTTTTTTTGCAAATAATTTCCTTGCTTTTTGAGATAGTATAATAGTATCCCAGTTTTGTGGAGAGTTTTTTGGTGTTTTTGCTGCAAATGTTCAACATGGACTTTTTCGGACCCCACCTCATAAACACTGGTACTGCCATTTCATTACTCGATTGAAAAAGTGATTTTGGGCAGCAAATGTGCCATTCCACACCTCAGCTGCAGAAACACATTTTGGGCAGGATATACACAATGACAGCTGTACTGTTCATGAGGTGGTGTGAAAAAATGGATATGTTGAAAATTTGGAGTGAAAATATAATGAATTGTAAAAGATACACACGTGCATAGGAAAATTCAATGACTGCATGTAACTCAGGCATTTTTTGGTGTTTTTGCACCAAATTTTCAACATGGGCCTTTTGGCACCCCACCTCATGAATAGTGGTACTGTTGTTTTGTTAATTATTCCCAAAAGGTTATTCCATGTAGCAAACCCGTAATGGTGCGCCAGAGGTGTGAAAATACAATTTAGGCAGGACGTGAAAAACAACAGCTGTACTGTTCATGAGGTGGTGTGAAAAAAATGGCATTGTTGAAAATTTGTACTGAAAATATTAAAAATGTCCGAAGTTACGAGTGTACATAAGAAAAGTTCAAGGAGCATGCATAGAGCAGCCATTATTCAGAATTTTTGCACCACATTTTCAACATGGGCTTTTTGGGACCCCACCTCAAGAACACTGGCACTGTCATTTCATTAATAGGTCCCAAAAGGTGATTCCATGCAGCAACTGCAAAATCACCTTCCGGGTCCAAGTAATGAAACAACAGTGACAGTGTTTATGAGTTGGAGTCCCAAGAACCCTATGTTGAACATTTTGTGCACAAATTCCTAATAATGGCTGAGATATCAACATAAGTTGAAAACGCCATTGACAGCAATTATAGGGCACTTACATTGATTCTTCAGTTCTTCATTTCACAGTTCAGCTTTGAAGAGAGCAGACATGTCCCTGTCCAGAGAGATGACAGCCTCTGACCTGTGGAGGAAAGCATAGGGTGGGGGGTGTGGGGAGGTGGGTGCTCAGTGAGAAGGTTGGGATGGGGGTGTGGGGACAGGGGAGATGACAAAAGACGGTTTTCTTATCAACAGGATTTAAAAAAATGACATCTGTGGACAGTTTTCTTTTTTTGCCAGGGCAAACAATTTACTTGCAGACACTGGGAGTGGACTCCCCAGTGTCCGATACAGCTTAGGGGATCATTATACCAGTGTGGGTGTGGGGAAGATATGCCAACACAGGGGTTGGGCACCCCAATGTGGGTAAGTATGTCAGGAGACCATTTTCTTTTTTTAGGTGATAGAAAATAATATTTTATGACACATCGATGCAGAATTCTGCATCATAACACGGCAGGATTCTGCATTGATATGGGGATTTTTCCCATTTGAAATTTTTTAGTTAGGGACACTGGGAGTGGCCTTCCCAGTATCCCACACAGCTGGGGGGGGGCATTACACTACTGTGGGAGAGGGGAATAAATACTGACATGGGAGTTGGGCACCTCGATGTCTGCAAGTATTTTGGGGGATCCGTTGGCTTAAGATCCTAAACTGGACAGCTGCTCTGACATAGAATTATATGCCTATTACTAAACTTCGGCATAAAATCCTATGCCGGACTGCTGTTCCAGCCTAGAATCCTATGCCGCCGGGGACATCTATTTTTTTCACATCAGAAATAATGGGAAAAACAATATTTAATAACTTTAGAACAGATTAATATTTCTACAAATAACCTTCAAAAGGCTCATCTGTGAGGCCAACGTTTTCTACCCTGAAAATTTCAGCCCTGTAGCTACAGCTGTTTTTGAGACACAGGTGGACAAAAAAAAACAGCAAAAAACACAAAAATCTCTGTTTTTTTCAACAATCTGTATCTCAGAAACCACACAAGGGATTTGAACTGAATTTGGCATATCAATAGACCTGTTCCATCCAATGATGCATACAGCATTTCAAACAGATCTGTTGAACGTGCCCAAAGTTATTACCCTGCAAATATTGGCCTTTAACATTAAATGCTTGCACTAACTCTAACTATACTGGTGCTACCATGTGTGTGTGTGTGTATATATGTGGGTGTATGTGTGTATATATATATATATATATATATATATATATATATATAGATATATATTTTATAGGTGGGCAGTCGCATCCCTATACTTAGGGTTATGAAGCCACTTCTATGTTAGACTCAAAATTTTGCATGTTAATAACTTTGGACTCATTTAATGGATGTACATGAAATTTGGTATACACAGTGGGGCATGGTCAATCTCTTGATTTGCCAAATTTCGTTTTGGTTGGAAATGTGGTGTTTGCGCACTAAAACGCTGAAAAATGCACTTTTCGCCAGTTATGTGGGCAGTTTGGGGGATTTTGCCTGTGGTGCTGTGCAGCTGTTATGTGGTGTGCTTCTCTGTAAGATAGCTCACCTGAAAGAGCTTTGGTGGCTGAGCATGCTGCTTTTTGTTTGGTGAAAAAATATTAATCCATTCAAAAGTTATTGCATTTTTAAGCTCCCATTATAAGTCAATGGGAAAATTTATATGGTTGTTTTGTGAACAAAGAATGGGGTTTGGGCCATCTTGTCCCACCTCACGATCAAAGAATTTGCAGCCTGCGACCGCATTCTTGTTTTTAAAATGCGGTTGAAAAAAATTAAATATCACAGCTCATGGGTCACTCTTGAAGTAAAACTTGCATGGGTTTTACTCAGGAGGCTTCGTTGTGTCAACCCATGGCTGTGGCTTCTTCTACACTGGCTAGAAAATAAAGTTACAACATTTTAAATTCTTTGATCGCTGCTCACTAACGATCTTTGACTGTAAGCCTGCAAATTCTTTGACCGCGAGATTCTTTGATCATGATCTTAATAGCTAGGGCGTGACTAGATGGCCCGATGAAAAAAATAATTTTTCTCAGTCCAGGGGTGGGTTATCAACAAAAATGAGGGTGGGTTTTGCTCAGTGGGCTTCATTTTATCGAAGCATGGCAGTGGATTCATTTATTTATGGGTAAAACTCGAGTTTCACCATTTTTTATTCTTTGACCGCGAGGTTATAATTTCTTTGATCGCGAGCCTGCAAATTCTTTGACTGTGAGATTCTTTGACCATGATCTTTGATTGTGAGGGCGCGACTAGATGGGCCATTGAAAAATTCAATCAACTCAGGCCAGGGGTGGCCTAAGAACACAAATGAGGGTGGCTTTTGCTCAGGGGGCTTGAATCTATTGAGGCAAGGTGGTGGTTTCATGTACTTCTGCCTAAAACTCGAGTTTCACAATTTTTTATTCTTCGACTGCGAGCCTGGAATTTGATCGCGAGCCTGCAAATTCTTTAATCACAAGATTCTTTGACCGCCATCTTTGATAGCGAGGTCACGACCAGCTGGCCCTTTGAAAAATTCAAATTTCTCAGTCCAGGGGTGGGCTATGGACACAAATGAACCTCAGTTTTGCTCAGAGGGCTTCATTCTAGCGAGGCATGGTGGTGGTTTCATGTACTTCTGCCTAAAACTTGAGTTTCATCATTTTTCATTCTTTGATCTTGAGCCTGCAAATTCTTTGATCATGAGCCTGCAAATTCTTTGGTCGCGAGATTCTTTGATCACCATCTTTGATCGCAAGGGATGGACAAGATGGCCAGATTTTGTAATAGAATACATAGGCCAATTCTGACAATGTTTAAGTTTAAATATCTTGGAAATGGTTTTGGTCTTTTTACTTCAAATTTGGAGGGTGTTGGCGGCATGTCCTGTAGATGTGAAATATGCTGTTTTCTTTTCTTTGTCAAAAAGAAAGGAAATTCTACTCAAAAAACTGTGTTAATGCATTATTTTAGATTAAAACACAAAAAGTCAGGAAATGAAAGTTCTTTAGGGTTGCCCCTCACCCCCCCTCATGGACTCGTCAATTATCCCAAGATTGACAGATGATTGGGTGTGTTATTGGGGTTGTGAGGCATACATGTGGCTGTCCCTTGTCAATATGATTAGACATGGAATGGTATACCTCTGTGATTCCAACTGCATACTGCTTACGATATTCATGAGTTGTATGGTCTCAGCCAGGTAATGCCCCCACTCCCCCAGACCAGAAATTGGATGCTGAGTAGAGAGCCACAGCCCAAATAAAGACTTGGACATCAATGATATACCATCCTCATATGAGCTGCACACATGTTAGAACAGTGAGGAGTTGCATGGCCTCAGCCACAGAATCCCTCTCCTCTCCCCTGAAGAGGTACTGGATGCTAAGTGCAAAGATATAGCCCAAGTAAGGTCATTAATATGAATGGTATACCTCTGTGATACCAACTGCATACTATTAATGATAGTCATGAGTTGCACAGCCTCATCCAGGCAATGCCCTACCCTGCAGACCAGGAACTGGATGCTGACTGCAGAGCCACAGCCTAAATAAAGCCATGTACATAAATGGTATACCTCCCTCTTATGACCTCTATACAACTTAGGACAGTGAAGAGTTGCACAGGCTGAGCCAAGCAATACCCTCTCCCCATCCCACTGCCCCAAAGAGGTACTGGATGCTGAGTGTAGAGTCACAGCCCAACTCAGTCTATGAACATCAACGGTATACCTATGTGATACCATCTGCATGGACTGAGCCAGGCAATGCCCCATCCTCCTCTCAACACCACCCACAGACCAGGAATTGGCTTCTGAATGCAGACCCACAGCCCAAATAAAGAGATGGACATAAATAGTATACCTCCCTCATAACAGCTGTACAGAAGTTAGAACAGTGAGAGTTGCACAGCCTGAGACAGGTAATGCCCCCACTCCCCCAGACCATGAATTAGATGTTGAGTGCAGAACCACAACTGAAATAATGCCATGGACATAAATGGCATATGTACCTCTTATGAGCTGCACACAAGTTATATCAGTGAGGAATGGCACGGCCTCAGCCAGGTAATGCCCTCTGTCCCTCTTCCCTGAAGAGGTACTTGATGGTGAGTGCAGAGCCAGAGTCCAACTAAGCTTATGAACATCAGTTGTATACCTGTGTGATACTATCTGTAGACTACTTACTACACTGATCAGTTGCATGGCTTCAGCCAGACAATTTACGCTCTACCCTGCAGACCAAGAATTGGATGCTGAGTGTAGAGATGCAGCCCAAATAAAGACATGAACATAAATGGTATACCTCCCTCATACTACCTGCACACAAGTTAGAACACTGAGGAGTTGCACGGCCTCAGCCATGCAATCCCCCCCGAAGAGGTACTGGATGATGAATGCAGAGCTACAGCTCAAATAAGGTCATTAACATGAACAGTATACCTCTGTGATACTAGCTGTATACTAGTTACGACATTCATTAGTAGTACGGTCTCACACAGGCAATGCCCCCACCCTACCCCACCCCACCAGACCAGGAATTGGATGCTGAGTGGAGAGCCACAGCCCAAATAAAGCCATGGATATAAATGGTATACCTGTGTTTTATAAGCTGCACACAAATTAGAATAGTGATGATTTGAACAGGGTCAGCCAGGCACTGCCTCCCTTCCCTCTGCACTGAAGAGGTGCTTGATGCTGAGTGCAGAGCTACAGCTCAACTGAGTCTATGAACATCAGCGGTATAGTTGTGTGATATCATCTGCAGGGTAGTTACTACACTCATGAGTTGCATGGCCTCAGCCAAGCAATACCCCCCACCTACAGCAGGAATTGATGCTTAGTGCTGGGTCACAGCCCAAATAAAGACATAGACATAAATGCTGTACCTCCCTCATACCAGCTGCACAGAAGGTAGAACACTGAGGAGTTGTACAGCTTCAGCTATGCAATGCCTCCCCATCCCCCAACCTCCACCAAAGAGGTACTAGATCCTGAGTACTGAGTTACAGCCCAACTAAGGTCAGTAACATCAATTGTATACCTCAGTGATAGCACATGCATAGTCATTAGTACACTCTTGAGTTGCATGGAATGAGCCAGGCAATGCCCCCACCCCACACCCAGACCAGGAATTGGATGCTGAGTGCAGACCCACAGGCCAAATAAAGAGATGAACATAAATGGTATACCTCCTTCATACCAGCTGCACACAACTTAGAACAGTGAGAAGCTGAATGGCCTCAGCCACACAATGCCCCCCGCCCTCACCCAAGAGGTACTGGATGCTGAGTGCAGAGCTACAGCCCAAGCAAGGGCATTAACATGATTGGTATAGCTTTGTGATACCAACTGTATACTAGTAACAATAGTCATGAGTTGCACAGCCTCAGCCAGGCAATGCCCCACCCCCCAGACCAGGAATTGGATGCTGAGTGCAGAGCTACAGCCCAAATAAAGCCATGTACATAAACAGTATGGTTCCCTCTGATGAGGTGTATACAACTTACAACAGTGAAGAACTGCACGGGCTGAGCCAGGCAATATCCCCCTGCCCCATCCCCCCTGCCACAAAGAGGTACTGGATCCTGAGTGTAGAGCCACAGCCCAACTAAGTCTATGAACATCAATGGTATACCTATGTGATACCATCTGCAGACTAGTTACTACACTCATCAGTTGCATGGATTGAGCCAGGCAATGCCCCCAACCCACCTCCCACCCACAGACCAGGAATTGCATGCTGAGTGCAGCCCCGCAGCCCAAATAAAGAGATGAACATAAACAGCATACCTCCCTCATACCAGCTGTACAGAAGTTATAACCATGAGCTGTTGCACAGCCTCTTCCAGGCAGTTCCCCAACCCTCTCAGACCAGGAATTGGATTTTGAGTACAAATACACGGCCCAACTAAAGGCATGAACATGAACAGTATACCTACTTCATGCTAGCTGCACACCAGTTAGAACTCTGAGGAGTTGCACAGCCTCAGCCAACCAGCCCCCCACTCCAGCCCTTCCCCTGACCAGGCAGTGGATACTGAGTGCAGAGCTACAGCTCAAGTGACGGCATGATCTTTAATGGTATACATCCATGTACCAACTGCAGAGTAATTATTAAACTGAAGGGTTGCACAGCCTGAGGCAGGTAATGCCTGTGCCACCACCTTGAGCAGGTAGTGGGTTCTTAGTGCACAATCACAGCCCAATGAAAGACATGGAGATCAATACTATACCTCTGTCACACCGATTGTATTTAAATAATATTTATTTATTTATTGAAATAGTTTCACCAGGAAAGGCACACTGAGCAACAAGATGCTCATCTCCCAGTGCGACCTGGGGGGAAGGGGTACAAGGGGGTTGGATGACACGCAGGTTATCAACTGAGCAAATAACAGAGGCAAATAGCAGCATATGGATATAATTGCATTAAACTACAAGCAACAACACATGGAGTACATTGGCTATTGTATGGATCATATAACAATTACCTGACATATAGCAGCAATACAAGGGAAAATTTAGCACACAGTAATATGCAGGTATAAGCAACAGGAGACATAGAACACATGAAGGTGCAGGACAAAAAGGCACAGGACAAAAGTGCATAGGTTGGGGCTATATGCCAGCATTTGTAGCAAAGCTAAGGCCACTGGTTGGGCAGTGGGGAGGGGAGCAATTGGCATATGGCCAAATCAGGTACAGGAGCAATTAGTGGTGAGGAAGTTAGCTAGGGTGGTAGAAAGAGAGTGGGCAGAGGAGGAATGCTGAATTTGAGGTGGGAGATCATTCCATAGCTTGGGTAACCGGTGTGAGAAGGCAGCTTGTACGGCAGCAGTCTTCCACCTAGGGATTGATAGTTGGCGGTAGTCGTAGGATCTAAGATAATGGGCAGGGAGGGGCAGCTGAGAACACAGAGGAGAGGTAGGAAGGGATGGTGCCAAATCATAGGTTAGTTACATATTTAGCACAGTGTGAAATGCAGTGTTTTCTGAGGGATGGTAGTGCCAGGGAACGGTAGAGGTCACAGTGGTGGGTAAGGGGTGAGGCATCGAGAGCAAAGCGGCAGAAGGCATTAAAAAGTGTGCCCAGCTTAGATAGGGTGGTCTTAGGGGCTGCACCGTAAACAGTGTCACAGTAATCAAAGGAGGGAAGTATCATCTTCTGGACCAGTTCACATCGGATGGGGGGGAAGAAGGCTACTGCAGTTTCTATAAAGTGCACCGAGCATGGGGTGTAGCTTTTTTGAAATAGCATTGATGTGGATGTGATCTGAGAAGGAAAGATGGCAGTTGAGCTATACCCCCAAGTAGTGGAATGAGGAGACATCTTCGAGTATTTGACCATCCAGGCTGTGGAAATCGGGAAGGGATGGGAGTCTGGACAAGTACTGTCATGTGCCAAAAGTCATCATGACAGTTTTTTTTACATTTAGGGAGAGCTGGTGAGAGCTGAACCATTGCAGTACTTTGTTGAAGTTGGCTTGGAGGTTAGTTTGTACCACTTTAGGGTCGGAGCCTGAGGAGTAGAGTACAGTGTCATCTGCATACATGTGGATTGAGGTAGTAGAGCAGATGAGCGGTAAGTCATTTAGGAATATAGAGAACAGTATGGGTCCCAGAACCGACTCCTGGGGGACACCGGTAGTTAAGAGAGGGGGGGAGGAGATAGCATTTGCGACTCTAACGGACTGGGTTCTGCCAGAGAGGTAAGATCTGAACAAGTTGGTGACAGCAACAGAGAGGCCTGATTCACTGAGACAAAAGAGCAATATGGGGTTGGAGACAGTGTCGAAGGCTTTCGCAAGGTCGATGAAGACAGCTGAGGTAATCAGCCCACTGTCCATATCAGTCAGGATGGAGTCAGTAAGCCTTATCAGAGAGGGTGCAGCGGAGTGTCCCTTTCTGAAACCTGACTGGTAGGGTGTGAAGAAATTAGAGTCGGTGAGGAAGAAATTAAGTTGGGTGAGCACAAGGTGCTCTTGTAGTTTTGCTAGTACTGGGAGGAGGGAAATAGGGTGGTAGTTGGAGAGGGAGATGGGAGAACCTCCTTTTGGGAGGGGGATGACAGTGGCATGCTTCCATGCCTGGGGGACAGCAGCGGCGGCAAAGGATTCATTTAAGAGTTTGGCAAGTGGAGTTGCTATAGCAGTGGCGGAGAGGTAGAGGAGTTTAGGGTCCAAGCCATCTGGGGATTTGCCTTTTGAAGGGTTGAGAGAAAATAGTGCATCTAGGACATCCGCTGCAGAGATGTCATTGAAGAAAAAGGAGTGAGGCCTAGTCAGGTTCGTTACATCTGTAGAGGGTGCGATAAGTGCAGGGTTTGGCAGGGCAGAGAGGAGAGTGGCAGCACAAGTGGAGAAATATATGTTGAACTCAGTAGTGACTGCTGTTGGCTCAGTGAGAATGGAGCTGTTAATATTTAGAACTGGAGTGGGATTGGCAGCTGGTGGGGTGAAGAGGGAGTGAATGACCTTCCAGAATTTTGAGGGGTTATTTAGGTTGGACTGTAGGGAGCTGCTGAAGTACTCTGCTTTAGCTAGGCGAGTGGCTCTGTTACACTTGTTTCAGAGCGTGCAGTATGCAGAGAGATGTTGTGGGAGGCATGAAGATTTATACATTTTCCAGGCTTTGTCATGGGCAGTTTGACATGCAATCAGTTCTTGAGTGATCCACGGCAGGTGGCTGCCTCGAACCGTTGTACATCGCAGCAGGGCATGTTTGTCCCAGACACTGAGGAAAGTGTCTTTAAAGTGGAGAAAGGTGTCGTCAATGGAGTCCATAATAAGGGCTGGGGCCCAGTCTGCTAATGCCAGGTCATCTATCACTGGGGCGAGATTGAAGGATTTGAAGGAGTGTTGGACTAGAAATTTAGGGGGGGATTTTGAGTGGTGGATTTTGCGCACTAAGAAAGTAAAGTGGTGGTCACTGAGGGAGTCAGGAAGAATACCAGCATTTATGACCCAGTGAGGGTGTGTGGTAAGAGCCCAATCGAGGAGTGAGTGAGTAATACTCAAGAGTCATAGGATAAGGTTTAAAATTAATGTTATTATTTAACTATTTAAATATCTTTAGGCCAAATTGTTTGGTTGTTCCTGGGATGGGCAAAAAAACAGTTCTTCTTAGATATTGTTAATCATGGTTTTGTGTTTTGTGATTTTTTGTATTTCGCAAACTAAATCTACACTGTAACTTTTTTGCTTATTACATATTCAATTTAGGTTTTATATAGAATGAGTAAGTAATAACATATGCGAGTTTATGTAACAGAAGATGTATTGAACAACTTCTAATTTTACTTACATCTATTGTTAAGTAGTATTAATAATGTGTCCGTTGACACTATCAAATGAAATAGACTACACAGTTAGAAATTTAGGTAATCAAGACTAACAATAAATTATTGTACCTGTGAATATCACTATTTGACACCTATTTAAGACAAGTCATTAGAACAAAAACAGAATTTGTTTAACTGAACAATTTTATAACATTTAGTTCTTCATTGCATACGCACATGAGACAGTAAGAAACATTTATTGGTTCTCATGAGTACATAAATATATTGTTTTATAGAAAAACCACATGTGTGGATTATGTCAACAGTGTTAAAGTAAGTAGCATAATTGTACATATTATTACAAATGTTTACTTTCATGCCAACAGAAACATTATGAAGTTTAATTTGTCTTTATGTATTAATTCTGTATAAATTATTTAGAATAAATTGTTACATATTCTATTTGAACATTATTGTACTTTCTAAGTAATTTGTTGACATCTTTTAAGACTCTTTTTAGCTTGTCAGTGATTATTTATTTTAAAATGGTCCAACCAATATTAAGAAGTCGAAAACAGAAAAATGAAGAGAAGTAAGTAGCAGAAAGATTGTATGGTACCCATCAATGTGTTCTTCTGGTGTTAAAATAAGAAGAGACACCCATAACATTAGCAGTATATATATATATATATATATATATATATATATATATATATATATATATATATATATATTTATAGATAAAGCAAGTTAATGTTAGATCATACAGTGGCAGGCACATATATAGCCCTTGGTTGTACTGTTAGTAGATCAGTAAGTTAGCTAAATAATATGAAAAATTGTTGCTGATACAATGCTGTGGTGAAGGTATTCTGTATCACAGCCATTTTATCACTCATGCTGAAAAGGTTGGTTGATCTCCAAATCAATGCATTTTTTAAACTGTTTATCATTTGTGGAACTGGGAAAAATTCCTCATCCGACCTCCAAAATATGGACGATCCTATAAAAGCAGGAGCATATCAATAGTTTGCATTGTGAAGCAGAAGTACACAATCATTATTGACATTATCTGTCAAATAATGAGTTGCACACATCTGCACAGATATACAGAAATGCATACATACACTGCAAATAGGGCAGATAACCACATGTATACATCTGTATGTTCTGTTATCAACAACATCAACAGTAGCACTTAATGCAATGCAATAACATTAAATGCATGAATACAACCGTTTTGGGACAGTTGATGTAGCAATGTGCAAATTTGTTTATTTTTTTTTTGTCAACAAACAAAAATAGATAAGAATCAATGTAAGAAACATAGGTTCAATCTGCAGTTCAGTACTATATACATATCTACAAATCTGAGTCACTTTGTATTGGTAGATTTTTGTCATATCCAGTGTTGGCAGAATATTCCAAGAACAGTGATAGATAATCCTGTCAGATACTCTTCAACAAATGCAGTGCAGTGCTAACAGATGACATTATCATGTAGAAAGTCATGCTGTGAACATGAGTCAAATAATTACATCTGCCAAGACATAACTCACTGACTGACATGTGTGTAATAACTTGTGCCTCTGAGTCTGCTTGGTTTTGGTGGAAGTCAATTAAGTAAGTATCATAGTCAAGGGAAACAATGTAGACGACAACAGGAAAAGGAGTCACAACTTAACCTGATGAGTATTGTTCAAAGAATTATGGCTCTTCACACAATATGTAGAGAACAGTGCTTAAAACTCTGATAAGCATGTTACAATATTACTGATTTTTTCATCACCATGTAAAATGGCACTGTGAAACAAATGAATACGCAGTGACATGTGCAAAACATACAAGATTAACTGAGACACCTGCAAAAAGATATGACTCACTGACTGTCTAATGATTACAGCTCAATACCCTAAAGTCTACTTGAGCAGTAACACGGTAGTCATTGTAGTAAGTATATCAAAGTTGGAAATGTTTAATATTACAATACAAATGTTTCTATAAATTGTATTGCAATAAATGATGAAAACAATAGCGTCTTGCATCCAGTGTATCAGAATGACACTGAGATAAACATGTCATTGCCTACTACAGTCTGTTATATGGGTGTACTGTTGTGGTTCTCTTCTGCAATGGCAGGAAAATCAGAGTAATTCACATGGACTGTATTAATAGTGTACAAGATCTAAAACACCTAGATCACCATCACTGGTATTGTACAGTGGTTGTTTCAAATGAAAGGTGTTACTTCTTCTATCAAATCAAAATAAATATGTAAACTAGTGGAAAAAAGACATCTAGCCACAATGTACAGGTGGAATGGTATTGTTGCAAACATACTGGTTAAGTAAGCTGCTGTGATCAGATAGCATCACTCCTCCATATATTGTGCAACATTGGTGCAATGGAGAATGATGACATATACATCTTTCAGATTCCTTGGTAATCTTTCTCTTATAGGGCATACTGTATCATTGCACTCCACCCATCCCTTTCTGAACCTTCGCCAAGTGACAGAGTGGCCAGAATGAATGGATAGGCCATGATGGAAGATGATTGCATGTATGTCAAACTGACTTCCTGAGAACATAGTTCTTCCAGTGATGAAGTCAGAAACTGGTGTCGTGATTTTCATGCCTTGAGAGTTAAGACATTGCAATACAATCATAATGTATGAACTGGAAGATGTAACTTTCAGAGAGCAAACACAAGAACGACCACATCTTCGGCACAGCCAACCAGTTTCTGCATTTGCAAACAACTTACTAAACTTCATGAATCTCTGTTCAGAGACATAGACAGACAACCACAGCATGTCCTGAGTTGCTTGTGATTCTTTGTGTCCACATGACAAACATGTGTACCTGCACACATAGCCAACTTGAAAGTGTTGGTGCAGATCAATACCATTATCTGCTAAATTGTTTATCATTCCCATCATGAACTCTGTGGCATCTTATTGTGCATTGACAGCAAACATTGATTGTCCTGCATAGTTTGCAAGAATTAGTCATAGAGGAGTCAAGCTTTGTAAACTGGGCAACTCCTCTTGACTTCCTCTAATGACTCTCTTTAATGCTTCAGAGAGAGATGTCGACTGACTTGAGTTCAAGACACCAGCAAACTCAGGGATATGGAGAAGTGCCTGCATTGTAGCATTGGCATAGCAGTTTACTCCTAAGCTGTTGTCAAATATTGGCAGTGTGTGAACCCCAATGCATCTCTTCACAGGTGGAGATGTGATTTGTTGAAGGAGAGACTGCTTACCAATAGAATGATGAGGTGACAACTGTGGATTCTTAGTGTGCTTTCTCTTTAATTTGCACCCTGCATCCATTGGGACATCTGTTCCTGATGCATATCTGGGAACTGGCAACAAAGAAACATTTAGTTGATACAATATGTGTAATCTATTGTACTCAACAATGCATTAAGACATGCCATCCTTGAATATATCAGTGCCTATATCTACAGTGGCACTATCAAGGCTGAGCCCTTGTGAGTTGTGTATAAAGACTGCATAAGCAACACACAATGGAAGTTGTTTCCTTGTCACATATATGCCTTTGACAAGCTCAGACCTGACTGTCACTCTGTCTATTGGTAGAGGAGTTTCACAGTTGTCAAACTTAACAACCACAAACTCCACAGTTGTCTTCTGCACACTATACTGGAACTCATGGATGTACCCCATGGCTCCATTCACAAGACCTCGGTCAATGTCAGTGTTTCTGTGAAGCATGACATGTGCATTCCTACACAGTGGTAGCACAGCTTCCAAACCAGCGGTACGTGACACATCACTTGTGAGCTCTCTGAGACAGTCAACCATTTTTGATACCATTGTTCCTGTTAGACTTACACCATCTATGGTATCTATGGATGTGAGCATCACAACAGGTTCCTGTTCTCTCTGCATCATGATCTCATTGAAATCTGCACACTGCTTAAGTCTTGGGAATAGACATACAACATGTACCCCAGATTTCTGCACATGTGCAAAGATATCACAAGCATCCTGAATAGGAGCATTATTTCTAGTGATCATGCACTGTCTTAGCATTTCAACATGAATGGCTGACAATATACCAATGTGAGCCTCATCAAGCAATGCTTTGTAAGATATGTCACCTTGCTGTCTCATACTCTGTAACAGTTCAACATATGAGAAGAACTCCCACAGATTGACACCACCTATGCATCCAATGGTTTTCTTAGCCTCTTCAATGGAAAGAGTACAGAAAACATGCTTGCCATTCACAGGAGCCAGCTACAGAAGATCCCCAAGAACAAGAATATTCTTGCCAGCAACTGGTGGCATAGGAGCACAGGATAGGTACCAGAAGACTGGAGAAGGGCTCATGTGATCCCGCTCCACAAGAGTGGTAGCAGGGAGGTGGCAGGGAACTACAGACCAGTCAGTCTTACCTCAGTAGTGGGCAAGATTATGGAGGCACTCCTTAAGGAAAGGATAGTGCAACACCTGGAATCCATAGGGGCAGGATCCAAGACAGCATGGGTTTGCAAAGGAAGGTCCTGTCAAACTAATCTCATAGATTTCTTTGACTGGGTAACCAGAGTGGTGGACCAAGGGGAGCAGTTGATGTTGCCTACCTTGACTTCAGCAAAGCTTTGACACTGTTCCACATAGAAGATTGATAAATAAGCTGGGTAGGCCTGGGTGGTGGGGAAGTTGGTCAACTGGGTGGCAAACTGGTTGACGGGCAGAAAACAGAGAGTGGTGCTAAATGGTATACAGTCAGAAGAGATGCAAGTCACAAGTGGGGTACCTTGTGGGATCAACTTGGGGCCAGTCCTCTTCAATATCTTCATTAGTGACATTGCAGATGAACTAGAGGGTAAGGCTTGTCTGTTTGCAGATGACACCAAGATCTGCAACAGAGTAGATGATCCAGATGGGGTGGGCAGAATGAGAAGAGATCTGGATAAACTAGCAAAATGGTCAGAACAGTGGCAACTGGGATATAATGAAAAGAAGTGCAAGATCATGCACATAGGGAAGAGAAACCCTGAAGCCACCTATAGGCTGGGAGGGGAGTTGCTGGCAGTCACAAAGGAAGAAAGAGACTTGGGCATCATCATCACCGATGACCTGAAATCATCCAAGCAGACCTCTAAAGCAGTAGGTAAGGCTAGGGGATGTTAGGGTGTATTAGTAGGGGTATCACAAGTCGTAAGAGGAGGTAATAATCCTCTTTACAAGACACTGGTTAGGCCCCATCTGGAGTACTCATGCATGTACTGGAGGCCACATCTTCGGCCAAGGACATTAACTGCTGAGGCAGTCCGGGAAGGGCAACCAAATGGCAGGGACTGCATCAGAAGACATATGAGGACAGATTAACAGAGCTCAATATGTATACCATTGAGCAAAGGAGGGAGAGAGGTGATATGATGAAACATTCAGACACCTTAAGGGTATAACAAAGGTGAAAGAGTCTAACATGTTTAAATATAAGAAAAATAGCAGGACAAGAGGACACAGCATGAGATTAGAGGGAGGCCGATTAAGGCGGAATGTGAGGAAATTCTTTTTCACAGAAAGAGTGGTGGATGCATGGAACAGCCTACCTCAGGAAGTGGTGGCTATGAATACAGTGCAGGGCTTCAAACAGTCATGGGATAGGCATAAGGGAGCAATACAGATGAGTATGAATAGACAGGCCACTGACAGAGCAAAGGCCGATGGCACATTTATAAGGTAGAAAAAGAAATGGGCAGACTGGATGGGCCTTGTGGTCCTTATCTGCCATCAACCTCTATGTTTCTATGTATGTCATCAGTACCAAGTATCTCCTGTAGACATAGGTGAACATATGTAAGGAGAACATTTGAAACCATGCTGATCTCATCTATTATCAGCAATTGCATCTTGTCAAACATTGACCTCAGTTCAGAAGCAACCACAAATGACAGTTTTCTGTAATCACCACTCTTGCCATGCTCAACTGGCAACATGAACAACCTATGAAGCGTGACACTATCTATGTCATAAGCTGCCAAGCCTGTAGGAGTAGTGACAATAACAGAAGTTGCAGAATTAGTAAGGTCATGCACATCTCTGCTTATAGCCTCAATTAAGAAACTTTCAGCAGCACCACTGACAAACATCCTCACTGGTGTGTGCTCCTCACAAACACAGTCTCTGGTACTGTGCTGAATAGCATATTGCATACCATGTATCACAGAGTGATACACAACTTTCGGATGCAAATTTAAGTCATCAACAATGTTTGTAGCTGACTTGGAAAACTGCATGTTTTGTTGCATTGCACCCTCTACCTCTGACATCAGCACAGCTGGGTCATTAGGAGGAAGAGGGGCACCAAGAGTCCTTTCTCCTCAACATCAACCATATCTTGTGATGTTACTGGGGTATCATCATCCAAAATCTGCTTTGCTTTCTCCAGCTGATTTTTTTCCATTTCGAGTCTCTCAATGTAGGTGTCAGAGACATGACTCTTAAATGTATCATAACTTACCATGAACTCTTGTTCATATGTGTCAGATGATCCTTTCAATTCAGACTCTGATCTCCAAGGCTTGAACAGAAATAATAGAGCAAAATAGTAATGCTCTTTGCTTTCTGTTGTATTCAAGCTGAGTTTGCAGTGGTCAGTTAGCCATGGCTTTCACTTTTTCACAAGTGAACTATCAAACCCAGTGACTTTATTGATGCTCTTCTCTGAGTCAGAAGAAACACCCCACTTATAATCATACCATTGAGCAACTTCAAAGAGACACATATCCTCCATAGCACTGTGTCACTGTGGATAGTAGTTGTCAATTAAGTTGCTCTTCAGAATATTTATGGATGTTGGTCTTGTAGCAGCCAGATCCTCCATCTCTTTATGGTTCTTAAGCACATGATGCCTGTTCTGCTTGTTGTTCACATTCAAATAACGAATGGACTCTGACTTCCCATATAGACATACAACTGTAAGGTGGGCACTTGCTTCATAGGCGCCACACTCATGGTGTGATAGAGTCCTAAGCCCCAGTGACCATAGTCTAGAAGACATTGACCTATTGCAGTTAGACAACTCTTCCCAAATTTCTTGCAGGCATGTCTGCTCATGCTTAGTGATGTATGATGTGACATACCTCACCAAAGCCATTAAATTATCAGCGACAAACTGAACATCATTGTTTGCCTGCCACATCAACAGAAGAGAAGGACTATAGTCATTGATATAGACTTCTGATTCCCTGCGAGGTAGTTCATACACTCGCTTTGTTGATTTTGCCTTCAAGTGGTGTTGCATGGCAGAAAAGACATCATTCAAACAAGCATCCAGGCAAGCTCGCTTTGGGAAACCAAAATGGTACTGAGTGTACCACTGTCCCTTGTTCTTCACTTTCCTATGACTGTACTTACTGCACAGGTGTCATTGGAATTTCTGAACCAGCTCCCAAAGTGTTGCACTGTTATACTTGTCTGGAATCTGACATGTGACATACTTCAATATGAAGTTTAGGATTTCACTTGTCTCATTGTCACCAATACGTGAGGCATCTTTTATCCACAGCAACATGTGTATGTGTGGAGCTCCTCAAGCTTGGTACTCAGCCTTCCAGAAGTAGTGCTCAACAACCCCAAGAGGAGGATTTGTCTTAAACAGTATGAACTTCAAAAGAGCCTGGAACGGTGGTGGAAGTAACGTGAAACAGATACTGGATCAAGTGAGCATATTTCATGGGGGTGATACTTTGTAAGTTCTCAACATCAGAGTTTGTCCATCTGAGAAGATCAAGCAGATCATCCCAATAGTATTCATCACAACTCAGTGTCACAAACCATGTTGCTGGTCCAAACTCTCTTAGCATGCACATCACCTCAGAGTGTCATCTGCACCGATATTCTTTAGTACCACGCATGCTGGACAAAATAGAAGAAACGCTGACTTGAAGTGTTTCATCTTTGTGCTGAAACTTGTGTAGTAACTGTGCAGCTGTCATATTGCTGAACTCTGTACCAAGTCTCAATGTATGAGCAATACTAGCAGATAGGACACTAAGTTCACTTTCCCAAAGAAGATGGAACAGGTACGTAATGTTTCCATGAAACTTGCCATCCTTATGTAGAACTTTTGCGGTCCTATACTCAGCTCCTGGCACATGAACTTCTCGCTCATCTAATCGACCACCTGAGCCAAGTGGAAACAGATCAGGAAAACAACGAGCCTCCCATATACTTACAGGATTGCCCTCCACTTGCTTCATTTGATACAATTCAATGTTATCCATCACTGGATCCTTCCCATGCAATGGGTGTATGGTGAATTGCTCATAGACATTGTGTGCAGATGTGATGTCAACCTTCTCCAATATTGCTTTGTCAGAGTCTTCCATAGCAGTTCTTGTAGAAAGACCAGCAAATGTGTTGATGTTAATATCAGCATAAAAAACATTATGCTCTCTTAGATGTCACAAAGCATGCTTCACCTTCTCAGCATTGACTATCCCCTGCCAAATTGTTTTTGCCTTAGTTGGGACACCATTCACCAAGATTACTACACTATTATCCTGAGAAATAGTGTTAACATTTTCTTGCAAAGGCAAATATACAACAGAGCCCTTCAGAGACCGTACCAGTTCTTTGGTAGGTCTTGCATCCTTGTATTAAGCCTGATAATTGTTTGAAATGGCTTCATGGTCTGAATTAGAATCTGTGCAAACATGTTCAAGACTGCTATCTCAGGAGGAGTTGCTTCAACTTCCATTTTATTAACTACAGATTGAGGAGGTAAAGTGTCACTCTTAATCTTGTTACAACAGTAAGTACACAGTGACACAGTTCCAACTTCAGCAAAATCTGTCTTTAACAGAAGATATGCATAGAGACTCCCCCACATAGCATTCCAGCGTGAAATGCTCTGCAGGTCTATCTTGACACATTGAAATTTATAAAAGAGGCACTCACATGATATGCAAATGACATCGAATTTTTGTGTCTTGCTAATTTCAAATTTAGCAAACTCACTACCAAAATTCCTGAGAAGTTGAGCTTCTTATACTACTGATGTGTGTATCATAGTTGCATGTTCATCAACAGGAGCATTAGACCTCAATCTATGGGTTGTTTGCAACTGTTTGATGAACTCCACAAGTGCTTCTACATGTCCATCATCCAGCAATGCTTGAAAGTGCATATCATCTCGGACAACAGATCTCACCTGATGTAATCTTTGTACAAATTTGTGTATGCCAGAGTGATGCACTGCTACCATGTGGAAGTGATGAAACACACTGCCACAGTTGCTGCTCTCTAAGCATGCAAGAGAATGACCCATTAGGCCTGTGTGAGGCTGAATCTCATACTTTTCAATGGAGTCAATCAATCTGTGTCATATAGACCTCTTTGTGCTAGTGAATGCTGACAGTAAAGTTTCAATTGACATGATTGATTCTTCCCTGACATTGCATGTAGTGTCACATGGCCACTTCTTAGCTGATGACTTTTGGTTGCTTGCAACCTGTTCAATTTCAGTCTCATTGTCAAAGTCAAGGTTTTCATGTGAGGCAACTAAAACATTCTGAACTTTGCCATGAGCATCTATTGTCAAAGTGACATTTGTATTGTGCACATGGTATGTCTCTTCCCAGAAGAATGCTTCTGAATGTTCAGAGTGCAACCAGTCTCCTTGAAACACCACAGAAATATTTTTTCTGTTCAAGTGTTCAAAAGACAATAGTTTGTTTCTCATCTCATC
Source organism: Neoceratodus forsteri (assembly GCA_016271365.2). NCBI lineage: Eukaryota > Metazoa > Chordata > Ceratodontiformes > Ceratodontidae > Neoceratodus > Neoceratodus forsteri. The sequence goes on from CM028129.1 coordinate 1,049,489,214, forward strand.
AATCTTTGTACTTAATTTATCAATAGCTGACATCATTGTAGCCCATAACTTAGAATGAATTGCAACAGCCACGTTAACAAATCATCTTACTCTCAATAGTAACTTCACTAATACAAGCTCACTGTGCAGTTTTTTCCCTTTGCGTCTCATTATACTAGAGATGAGACGATCAATTCTAGCTTGCTGGGCAAGTTTTCTGAAAAAACTTGCCTTACTGTGCTGTGCAGTAGCAGAAGTCACACGTCCAGCATTTTTTTTGTGTGTCACAGACATATGGCTCGCAGTTGACAGTGCTGGATGTTGTTTTCACACAGTACCTTTACAAAGTCTACTGATTTTTTTACATTACTAGGGGAGGTGTTGTCTTTGTTCACATGTGCATGTCTTGCGATATGTTGACATGTAACAGAAGAAATTGTCTTTTTCTTCTGCTGACATTTTACACCTTTAGTCTTTCCATGGTATGACAGCGAACCACCAGTACACCTACTACTTCTTATGTGTCCCTTGACTTTACGGGAAATTGTCATGATGGAAACTCTCAATTACGTGTTCAATTTCTTGTCTGTAGCAGTCTCCTAAGAAAGAAAAAAAAGTATTAGTGCTACTGAATGAGAAGTCATGTATAAGACTAATGTGGCATAGGTCCATAAGAAGTCGATACTAGATAAGTCATTAACAGCACGGAATACAACCAAATGTCATGTTTGTGAAATCAAATGATGTCAACGACAATGTTTAAGCACTTACAATAATTCTGACTACTACACTGTTATCTGAACATAGGGCCTGATTCTACAACAGTTACGCTTGGCATAACTGCACTTGTGCAAAGTAGAGTGGCACAAGTAGCAACTTACACCAGCAGTTGTGACTTGTGGGATTCTACAATGTGGCCTGTGACATGTTGCAGGCCACTTGCACCAAAAAGCAGTTACGACAACAGTTGTGCCATAAACCCCCTGCGACATGGTGCTAGTGGGTTTACTGCAACAGTTGCGCCCTATTCCAGTAGGGCAGCAACAAAGTCCCTAATGTTAGGACTCTACAGGAACCCTCAGAGAAGAACTGGCAACGTAAGTTACACCAGCATTTAGGTGGTGTAACTGTACATACGTCGTCCGGGGGTCTGGTGACCCACTGCACCTACTGCAGGATTCCCTCCACCCATGCCCAGAACACACCCATCAGTGCCCCACAGGACAGCCCACAACCCCCCGACCCTGATCCCCCACAGCAGATGTGCCCAGCTGGGCATCTTGCACCCCCAGCCCCCCAGAACTCCCAAACCCTCAATGCCCTGCAGAGCAGCCAAAATACATCATGCCCCGACCCCACAATGCTAGCACCCCACAGGACAGCTGTGTCCCCCATCAGACAGTTCCTGACCCAAAGTAAATGTCGAAAATGGTAAATAACAAAATAACCCCGAGATGCCTAGTAGTCTAGTGGCCCCTTCACCACCCCATCCAGCAGTGCCAATCTACCCACATCCCCCCACCCATTCCCAGCCAGTGACTGACACAGCCCACCTCTGACCTGCATGGCCAGCTGCCGAGTGAGCACAGCATGAGTGCTTACTGCATAGATGCACTCCGAAATGAATGAGTATTGATTCATTTCTGAGCATGTCTATACAGTAAGCACTCTTGTGGTGTCAGTCAGCAGCTGGCTGTTGAAGTCAGAGGTGGACAGTGTCAGTCACCAGCTGGGGATGGATGGGGTGGAGGTGGGTAGACTGGCACTGCTGGGTGGGGCGGGGGAAGGGCCACTAGACTACCAGGCATCTCAGGGTTATTTTATTATTTATCATTTGTGACATTTACTTCGAGTCAGGAACTAGCTGGGGGGACACAGTTGCCCTGTGGGGCTTTGAGGGGTCACTTATGCTTGCTAGGGGTGACTTGTGACATACCCCTCAGGTACGGCTGTAAGTTGGCATACCTTTCCGCATGTCACAAGTCATGGGACTTAACTGTGGGTACCCTGCCCCTTCTAGAAAAGGGTACAGGGTGCATGTTGCAATGGTGTTTGGCACAAGTTGCCTTTGGCAGCAACTTGCATCAAGCTTCTAGAATTGGACCCATGGTATGCAATTTGCAAGCCGAGTGTTTACAAAATATCACAAAATAAGATATCCAAGTAAGTAATTATACCTGACAAGGTGGGTAGTATTGGTCAATGAACATAATGCACAGGGGTGTAATGATGCATGATGCTGCAGCTGGAGGCTTTTATAGCCTCTGGAAGGCATGGTTTTGCCTATAGCAGCCAATTTAAGTACACATGACCATAAAGGACATGTTGAGCTGAGTAAGAAACTCAAGTTTCCCAAAGTTACATGACTTCTACATGCCAAATCTCACATTTTTCTTGCAATCAAAGAATTTGCTGGCTCCTGAATGATCCTCGTGATCAAAGTGGGTTGCGATCAAAGAATTTGCGCTCTCACGATCAAAGATCACAAAAATACAATAAAATGATATAAAACATTTAAAAATAATGATCACTGTGATAGACACGTCTTCTAAGCAATAAAAATACATATGTCTATATGCTGTGTTGAAAGCTGGTGAAAAAACATGAATTTTTGTAAACTAGTGATCTTCCACAGTTCAATTCTTGCAATATTCTCATGATCAAAGAATTTGCAAGCTTGCGAATAATCCTCGTAATCAAACTGAGTCGCGATCAAAGATTTTGCTCACTCGTGATCAAAGAATTAAAACTAATATTACATTTCGAAAAACATTCAAAAATAATTATAACTGTGAGATCCACATGTTCTAAGTGATAAAAACACATATGGCTACATAGTGCACTAAAAACTAGTGAAAAACATGTCTATTTTAAATTACTCATCTTCTACAATTCAAATCTCGTGTTATTCTCGCGATCAAAGACTTTGAAAGGTCACAAACAATCCTTGTGGTCAAACCGAGCCACGATCAAAGAATTTACACGCTCACGATCAAAGATTGCTAAAATATTGTAAAATGTAACAAAACTTTTTAAAAATGATTGTTATTGTAATATTTACGTCTGATAAGCAATAGAAAGACACATGACTGCTAACTCTTTAAAAACTATGAGAATAATTACATTTTTAAAACTGCACAGGTTCCACTATCAAAATCTTGCATTATTCTCATGATCAAAGAATTTGCACACTTGAGGTCAATCCTCGCAAACAATGCGAGTTGTGATCAAAGATTTTGCTATCTCACAAACAAAGAAACAGCTGACTTCACCATGTGACTTCTGTGAACCAATACAATTAAATAAGAACAGCTCAGCAGCCATTTTAAGTCTTGCAGACAAACAGCAGTGACTCCAGGGCATAACTGTAAGTATACATTTATCTATTGCCTGAAAGCAATGAAAAATTAACTAATAAGATAGTTGAGAAAATGTACATGCTTGTAAAGTTGGACTTTATGCACGCTGTAATGATTAATGCACTGTTTTACCAGTATCTTGCTGTCTTTTGGTAAAACAAGTTGATTTTTAATTTGTGTAGTAATTGTCTGTGGCTGTTTGTGCTAGTTATATGCACAGTCTCAGAACACAAATGACTATCTCACCAAGAACATATTGCCCCAAATAAAATATTTCTGCAAGACTTTGACATTTAAATAGGACATCTGCTAAGTTTTAACTTTTTTGCAGAAACAGCAGATGTTGTGCATTATCTCTTTGTCACCCATACTTCCAGTAAGTGAATTGTTATGTTAAAACCACTATAATTTCTTTAAAAAATACTAATTTTACTCTATTAACAATGTTAACTAGGGGTTGCATTCTTTGCTTACTATCCAAAGTTTATTTTAGTAAAGAAATGATAATGATGAATTATTAACTGTTTGGCTGCAATCAAAAGAGAGTTATAAACTTAGTAGTGCCACTAACATTACAAATCATTAACTCTCAGAAAGAACATACTGACCAGTGAATAATTACAGCTGTGACTATAGTACAGTAGCAGAGCATTTAAAAAATGCTGAATATTTATAATTCTGAAATCTGTCAGTAAGATAGAGAGCTGTGCTTGTACCCACCACTCAAGCTCCTAGCTGAGAAAGAGAGGGAGTAGAGCTTCACTTACCAAAATGACTACTAACTTCATCCAATGGAAATGGCTATTGTTGGCAAGTAATTAATTGTGGCCAATGACCAGGCAGTATTCTCTCACCAAAACAAAGGAATGTTTAATAAATAATACACCAATAGAAACAGCCTCTACAGACATAATTATTTTTTCACCTGTGTTAGCCAATGTGGAATCAGAATGTTAGTTGTGATTGTCTCACTGCATTTATCTTGCACACAGAGCTCAGCACTAGTCATTCTGATGATTAGCCTTGGTAGTGTTCAATCAGAGACAGACACATTTCTGATATTTCTTCATCTGAGTTATTTGAGGTTTATACTCAGCATGGCAGAAAGAGCCACAGTCAGTGTATGGATTGTGGGATCAAGCCTGGTGAGAAGGGCAGCAGTTTTCAGTGGAGCTAGTTATTTTGGCAATGACTTGCACCTACCTCACTGCTCAGTTATTGGTTTGGGAAGGGTGGTATGAGATGGGAGCAACTCATGCCAACCATGTACCACTTGCTGGAGACCAGAACCAGACATACTCATGATCCATCTCAGAGGTAATGATTTGGGGAACAAAAGGGCAACTGATTTAATTGAAGCTGCACACAGTCTGACTTGCAGCATCTTATCTGTATGTTACCCGCCTGTAAAATTCTGTATTCAGAAATTACACAGCGAATGATCTGGAAAGGCAAGGATTACTGTCCTGCACTTGAAAGGTCACATAGAAAGGTGAACATACAAATATCTGTATTCCTCCATGCTGTGGGAATGCACACCATATGTCACCCCCAAATTGTATATCACAAACATTGGCTGTATCTAAATGATGGTGTGCATCTCTAAGGCACAGGTAACAAAATTTGTGTTGGGGACCTTCGAAATGGCATCCTTGCACTTCTGTAATTGTGTACCTGTATAAGAATAACTGTCGAGCACATGCCATAGGCTGTGACAAAAATGGCTCTTTTTAAGAGCCAATGTAACTGGTCAAAAAATAGAACAACTTAGTCACAATATACACATGTGTTGTCTATAGCCTGGAATCTGCCTGTTCACTCAACATCGAATACCTGCTGTAGCTATCAGGGAGGTATACCACTGATGTCATGGTTTTAGTGACAATCTGGTCTGCACTCAGAATTCAGTACCTGATGTCAGGTAGCCAGAGCATTGAGTCACTGAACCCATGCAGCTTGTCAGTGTTGTAACATATCTGCACTTACTATCAGGGTGGTAAACCATAGACATTTACAGGTGTATTTGAAGCCTGCTTCTAGACAGAAAACCCAGTAGCTCATCTGAGTAAGCAGCAGGGCATTGCTGCAAACAGGGAGTTATAACATTGATATGCACAGATTTACTTGCACTGTGAGTCAGCAGTCAGGATCTAGTACATGGCTAACTGGGGTTGGCATTAGCTATGTGAGTTTGTGCAACTCATCAGTGGTCTAACATGTGTCCACCTGGTGTTGGAGAGGTGTGCCATTGATGTTTATGGGTTGCTTGGGATGTGGGTCTGTGCTCAGGATCTAATACCTGTTGGGGGGAAGGTATTGGTTAGCTGTGGTTGTGCAACTGCTCAGTTTCCTAACGTGTGTTCAGCTGGTTTCAGACATGTGTACAGTTACCATTCACAACTTTAGTTTGGCCATGAGTCTCCACTCAGGATGCAGTAAGGGTTGATTGCGGGGGTGCCATTCCTTGGCTATGACCGTGCAACTTCTCAGTGTTCTAACTCTTGTGCAGCTGGTATGATGCAGTTATACTGGTTCAGTGGTGCAGAGGGTTGAGGCGCTGGATGCCATACCTCGCTCCATGCCAGTGACTCAGGTTCGGAAATGAGCCCGGGCCGTTGGGGGTTGGCAGGGGAGGACTGGGATCGAGTGTCTGACAACTGCTCTCCCAGTCCTGGGGGAAAGGGTGGGATACACACCATGCTCTGGCAGTCCCTGGGGATGCCCGGTGGTACTGCAGACATGCGGGTGTCTGGAAGGGGAGCAGCATGGAGGAAAAAAGCTGGATGCGACTGAACAACTTGATGGCCGCTCCCTGCCATGTGGGGAGGACTGTTGTGGAATCGCACTGGGGTGGTTCAGTGCCAGTCCAGCTGGTAGGGATGGGGAGCCCTCCAGTGTATCAGCTATGGCCATACCAGACCCCCCCCATCATGCGAGTGAGCCTGCTGCTCTCCCCACTGGCAGTGCTGGTGGCTGGATGCCCCCACCAGTAAGGCACTGCAGCAGTGGAGAAACAGAGCTGTGATAAAAAGAATTATGCAGTTATACTATTAATGTCCATGGCTTCAGTTAGCCTGCTGTCCACCACTCAGGATCTAGTACATGGAGGGGGGCATTGCCTGAATGCTACCGTGCAACTCCTAAGTGTTGTAGTATGTGTGCAGCTGCTTTCACGGAGGTATACTATTGATGCCCATGTGTTTACTTGTGGTGTGGCACTGCACTCATCATACAGTACCTAGTCTGGAGGGGGGTGGGGTGGAGGTATTGGTTGCTTGGTACCGTACAACTCCTCAGTGTTGTAGTATGTGTTCAGCCACTTTGGGGGAGGTATATCATTGATATCTATGGCATTACTCAGGGTGTGGGTCTGCACTGAGCATCTACTGTGTAGTATGGGGGGTATTACGTGCTTGAAGCTGTGCAAGTCATTAGTGTTGTAACTTGTATGTAGCTAGTATAAAGGAGGTGTACTATTAATGTCCATGTGTTTAGGTCAATTGTGGCTCTGCATTCAAGATTCAGAACCTGGTTTTGCGGGTTGGGAGTAGCATTTCTGGCTCATGCCATATAACTCCTCAGTCATAACAGGTGTGCAGCTGCTATCACACAGCTGTACTATTAATGTTCATGGCCTTAGTTAGTCTGTGGCTCTGCACTCATGCTCCAGTAGCTATTCAGAGATGGGGAGGGGTCATTGCCTGGGTGATGGTATGTAGGTAATGAGTGTCACAACTAGTCTGTAGTTGCTATTATACATGTATACCATTGATGTGAAGTATTTTGTTGGGTGTCACTCTGCACTTTAGATCCAGTACCTGTTCAGGAAGGGGGGTGACATTGTGTGAGTGAGGACAGGCAACTCCTCAGTGTTGTAGCTTGTGTGCAGCTGGTATGGAGGAGTTATTATGTTAATGTCCATGGCTTTAGTTGTACTCTGGCTGTGCACTCAGGATGTAGTACGTGTTTTTTTTTTGGGTGGTGGGGGTATTTGTGGATACTGCTGTGCAACTACTAAGTGTTGCAGTATGTGTGCAGCTGCTTCTAAGGAGGTATATCATTGATGTCCACAGCTTTGATTGTGGTGTGGCTCTGTACTGAGGATCCATTGCCTAGTCTGGGGAGCAGCAGTGGGATATTGCCTGCTTGAAGCTGTGCAACTGCTCACTTTCTAAATTGCATGCAACTGGTATGAGGTAAGTGTAGTATATTTGCACATTACTGTTGTTGAGGTGTGGTGCTGCATTCAGCATGTATTACTTGTTCTAGGGGAGGGAGCTATAGTGTGACTGATGTTATGCAGGTACTCAGTGTTCTTAGATGTGTACAGTTGCCATCATGGAGGTATACTGCTGATGTTCAATACTTTACTCAGGCTCTGGGTTTTAATTCACAGTCCAGTAACTGTTCAACTGGGGGGGGGAATTACTTGGCTGGTGTTGCATGACTCATGAGTGTCCTAACACATGTGGAGTTTATATCAGTGAGGTGTGCCATAGATATTGATGGCTTTATTTGGCTCTTGACAGTTTTCTAATACTTTATGTCTATTTGTTTTAACAGATTGGCAAAAATTTAAGAGAGTCAGTTTACTTGTCTTCAAACAACTCAGAAGTAAGTAATCATGTTTTTAGTGTTGTTTATACAGTCAACAGTGCAGTACCCAATGATGCTACATTCAATGATGATTTAAGTACTATTACAATTGTATATTTGTCACTCTAGTTTTTTCTAGGTAGTGCTGTCTCAGCTAGAGACAACAGTGTGAGGGGGCGGGTGATGCAATGCTATTAAAACACAAATGTTTAAAATATTTTAGCAGTTGTGGGTACAACAAGCAACATCGACAACTACTATTACAACACAGGTTTGTTTAATTGTGTTTTGCGGTCAAGGCAGATATGAAGAAAGCAGACGCACGTAATCACATGACGACACAGTGAGTGGCAGCTAGTATAGTACTGTTGGCTGTCTGGTGATAGTTCATGGACTTGAAGACAATGCATGCTGTCATCCTGGTGTGTACACTGGGGTTGCATGGTTGTGGTACAGCAGCTAAATAACTCTAGAGGCACTGTACTCATCTTTTGGAAGCATATATTCACTACATTAGTAATAGACCTTTTACTTGCTTTTTAAATGACACTGCACCCGGTATCAATACAAACATCCTGTTCACTACCACTATTCATGAATCAGACAGCACTTGGGGCATTGATTGGTGCATCTTTATGAGCTGGAGAAAGAAATCCCTGTGCCGTGATAAGATGAGACTTGGTTGTATACATTGGATTTAGAGACGGCCACCACTACCTAAAATAAATCCTTGTCAGCCAGGGCAACTCACTGAATAGTTAACCCATTGATTTCCTACCACGTCACAAACATGGATACAGCCTTTACATGTATATATTAAGAAAGTTTGTGTCATCCATGTTACTATTCTCTGTCTGCCACTCGGGGGGGGGTGGCATTCCACTGTTTGAATAATACAGAGGTTTGAATTTGCCAATTATATGGTTGCCAATTACATACTGTACTGAGTGTAAAGAAAGACAAACAGATGTCAGATACTCAAACCACAATATATTTTATATTAAATGTTTTTAAACAAATAATTAGTTTTTTTCAAAGACCGTAACATGCCTAAGTCCTGGAGTGATAGGGAGGTGCTGGCCATAGTTCAGGCTGTTAAGGAGCATGCTAACACCGTGATTGTTATGGGCCAACCAACCTAAGCCTGATACATACCTGGGGTAAGGTAGGTCATGAATTAACTTGACAGAATACTATTTTTTTAAGTATTAAGCATGATACAATGATGATACCTGTGGAAATATGGCATAGCAATACAGTTTAGTAAGACATAGGACACTGGTAGTTGATCTCATAATGTTAAGACGTGCAAAGAGAAGGAGTTATACAGCAGTTAAATGTTTTATTAATGTATGACATAAAAAGAAATACCTGTTATTAAGACTCATGAGAAACCACAGCCACATGTTTCACTTTGACCAGTAGAGTGTGCTACTAGTAACAGTGCAACAAGTGCAAGAAGTACTGTATGTTATTATAGTGGCACAGATTTGCTGTCAATTAGTAGCTGTTGCGTATGACAATTCTGAGCACTTGTGCTCACTGCAAAATTTAATTTTACTAGCATTATTGTGTGGCAGTTTCTCTCTTCAAGACATGTAAGAACTCAGGTACAGATGTGGTGTTTGAAATTATGAGGTGGACGAACACTGGGTTGTATGCAGTGACACTCACTATTGTAAGATAGAACATATACATAAGGAAAATTAAACGTTTGAAACTTGATACTACGTCAATGTTATGTGTTAACTGCAGAGGTGGTATCCACTAGGAATTGGTCAAAAACAGAATTGCATAGGGCAACAGGCAGGGTCAATGGAATAGAAACATATAGGTGGTGTGTTGATACAGAAAACTCCTACTTGTACATGCGAGCAGAGTTAATACATGTCAAAAAATTGACCTGCTGACAAACCTTGTGTGTGTGCATATTTTCTGATCTGCACATGTCAGACATACTGTTATGCTTTGTTATTAACAGATGTTGTTGTGTATTGCTGAATCTACAATTTTATTAGGTGATGTCATATTTCACACACTGCGAGATTAGTACACTGCTATTATTATGCAATTCAGTATCCCATTAGCAGAAAGAACAGAGATTGTTGCCTGACAAGATATTGATGTTATGAGATTTAAACATAATGAGACTATTATTAACTGTAGAAATCTGTAAATACTGTATATTGAGCCATTTTTTACTTACAAATTTTGAAATGTTGGCTAATGATTTGTTAATGGTGATTTTTTTTTTGTCTATTGGATTGATTGTCAAAACATAGAAACAGGTAGCGTGCATCAAAAAAGGGTCTGTCTGATCTCAAGATTTAGCCATGCCTGATGTGTACTTTGGTACCAGCATACACCCGCGGTTCCATGAATACAGGAAGTATGGCTACATCCTGATGTCATCCACACTATCAAGTGTCTTTTTACATGTTTTATTCATTGCTAGCAGACAGTGGTTGATGTACTTATTTATTTATGTCAGAAAAATACACTAAATAGTGTACAATTGAGTGGTATTACCGCATTTGATCTTTTTTTTTAAAAGTAACAAGTTTAGCCTATGCAGTCGCTAGTGCTACTGAGCTGAATAGGTCATGCAGATGGAGGAACTTTTTTATTTGAAAACTGATATTGAGGGAAATTTTCCTGGACTCTTTTAAATTTTATTTATTTATTTTTTTGTCACATTGCCCATTCTGTAACTGAAATGCTACCGTGGAGGGTGGATGGTATTGGGCATGCTGTTCATTACAGTGTCTATGAGGTCTTCCATCTGTGTTGTTGGGCCTCATTTCAAATCTGGGCTCTGCAGTATAACCCAATGCCATCTACCATGACAGGCATTATTGGTCACATATGAAGACCTGTGTCTTTGTGGTGCAAGTGTGACATTGACATGTTACAGATGATAATAAAACCCATCACAGCTTCAAGTAGTACTAAGATGATATTGTATACAATACAATCATAGGTACAACATTGAGTGCTTCTTTTTTCCCTCACTTAGCCAGTACATCAAATGCCCCTGCTTCCTCCCAATGAGTACAGCTCATGCCACTCCAGAAAAGGTGCAGTCTGAGGGGCTCCAGTCGAGCAGCTGCTTGTGCTCAACTCTGCTGGTGAGTTACAATGATATACTGACAACTCTCTTTTAAGTGAATGTCCAGTATGTACTGTTCCATGCTGTGATCATATTGTGTGGCACAGACTGTACAGCTAATTAATTTTGCAACTTGTGGCTCCTCATGTCATTCAAAATATTATCTTCGTGTTAAGAGTTTTATTTTTGATGTGGATCTATACTCTGGATGTTATGCCCAATCTTCACGGTCTAGCAGCCACTGTCAACTGAACCCATCCATAGTTTAATGTGATCTGTAGGTATGCAGTAATGATATAGTACCTTTTGGATGGGAGTGGGGTGCATTGCCTGGCTCACACTATGTAACTCTTCACTATATTCAACACCAATGAACTGGTCTGGGGAGGGGACACATTGCCTTACTGAGACAGTACAACTTCTAACTTACCTAATATATCTACAGCTGATGCAAAAGAGGTATGCCTTCGATATATACAGTTTTACTTAGTCTGTGGCTGTGCATTCAAGATCTAGTAGCTGTTCTAGGGATGTGACACCATTGCAGGGTGACGGCATAAAAATCCTCAGTGTTGTTAGTTGTGTGGACTTGCTATAACAAAGGTGCAGCATTCATTGTCATGGCTTTCTTTGGCCTGAGTCGGGGGGGGCATTGTCTCAGTGAGCCTTTAGACTACTTAAACCTGTACATTGTCTGCAGCTCCTATCATGGGTGTATACCATTCATATACAGATCTTTAGCTAGCCTGTGGCTGTCTACTTAGTATGTAGTACTTGTTCTAGAGAGAGTAGATAATTGGTTACAGGCATTGCTAGTATGATGCAGTTTAACTTCATACAGTCCTAGAACATGTGCAACTGATATCAGAGAGTTGTACTGGCAATATTCACAGCTTTATTTACTGTGTAACTCTGCACCCAGGCTTCAGTGTCTACTGTCACAAGATAGGACAGCTGACAGGGAACTCCTTACTGTCATGACTTGTGTGTAAGTGGTGTCAGTAAGTTTCTCTGTGTGTGGGGGGGGTAAAAGCATTACCTCTGTGAGCCAGTTCAACTACTCACTATATAACATATCTGCACATTTTGTCACACTGGCATACTGTTTTTATCAAGAGATTTACTTACTGAGTGACTCACCAGTCAGTATTCAGTGTCTCTTGTTTGCATCTGGGATGATTGCCTTGTTAAGTGTGTTAAAGTGTTTACTGTCCAAACTTGTCTGTGCCTGGTATCAATAACCTTACAGATTGATATGTGCTGGTTTACTTTGCCTGTTACCCTGCAGTAATGATCTGCCCCCCTGATTAGAGGGAAGGGCTATTATCTGTAAGAGTCCCTAAAACCACTGAGTGTCACAGCTTGTCTACATGTGGTATCGCATACTTATACTATTGATGTCCAGATATTTAGGTATCCTGTGCCTGTACAGTCAAGATACAGTACTTGTTGCACTGGAGGAGGGTATATTCCCTGCCTGACACAGTGTAACTTGTCATTGTAATAGTATATGTGCAACCTGCATCAACAAGGATTTACATCTCTATCTGCACCCTTATTTTTGGTGTCTTTCTGTACTCAGCATGGACTAACTGGTGTACATAGCTGAGAGTATTGACTACATGTCTACATGCAGCCCCTCAGTGTCATGATTACTGTATAGATGCAGTCAGGAAAGGATGCTACTGATGCCCACAACCTTAGTTCCCTGTACCTCTGTACTGGGGATACAATACTTAATCCGAGGAGGTTGTGGGGGGAGTGAACAGGGAGTATTCTGTGACTGACCCTTTAAAACTAGTTGGCCCAATGGGAGAGTGGGCGAGACATAGTCTGCATGAGGACTTCAAATTCCTCATCATCCTGCCTTGTGAGCAGCTTCTAGCAGGGCAGGAATACCATTGATGTCCACATCTTTATTTAAGCTGTGCCTGTTGACTCAGGATCCAGTAACTCTTCTGGTTCAGGGAAGAGGGGCACAGTGGCTTGGAAATTCCCTGGTAGATGCTATTGGACCCTCAGAATTAACAATTAAGTACAACTGCTAGTACAGAGGTATACATACACATACTAACATTCACAGATAAGTCATGTATTTTATTTTACTGTTTTTTATAGAGGACAAACCATCTATTGAGGGTGCTGCTGGAGGAGCAGAACCCACAGAGGGGGTTGATGTTGTCAAAATTGACTCCTCTGTGGAGGAGACAACAGACTCTCCAGCAGCGGGTCATCCACCATGTGCTGCAGGTCTGCCTGGGCCTTCAGCTGAGGAACGTAAGTAGCTTCTATAATTTTTTATGTTTTGTGCAAATGTCTATAAAAAAAGTGAAAGTTAAATGTTATTTCTGCTACTTTCTGATACTTGCAACAACAAATGGTGTTCTTGATGGATGGGGCTGACTGACACCTGGGCTGTTGTATTACATACTGTAATACTGCAGCCCACCTTCTGGTGGTCAGATGTTAATGCTATTCTGCAAGACCTGCGATTTGAGACCTCCAAGTTCAGAGACATGCACAGTTGCACCACCATATCCAACAGACTGCTCACAAAGATTTGCCCACTGAGCCGCACTGTGCATAAAAACCTAGTTTCACTCACAGTATCTTGGCATGTGGCTGGAAGGGCGGTATACAAGCATTTTGCTGTTGTTCAATTTTCAAGTCTTTTGTTAGCTTAAATAGTTATATTTACATTTGTGGATATACTGCAGGATTAATCAAACTCTTGTTATGTGGTTTGACCAATGAATCTGTAATATTTTGATGTGGTATTGTATGAAACAAATCTAGCAACAGCTACTTAATTTGTTTTATTTTGCAGTACTTTTGCTCACAGGTATGCCAGATAGTAATTCTGCAGATAACAGCAGTCTATAATACTAGTGTTCATGTTGTTCAATGTCAAATTCACTGTTGAAGCAGAGTTTGTGCATGTAGATCAGGGATATGTGTGGTACACTTGTGTCACAATCTATTTATTTGAACAGTAGTCTCTGAGCTTGAGAAACCTGATGAGTTGGAAAGAGATCACAGAGTACTGTACAAATAACTTTATTATAACACAACTGTAGCATGCATACCTAGTTTCTGTGAGTGCACTTTTACACTTGAGTTCTGCTATATATCATTGAGCTCTTCAGCTTGCTTGTTGGAACATGCTGAGATGCAGGGAGATGATGGGCTTGTGGGGTAGATGGGTTTGAGGTGTCGTCGTCTTTCATCGTTATCCAACTGTTGTGCATGCTGGCACACACAGGGTCTTCAAGTCTTTTAAGAAACAGCATTTATCAACAACTAGTGTGGGGTTTATACTACCACATTCTGCTGCAAGGAATTGCAGATTACAGGACCTGAAGGAGGGTGGCAAATGTGACAGCAACAGACTTAAATGATAGTATAATAAAATAAACACAGCTATACTCATGTACCATAGATGTTAATACATCTCCTCTGTCATTAATAAAAAAACACACTTCATTGCAGTATAGTACCAGAAAACTAGAGAACATCTTAATTTACTGACATGTCTCTTCTTGTCATTTTTCTCTCCACAGGGCAGATTGACGTTCTGAACACTATTAGTGATACTCTCAGCCAGCTGCTCGAGGTCATGCAGGGTGGTAGCAGGGCTGCAGCCCAGCACCCCCTTGACACTGCAGCAAAACTAAATTATATTATTGGTCAAGGTGGAGAAATTATTAATTTGCTCTAGCGTCATGGCATAGGCGTAGGGCGTGCGGACTTAGTAGCCACCCGTGGTCTGGAGCAGAGCAACAGGAGCCTCACCCAAGCAATTAGTTCACTGAGGGAGATGGAGGAGGCCTCTGTTGCTTCACTTGAGACTACACATGGTCTCATGGTGCAGCTGGCTGAGAACCAGCTGAAGGCCACGGAAGCCATCCATCATCTGCTCCATCAGGACCATCAGCATCTATAGGATGATCAACCCTCCACAGCTCTTCAGCAAGAAAAGACCCTTGAAGGTGCCCCTCCCACAACACCACCACCAGCTGCAGATGAGGGGCACCAAGACGCACCTGCTCCTGTGCAATCTTCCTCTTCCTCCTCGTCATTGTCTCCCCAAGGTACAACAGCCTGAATGGCCAGCACCTCCCTGTCACTCCTGGCCATTCTTTTAAATATTTTTCAATTATTTTTTTTTTCATTTATATGTTCCTTCCCAGTACTAGTGTGAAGCAACTTTTATTTATTTATTTAACTACTTTTATTTTATTAATGTTTTATTTATTATCCCTTCCCCTTCCCCCATGAGAAGAAAAGCATTTATTTATTTTTGTATTTTTTTTTATAAAATAGAGCAATATATGACTTTTATATTTTTATACAACAATTATTTTATGAAATATTATTCTTTTAAAATGACGTGCTTGACTCCTTCTTAAAAATATATGCGTGCTACTGCTATAAGAAAGTACAGTTTAGTGATTCTCTCTCTACATCTATGATCTTGCACCTGATTTATGGGGCTTGGGGCATTGCTTGGGTTAGCCTATGCAAGGTGCCACTGTCCTAAGGAGTGCAGCTGGTATCAGTAATGTATCTAGTATATGTCAACGCCTTTTCATTGACTTTAGCTCTGCACTCAAGATACACTAAGTCATCTGGACATGTATGGGGGCGTTGACTGATTGGTGCCATGCAACTATTCGGTGTCCTACCATGTGTACAGCTGGTATTGATCATATACACAATTGATGTTCACAGCCTCAGTGTACTTGTGGCTCTGTAGTGAACATTAAGTACCTGGTTTTGGGAGGGGTGGGGCATTGTGTGGCTAAGGCCATCTAACTGCTTTGTGTTCTAACATGTGTACAGGTATGATCATACCACTATACCATTGATGTTCAAGGGTATACTTCATCTGTGGCTCTGCACTCATGATTCAGTACCTGTTCATTGGGGAGTATTTCCTGGCTGACGTAGTCCACCTCATGTGTGTTATAACTAGTATGCAGTTTGTATCAAAGAGGTATAGTGTACATGTAATGGGCTTAGTTGGGCTATGTCTGTGGCCTCAACATCCAGTACATGGTCTGGGGGGGTGGCAGGGACATTGCCTGGGTCAGGCCATGCAACTCATGACTGCTGTTACTAGTCTGCAGTTGGTATCAGAGTGGTATGCCATTCATGTCCATGGTTTAGTTGGGTGTGGCTCTCCACTCAGGATGCAGTACCTGTTGGGGGGGAATTGCCTGGCTGAGGCTGTGCAAGTCATGAGTGTCATAAATAGTCTGCTGTTGGTATCACAGAGGTGTTCTGTTGATGTTCATGGCTTTAGTTGGGCTGTGGCTCTGCATTCAGGATCCAGAATGTGTTCGGGGGTGGGGGGGATTGCTTGCCTGATACTATGCAACTCATGAGTGTCATAGCTAGTGTGCAGTTGGTATCACAGAGCTATACTATTGATGTTCATGTTGTTAGTTGCCCCTGTGGTTCTGCACTCAGGATACGGTACCTGTTTTGGGGGGGGGCATTGCCTGGCTGAGGTTGTACAACTAATGAGTGTCATAACTAGTGTACAATTGCTATCACAGAGGTATAACATTGATGTTCATGCCATTAGCTGGTCTATGGCTCTGCACTGAGGATAGAGTACCTGTTGTGGGGGGGACATTGTCTGGCTGAGACCACTTAACTCCTCAGTGTTCTAACTTTCCTGCAGATGGTATGAGGGAGGCATACCATTGATGTACATGGTTTTAGTTGGCCCATAGGTCTCTACTCAGCATGCAGTTACTGGTCTGGGGGGGTTGAGGGGATTGCCTGGCTGAGGCTATGCAACTCATGAGAGTCATAACTACTCCAAAGTTGGTATCACAGACATATGACATTGCTGTACATGACTTTAGTTTGGCTGTGGCTTTGTACTCAGCATGTACTATGTGTTTTGGGGGGCATTGCCTGGCTTAGGCCATGCAAGTCCTCACTGTTCTGATTTGTGTGCAGCTGCCATGAGGGAGGTATACCATTGATGTATATGGCCTTAGTTTTACTGTGAGTCTGCACTCAGCATGCAATTACTGGTTTGAGGGGGTGAGGGCATTGCATGGCTGAGGACATACAACTCATGAGTGTCATACCTACTGCACAGTTGGTATCAGAGAGGTATACTGTTGATGTTTATGGCCTTAGTTGGGCTATGGCTCTGCAGTCAGGGTGCAGTAGCTGTTATGCAAGGATGGGGTGATAACTTGGGTGAGGCATTGTACTGAATGTCTCTTTTATAAAGGTTTGATAAACTTGTTTAAATGCAGTGTGGTAAGAGAACCTCTCATTGTTATTTCTTTCTCAAAAGTTAGGAAATTATTTGCAAAAAAACTGCGTTAATGCAACAGTTAGGGTTTTTTACAGCAACAAAAGAGAGGAAATTCAACATTAGGGTTTTCAACCCTAACTCCACCCCCCCCACTGCCACACATAC
Organism: Neoceratodus forsteri; assembly: GCA_016271365.2. Lineage (NCBI taxonomy): Eukaryota > Metazoa > Chordata > Ceratodontiformes > Ceratodontidae > Neoceratodus > Neoceratodus forsteri. The sequence goes on from CM028129.1 coordinate 1,049,506,705, forward strand.
ACACACACACAGATACACACATACACAGACATAGACACAAAAACACACACACACACGTACACACCAAACTATGGGGGCTGTACAAGGCAACACAACCAATCACAGACAGACACCATAACGCAACAGAAATAACATACAACTTCTTAAACATACCACAACAGGCATCCATCATCATGTTTCACCAACTGTATCACTTCTCCTGCCATTCCAGTCTCTTATATGTGTATAGCCTTCTGCATAACGGCATATTGCAGATAGTAATGCACATGTATTGGTGGGCGTGCAGAGCCCTTTCGCCTCCTGCAGTCTCACCAACTTGTCCATTTTCTGCATAAAACCATAACACTGTGCTACTACCAACGTGGGAATTTCTGCATGAGACAATACCCTATGCCTCCTCTAAGTTGCTCATTCGTGCATAAGACTATAGCCGCACGGTATCACCAAGGTTGCCATTTGTGCATAACAGGATAGCGTCATGTCCCAACCTACTTACCCATTTCTGCATAACGCTATAATATTAATAGTTAAATACATGGATTGGTAAGTACATGAAACTGAGCTCCTAGTAACTTGTCAATTTCTATACAACATCATAGCACCATGCTACCATGATCTTGACCATTTCTGCATAACAGCATACCCATGAATCCACCAATTTGCCCATTTCTGGGTAACAGTTTAACATAACTGTTAAGACAGATGTATTGGTGGGAATGAAGCACCAGTAGGTTGACCAATTTCACATAACAGCATAGCCCAATCTTCCCACCAAATTCTTGAGTTCTACATAATACCATGATATAAGTAGACAAACACATGAGTTGGTGAGACCCCAGGAGCTTTCAGGCCACTGCCCTTGCACCAACTTTCCCAAAATTATCCATTTCTACACAAGAGTATAATATATGAAGTACATCTCATGTATTGGTGAGAGTGTGGGGCCCTCTTAGTTGCTGTGCTATGCCAATTTGTCCATTTGTGCATAACTGCATAGCCACATGTCCTCACCAACTTGCCAATTTCTGCATTGTACCATAATATAAATAGCAAAAACATGTATTACCACCAACTTCATATTTGTCCATAACAACATAGGCCCGTGTTCCCAGCAAATTTTCCATTTCTGTTAAACAGCATCATATGAGTGATGAAACAGATGTATTGATAGCACCATCTCATATGCTTCTACCAGATGTTGCTGTATCCACATACCAGACTGGGATGACACCAGAAGTGATACAGTTGGTGAAACATGATGATGGATGCCTGTTGTGGTGTGTTTAAGAAGTTGTATGTTATTTCTGTTGCATTATGGTGTCTGCCTGTGATTGGTTGTCTTGTCTTGTACTGCCCCCCATAGTTGTGTGTTCCGTGTGTGTGTATATTTTTCTATGTCTGTGTGTGTCTATGTGTGAGTGTATGTGTGGCAGTGGGGGGAGTCGGAATTAGGGTTGAAAATCCTAACGTTGAATTTTCTCGCTTTTGTTGCTGTAAAAACCTAACTGTTGCATTAATGCAGTTTTTTACAAAGAATATATATATAGGGTTGAGCCCCTAACCCTACCGCCCCACCCCCATCCTCCAAACACCAACAGACATTGGGGTGTGCCATGGACCAAGCTGCAGGTAGCAAAAAATCTGTATCTCACATTGTTTCTGAGATACAGGCACTGAAAGTCACTGTGGGCTCCACAATGTTATCCTATGGGAAAAATCTCAACTTCGTGGTGGCATATCCTTGTAACTGATTAACTTTTTTACACCTAAATAGCATAATTCAATTCACATCTCTGGAAAATCTCTTTTATACCCTGCACATTTCAAGCCAAAAGACCAAACCATTTATTTACAGTGCAGTGGCAAAGTTTTTAAAATCCTAGTTTGTAAGCTGTCAAAATCCCCCTTCGCGAGGAATCCTTGATCGTCAGTTTTTTACCATCTGCTCTGGAAGTTGCGAAAGTGGATTTTGTCAGCTCATGAACAGAGATTTTGACAGCTCGTGAATCGGGATTTTGGCATCTCATGAACGAGGAATTAAAAAGCAATCCCCTTTCACGAGCTGACAAAATCCCTGTTCGTGAGCCGATCCCCTTTCGCGATGTGTCAGAATCCCCGTTCGTGAGCCAATCCTCATTTGCAAGAATGGCCATCTGGTCATGAAATGATGATCAATGATTTTGTCAGCTCTTGTAAGGGGATCGGCTAATGAACAGAGATTTTGACAACTCATGAAAGGATTTAATCAGCTCAGAAAAGGGGATTCAAAAACCCAATCCCCTTTGACAAGGTGACAAAATCCCCATTCGCAAGCTGATCCCCTTTCGCAGGCTGTCAAAATCCCCATCTGCGAGCCAATCCTTGTTCACTAGATAGGGCCATCTGGTCCCTATGTCATGATCAAGGATTTTGCTATCTCGCGCAAGGGGATTGGCTCACAAATGGAGATTTTGTCACCTCGTGAATGAGAATCAGAAGCGAGTCATGAATGAAGAATTTTAAAATCTAAAATTGCCATTTATTGGCAAAAACAAAGGAAATCAAAGGCATGGGTTCATAGAGGGCAGCACCCTGAGCAAAACCCATGCCTAATTTGTGGAAGAAGTCACCCGTGGGGCAAGCTACAACATTTTGTTTGAGTAAAAAAATGAAAACAAAATGGCGGCTCACGAATGAAGAATTTTTCCTCACAAAGGAATATGGATAACTTATTTAAATGGGCTGAAGATAATAAGTTAGTTTTCAATATAACAAGTGTAAAGTTATGCACCTGGGTAAAAATAGTAGGTTGAGTAATTATTACATGAATAATAGTCAATTGGCAGCTGTCACCTCTGAAAAAGATCTCGGAGTTTATATAACAAATGATTTGAAATTCTCTTAACATATTAACAAAACAGTTAAAAAATGTAATTGATTAGTCAATTGCATTCTGAAAAATATAAAAAGTAGAAAAGCAGAGGTACTTTTACCAATTTATAATAGCATAATTAGACCCCATAAAGATTACTGCTCCTCCTTTTGTACACCAACAACGGCAGAAGAAAAAGTGATGGTGGAAAAAATTCAAAGAAGGTTTACTAAGACTATGAAAAATCTTGAATTATTGGAATATGGTGATAGGTTAAAATACATGAATGTCTATTCTTTAGAATATCATTCTCTATGTGGTGACCTATGCTTAATTTTCCGAGCGTCAATAGATTTAGCCCTTTTTGAAACAATCTGTCTTGAGTGGTATCCTTCTGAAATGGATACTAGATTTCATAAGCTGAGATTAAGATCTTCTATTAATAAAACTGTAAGAAGGAATAGCTTCTTTATGCAGAGATCAGTTCCTTATTGGAACACTCTTCCCCATGATGTAGTGCATAGCTCCAATTTAAAACAGTTTAAATCTAATTTATATATATATATATATATGGGTGACTGTAAATATAAATTCCACCTTGGTTAAGGATGGTGAGTTCTTTTTGGGCTAGACTCTCAAACTTGTATTCTACCTATGGACCTATGAATGGGGAATTTATAAATCCCCATTTGTGAGCTGGCAAAATCATCAGCCCAATCCCCTTTCACAAAACATACATATAAATCTTGGAGTGAACTGAGTATGCTCAGACCCTGAAACTTCAAAATTAAATAACTTTGGAACTGATTAATATTTTTTTCACCACAATAATGCTGGATTGTTCTTTGACCAAACCTCTCTCTACCCTGAATATTTCAGACCAAAATACCAAACATTGTGGCCACAGCATGATGGGCAAAAATCAGCAAAAAAGTGCCAAAAAAGGTGAAAACACTTTTTACAGCTCTTCACTGCATGAAAATTACAAGTCTGACCAAAATGCAACTTGGCAAATCAAGTGATCTACCATACAAGACTGTGTATTCCAAATTTTGTGCAAGTCCGTTGAACAATTGCAAAGTTATTAATGTGCAAAATTTGGGGTTTAACATTAAACTGCTTACTCAACTCTAACTATACTGGTGCAACTGCACCAGTATTATTTATATATATATAGATTATGATAACGCGGTAGTGTTACCATAGTTAGGGTTGAGGAGCCATTTACATGTTAAACCTAAAATTTTACACCTTAATAACTTTGCAACCATTCAACAGATTTGCCTGAAATTTGGAATACATGATCAAGAACCATATATCTTGGGATCTGCCAAGTTCTGTACTGTTTGGATATACGGCTGCAGAGTTAAGCGTGATCTGCACACGCATTTACGCTTTTTGCAATTCTTTGGTCATCTCTACAGGTCGCACGGTTTGCGAGACCAGTCTGAAATCTTCAGGGAACGTGTCCCCAATGTGCCTTTTGAAGATTTTGTGAAAAAATATTAAACGGCTCAAAAGTTATTCAAAAAACAGTTTCCCATTATAAGTCAATGGGAAAAGTTAAAAAGTTCAACACTTTTGCAAATGCAGTTTTTACTTTCTCAAATGGCCCTTTTACTTTCACAAATCCACCATTTTGTTTTCAGTTGGTGATCAGAAAAATGCTTGACATTTAAATGTGGGACCCTCTAGCAACACAATTCTTTTTGTGTTTACCTAGTCGGACCCTGAGGATGCTAGGTATGTCTTTATTTTGAGGTTAAACACCATAGAAATATGTTTTTCAAGTTTCTGGAAAAAGTATTTTCGCAAAGTAGTGTCGCACTCACGAAAGTGTTGCAAATTTCTGTGAAAGCTTTCGCAAATTGTGACACTACTTTTCCAGGCTATGGCAAAATGACAGCAATTCTTTGCCACCCTGCTGCAAAAGAATGGTTTAGTCTTTTTAGCTGAAATTTGGAGGGAATGCAGCCACCATCTCACAGATGTGCCTTTCAGTGTTTCAGTGAAAAAATATTACAGGGCCGAAAAGTTACAGCACTACAAAGTTGACACTTTTTCCCATAGGATAACATTATGGCGTCCGCCACATTACAGGAATCATTTGCCGCCCTGCTGCAAAATAACGGTTTGGTCTTTTGAGCTAAAATTTGGAGGGAAAAAAGCCAACATCCCACAGATGTGTCTTTCAGAGTTTGGTGAAAAAATATTACAGGGAACCAAAGTTATCGCACTCCAAACTTCTCTTTTTTCCCCCATAGGATAACATTACGGCGTTTGCCGTGCCTTTCAGGGCCCGTATCTCGGAAACAGTGCGAGATAGGGACTTTCTGTCAGAAAAATGCTTAACCTTCCAATGGGGGCTAAGGACAAAACTAGCCAGGAAAGTCATACATCATATGACTTTTAAATTTATTTTCTACGTCATTAGGTTCCTGAGATATAAGCAATTTAGTATTACAACTCCTCATTTTCTACTCCGAGATCCATTATTATGCATACATTCTTTGTACTCACTGTCTTTCTCTATGCAGCTTTTGGGGAAAACCAGCCTGTGCGATTACGTTACTGTTACCTTTACTGCTTCTGCTTGCAGTTCCGTACCTGTTTCACTTACCGTTCCCGTCTACGGTACCATGTGCATTACCCTTTGCGTTTTCATTTGTGTTTGTGTTATTTCAAACATTTGTGTCTACAGTACTGTTTATCTTTCTGTTTTGCTTTGCGTCACCATGTGCATTACCATTTGTGTTTGCAGGCACCGTGTTACTATGTGACATGACATCACGTGGCAGGAGTGCAGGGCCCTCCTGCCGCTGCATTACATTCACTATTTCTCATTATCATTCTCAAAAAGAAGGGAAATTAGAGGCAAAAACTCTGTTTAATGCATGAGTTAGGGTTGTTCCACAGTGACAAAAGCAAGTAAATTTTGGTGTTAGGGTTGAAAGTCCCCCTTTGACCCCATGTCCACACCCCCAACCGGCATTGGGGTGCACGTTGGGGTTGTCGGTCCTAACTCTCATCCCATTCTCCTATACCTCTGCTTCTTCACACATCTGATGGGGTGAGAGTTGAGGCCGACAACCCAACACGCACCCTGATGCTGGTTGGGGTGTGGATGGGAGGGTCAAGGGGGGCTTTCAACCCTAACACCAAATTTCCTAGCTTTTGTCACTGTGGAACAACCCTAACTCATGCATTAAATGGAGTTTTTTGCCTCTAAGGCATTAAAAATGTCTATTTTTAGGCATAACCTGGGAGAGTACAAGGTGAAAGTCATCACATAAATACATTTTACAAAAAGTAAATACAGTTACAGAGGTAAAAACATGGTTTACCAATGACAAAACCAATTAAATTAAAGAATAAGCTATACAATAATAAAAAGCTATACAATAATAAACAAAGTAATACTCACAGTGTAAGTTGTTACTTGAACAGGACAAAGTACAACAATACAAGGTGTTTATAAAACAAACATATTGCGAGAGAAACTGGGGGTAAATAAAACAACATTCGTATGGATCCTAGTAGCAGTAACACAGGATAGGTTAAACTAAAGTAGTTCAGTAAGTCATGAAGTAGCATAAAATTAAGTGCTAAGTGAGTGAGCAAGGCGGACAGACAATAGACAGGTGAAGTGTCCAGCAAGGGTAGGGATTTGTCAGGGTGGAATGAAGCAAGTGCAGGGGTTTCAGGCTACAATGTGATTGCACATAGTTCCTTATATCAATATGTATATATACTCATATGAACAATTTTAAACAAAGACCCATGGGGCAGAAAATGAATGTCCCATATGGCTTGACCCATAGCCATCTATCTAGTTAGTTATTTATTTTAAAAGTTTCACCAGGAAAGAACACTGAGAAGCAATGGTTAATTTTCAGGTGCTTCCTGGGGGAGGGGGGAAGGGGTAACAAGCACACAAACAAAATTACAGCAAACAAAATCAACAATTGCAGGTAAACAGGTATGGAGAGCAGCAGTGTATCACAGCATTTTAGTAAAGTGGGGGGCAAGCAGCTAAACAAAATACAGCAAAATCAATGATGCAGGTAAACAGATACAGAGAGTAACAATGTAGCCTAACATTTCAGAAAAGAATTACACATATACACATTTACTCACTTTTACACAATTTTAGTGCAGACTTGTTGGGGAGTTGGCACTACTGAGAGTGGAGTGGATATGCCTAGGATAATGAGAGGCTAGTGGGGGGGGGATTAAGAGCAGTTGTGAGTGGAAGAGAAGAAGTTACATAGGAGAGAGGAGAGAGCATGTGGAGAGGTGGCGTGGCAGATGGAGAGGGGGAAGGAATTCCACAGTTTTGGGAAATGGCGAGAAAATGCAGCTTGGCCAGCCATGGTGGATCTATTTATTTATTTATGACTTTAACAGCCAATGGACCATTTTCAGGCATGACCTGGGTCAAGAAGGCATGGGCAGATAAAATACAGAGTAATGAAAGGTTCAAATAAAAAAACAGACACTGCAGTATTACAATCCAAGGGGAGAAACACTGAGGGACTACAATAGAAACAGTAATAAATATGAATTAAAGGGAGCTGCCAACATGTACCATAACAAATGGCAATATTAACTTGTAGGAGTTGTGATTTAATCTTCTAACATTCAAACTGACCAAAAGTGATGTTTTCCATGAAAAAATGCTTTTATTTCTGTGCTCTGCTTCATTTGCATAACCCATCCCTTTTTTTCCCCTCAGTGCTACAGCCCCCAACTGTGACATCGTGCCAGGTAAAGAAAACTTCTAAAGAGCTAATGCTTAGTAAGGGAGAATGAAGGTTTGGTGCTTTTAGATGCCTCTGCAGTCATTCAGTTTTCTTTTATGTGTTTCTTTACTTACATTTCCAAAATGTTATTTGCATGTCATCAATTGCTAGTGAGAAAAGAATCCAATTAAGTAGCTGGCAGTTTCTGACATGACAATGCTAAAAGTCTGCTGAATGCTTTTTTACTAGCAGTGTGAGAAACAAAGGTGAAAATCCACTTGTGTCACTGCACTAACATATATTTTATCATTAAAGTAAAAAGTAATTACTAACACATCAAAATACAATAAATACAATTGTATTCTCTTTATTAGAAGTAAACACCTGCTGGTTTGGAACAGAGACCTCTGTTGGTCAGTTTTAGTATTTTAGCAAAATAGCAGTAGCGAGACAGAAAAATCAGCTATGTACTGTACCCACAATGTCTTGCTACATGTGTACCTACTGTGTGCACCTTTCCCTTCTCCCCCAGGACACATCTAGAAACTAGCTTGTCTGCTGAGTATGTCTTTCCAGGTGAAACCTTTAAATAAATAGATCTACAGATCAGGTGCTGTATTGCAGTGGCTTTTAACAAAATAAGGGACTGCACCTCTGAGAAATTAACATTTACGTCACTTTTATAATTTAGCCAGAATTCCTTGTTGCTGTATGTAATACATCCCTAGCATTACATCATTCTGGGGTTGTGGCCACATAAAAAAACTTAGGGGGCAGGCAGAAAAAAAGTGCTGATAAAACATTAAAAAAATTACTATGATAGATTTTTTTACGAAATGAATTGCAGCTTCAACATCTGAAGCATGGCTGGCAATGGCATACTATGTGAAAAAGGCATTTAGGGGAGCTTGCTATGGTCCTTTAAAGACAGCAAAGCAAATTAAACAACAACAAAAAAAATCAAACTGTGCTAAAAATGCAGATTTGGCAGGACAGCCATGATCCAAGAATCATAGCTTTGGAGGGAGAGTGAGGGAGGGGGTGGGAGAGATAGAGAGGAGGAGAAGTAGGAGGGGAGAGAGCTGAACCAGAATTTAAATAGAAAATTGGCATGGTGGGAAAAGTGACTGTCATCAAGAGAGGGGAGCAAGAGAGATTGATAGAGAGCACAGTGGTAGGTGCAAGGAGGGCAGTCAAGGGCAAATCAACAGAAGGAATGAGAATGTCCAGTCTGACTAGTGAAGTCTTGGGAGCAGCAATGTACACTACATCACCATAGCTGAAGACTGAGAGGATCATTTTCTGGAACTGGGCATGATGGGCAGACAGAGGGTTGCATTCACAACTGCTGTACAAGGCATCTAGCTTGGGGTGTAGTTTTTTTAGTATGGCATCCACATGTCCAGAAAAGTTAAGGTGCTGGTCTAACCAGACCCCAATGTATCTAAAGGATATCGGGTCCTCCAGCATAGTCCCATCTAGGGTGTGGAAGGAGAGAAGGGAGCTGAGAAAGCCTCTGCCTTGTCCAAAAGGTCATGGAGACAATCTTCTTGACATTCAGGAACAACTGATATGTGTGTAACCAGTGCTGAGCCTTGTCGAAGTCATACTGCAGTCTGAATGCCATATCAGGAGGGGAGGGCCCAGAGGTATACAGAATGGTGTAGTCTGCATACCTGTGGATACTGGTAGTGAAGCAAACAGTGGAAAGATCATTTAGAAAGACTAAAAATAGGAGGTGGCCTGGTCCCCTGGGGTACTCCTGCTTCATGCATACTAAAAGGAACTATGGCACATTGGTCAGATAGACCCACCCAGGTCCGTGCCTCTCCAATAGACAGTTCCCCCCCTTTCTGATGAATTCTGGGACACCAAGACCCTTTCCATATAGCATGCCCATCCAGGGCTGCACTCCCCACCTGCAGGTCCTGTCTGCCCTGTGTTCCAGAGCACACCTTAATTATGAGACTACACCCTTGGCTGTAAAGTGTACCCACCCAGGGTTATGCTTCTGGCACAACTGTCAGTCACTCTCGGCTTACTCAAATTCTTGCCCTGAAAACTTTTTTTTCTGTGGGTGTGACATGAATTTACCACCCTCAGATTACCTTCTCATTCACAGGTGTGATTAGCAGCAAAGCAAATACCAATTCTAACAGCCCACAAGAAATGGTAGGTGGGTGCAAAAAAACATTGCGCTGAGCTGGTTCAAGAGGATGATCCTCTCAGGACCAGCTCTTTTCTAGTAGTCCAAGGCACTCCATACTGGAGTGGCCTGTGCCGGCCACCTCAGGTATCTCCATACCTGACTGTGCTATTGGTCCTGTGATTGCCTTCTTTGCCTGAAATCAAAGGCAGTCCATCTCTACTGGTAAAGGGGATCATATGCAATGCCACTCCCCAGTGAAAGGCCAGGGGATCATTATGCAAATGGATCTCCTATTACAATAATACACCAATATCACTTGTTTTGGGTACAAAAAGGATGCAGCTTTACTAGAATTCAAAAGTCACCAAACATTTACAAACAATATCCTTGTAGAGATCAATATATGACATATACTATATTATAGCAGCATGGTAGTGCCCATACAGCACAAAATTTTGCATGCATAGTCAGGCTGTCTGAGTCTCAAGTAGTGAAAAGTTTTGTGATGGCATCTTGTTCAGTTTTTGAGTTACAGAGCACCAAAAATGGAAAAAAAAAATGGTTTGGTTTCCCTATACTTAACATTAAAAATTTTTTTGTTATCACCTGTAGCCTAGATAGTGTGGATTTTTTTTTATGAAATTTGCAGGGTTGAAGGGGCCTGTGCCAAGGGTGTACCTTTGGAAGGTTTTGTGAAAACTATTATACCATCTTAGAGTAATAAGGATTTTTGAGTTAACTGACAAATGCGTACGGTAAAAAAAAACTATTGAGAGTGCTTATTTTCATGATTTACTTATCGTGTAGAGAAAAAAACTATTGTGATAGCCACCATTTTTTAACTCACAGTACATCAAATGTTAATTTTCAAAAAAGAAACAACTTAACCTAGCTAAACATGACCTAATTAGCTAGATCCTAGTGTTTATTTTTGGAAAAAATTGTCAGAAATATGTTTTCCTGGCATCCCAACATCCAGGGTGCCCAGCTTAGTGGGAAGAGTTGTTCATCCACATTCTCTGTATGTGAACAGTTGGACTTTCTTGAATGCTGAAACTGGAGTTGGAAATCATGCTGCCGACTTCAGTCTGAAACAGTGAACTGGCAATCCCCTGTTCTCTCTGTCTGTCTGTCTCTCTCTCTCTCTCTCTCTCTCTCTCTGTCTGTCTGTATATCTATCTATCTATCTATCTATCTATCTATCTATCTATCTATCTATCTGTCTGTCTATGAAATTATTTCTCAAGCTGACTGGGGTGCCCACCCCCAGTACCGCTTTGTTCTCCACATCCTCGCCTCAATGTCACCTCCTTCCCAATGTTTATATATGTTTTAATATATATTTTTTTAATATATAAGCAGACTGGGGTGCTCACCCCCAGTACTGTTTCTCTTGAACCCCCTTCTCACCACATGTGTTGAAGCACCACTAGTCAAACACTGAGGTGCCCAGTCATCAATGTTGGAATATACCCCGAAATAAAGAAAACTGTCCCTCAGTTTTTTGTAAACCTGTAAAAAAGGAAAAGGTCCCTTTCCAATCGATTCCCCACACACACACACACACCAACCTACCCCACCCCAACCTCCCACTCAGCACCAACCAGCCCACACACACCCATGCCACCCACACATCCTCACTCACCTGGACATATCCCATGGCATAGGTCAACTGTTTGGCAATTTTTTATCAGACTTGTTAATGAGGTGGGGGTCATAAGAAGGCTATGCCAAAAATTTGAAGTCAAAATATGTAAAAACAACAAAGTTATGAGCATACGTTGAAATTCTTCTATGCTCGCTCATAACTTTGGTAATTTTTAAATTGTTTTGATCCCAAATTGTCAACATAGCCAGTTTTTCTCACCACTTCATGAACATGGCAGCTGTTATTTTTCAAATCCTGATCAAAGTGTGTTTTTGAAACTATGGCACAGAATGACATTTTGGTGATGCTGAATGACGTCTCAGTGGGGATTGGAACATTTTCACCTACTAGGTTCATGAGGTGGGACAATAACAAGGCTATGCTTAAAATTTTGTGGTATGGTAAAATGCCCAGGTTATGAGGGAATGCTGCAATACTTCATTGTTCACTCAGAACGTTGCCAATTTTCAATATTTTGACTCCAAACTTTCAAAATAGCCATTTTTCCCCCACATTTTTTAAATCCTGGATGAGACGTGTTTTCCTATTTTTGGTGTGAAATGATATTTCGACCAGTATACTATAAATGCTACAAGTCATGTTTATAAGGGGCATCATAAAACAACTATCTTGAACATTTGGGGTCACTCTCATGAGGCCCATTCCTTTTTTATGAGAATTAAATCCTTTTTAGTGAGAGAAAGATCTGTTTTCGCAAGCCACCATCTTGTTTCAGTTTTTTTCTTAATTCGTTTTTCAAAAGCTACAAAAATAACAACCTGGAGAGAGACCACCACACATAGCTGGCTCATCAGGACCCCATTAGGTGCAATCTACCCTTCTAAGTTAGAATTCAATAAGGCCTGCAGACTCACCTTGGCTGCCGATCTCCTTACACATACCTGCTCACTGTATAAGCAGAAAAACTGGCTACCACTTAGAAATAGGATCAAGTTCCAAACCTGCCTCCTTGGCGAGAAAGCATTAATGGGCAAAACACCAACTTGTGTATCGGATATCTTCTCTCTGACTGACTCTGGTTATGGCAGCAGAGGCAGGATGCAGGGGGCTATCTCAGTGCCTTTTTATCAAACTGTACTTGGACTATGTGCCTTCTCCTACAGAGCCCCCCTGTGGCTTAACAAGATCCCTGAGCCCATTCAGAATTCCGCTAGCCTGTCCTGCTTCAAAACTGGCCTAAGGCATTACCTTAGCTCTAGCACTGCATGTGACTGCTTTCCAAAGGCATGACTCTTCCTGCTCTTGCAGCCCACACCCTAGTCTCATGTGCCACCACTCAAGCTGACCCAGGGCTGCCCATCTGTACCCCTCTGCCCTAGCACTGACTCCTACTCCTCTTGCTCCACTTGCTCCTCCCCCTCCCTGGCTCTTTCTGCCCTTCCCCCCTGCTACTAACTTAGTTTGGGGCCAACCTCCTCCCCCCACCCCGTAGCATGCTCAGACCATCCCCTCCTTGCTGTCAACCCCTTTAACAAAAATGATTATCCTAGCCCAATTACTCCCATGCCCACTCTCCCACCCTCTCATGGCCCTCTCCTCCTACCACCACCCAGCCTGTACCTTCATCCCCCCTGTAGCATCCCCAGCCCCCACCTCCATTTGATGTTGACAAAGCCTCCTCCAGAGGCTGTCTATCCACCTGCCCCCTGGGATAGACTTCTCTCCCCTTCACTCTTCCTTGCTCCTAAGTCTTCTCCCCCTGAGGGGTCTCTCTGTCTCTCCTTTTCTACTAAGTTCACTATTGTTATCCAGTGCTGGTTTAGCTCTGACACTGTACCAATTTAAGTACTTGTAGCAATATTGTAATGGTGTAATCTTAATGTCTGTTGTCTCTTATCCTATGCCTATACTGTAATGTGTCTGTTTAAATTGTTATCTCAACAAGAAACCTTTGTAAAAGGGCCTGTGCTCAAAGGTTATTTCTGAATCTTTAAATGAATAAATTAATAAATAAAAATATGCCCCTGAATTGTGTTTTTTAATATAATGAATCCTTTTTCATGACAGTGAGATATGAAAAATAATCCTTTTTTGTATCACGAGTCACGAAAAAGGATTCTTTTTCATCACTTGAGAATCATTGCTTGTCTCTTCCACTGCCCTCCCCGGTACTCAATGTTTTTCCCAGGTGTCTAGTGGTCCCCCAACCCTCTGATGGCTGTTCCTGTAATATTAATAATTTCCGTGGTGCCTAGTGGCACCACCACCCATGATCGCTGTGCCTCTAATGCAATTTCCTTGGTATTTAGAGGTACTGCCCCACCCTTCGAGCACTGTCCCCAATGTTTCCCTGTTGTCTAGTGGCACCCCTACCCTCCAATGCCAAAATATAAAAACTATGAAAACGTTATGACCATTCGTTGCAATTTCGCTACGCCCGCTTGTCACTTCAGAAATGTTACATACTTTTACCCCATATTTTCAATATAGCCTTCTTATTACCCCACCTTATGTAAGTCACAGTTGCCATTTTTCAAGTCGTGGTCAACATGTAATTTCACACAAGTGGCATGGAATGGCATTGCAGTTGTGCAGAATTATGTTTTGGCAGGGATTTTAAGATTTTCTGTACCAGGTACATGAGGTGGGGTAATAAGAAGGCTATGCTCACAATTTGGTCACTTTGTACTATAAATGGACTTGCAGGGCTCAGAGAGCCCTGTGCTTCCACAGCTACATATTATGGTAGCACGGCAGTGCTACTATAGTTAGAGTTGAGTAGCCCTTTTAAGGTTAAAGGGTCAAATTTGCACCTTAATAACTTTGCTACCGTTCAATGAATGTGCCTGAAATTTGGAATGTATGATCAAGAACCACACATTGTGGGATCTGCCAACTTTCATAGTGGTTGGATATATGGCTGCGGAGTTATTAAGTGAGATCTGCATGAGCATTTACGGTTTTTGGTGAATTCTTTGCTCGTGTCTACAGGTCACACAGTTTGTGTGACTGGTCTAAAAAAGTCAGGGAACATGTGGCCATGGTCTCCAATGTGTCTTTTGAAGATTTCATGAAAAAATATTAAACAGTTCAAAAGTTATTCAAATAACAAGTTCCCATTATAAGTCAAGGGGAAAAGTTAACAAAAAGTTTGAAAGTGTCGCAAATGCACTTTTTAGTTTTGCAAATGGCCCTAGTAGTATCGCAAATCCCGCCATTTTGTTTTCAGTTAGTGATCAGAAAAATGCTTGGCATTTAAACCCTCTAGGGACACAATTTTTTCTGTGTTCACCTAGTCGGACCCTGAGGATGCTTGCCATGTCTTTATTTTAGGGTTAAACTCCCCAGAAATATGTTTTTCAAATTTCTGATAAAAGTAGTGTCGCACCTGCTACACTTTTGCAATTTTTTGTGAAAAGTGTCACAAATTATGGCACTACTTTTCCAGACTATGGCCAAAATGACAAGAGTTCTTTGCCACCCTGCTGCAAAAGAACCATTTGGTCTTTTGGACAAAAATTTGGAGGGATGGCAGCCAACATCTCAGAGATGTGCCTTTTCATGGTTTGGTGAAAAAATTTTGCACAGCTGCCAAGTTATGGTACTCCAAAGTTGAAATCTTTTTCCATAGACTAACATGGTGGCATGCGCCACTCCTTTCGGTGCTCATATCTCGAAAACAGTGTGAGATATGGAATTTACATCACAATCAGCAATGTTTTTTTTCTACGTCGTACGGTTACTGAGATATAAGCAATTTAGTATTCCAACACCTCATTTTCGGCTCCGAGGCTCATTATTATGCATACATTCTTTGTACACACTGTGTTTCTCTATGCAGCTGTTTGGCAAAAACAGGGTATGCACTTCTGATAATGCTACAGTTACTGTTTCCACTTGTGTTTACGTACCCATTTGCATTACCGTTACCGTATACGTCATTGTCTGCGTTACACTTTGCATTCTCGTTTGCATTTGTGTTTCTATTACTGTTTGTGTTTGCATTTTGGTTTGCATCACTGTGTGCATTGCCATTACCATTTACAGCAGCCCTTTCATTTGCATTTGTGTTTGTCTTTCATTTTGCGTCTTTGTTGCTGTTACTGTTACCATTTGCATTTCCTATTACGTTACTGTGCCCGTGCACATTACGGTTTGCGTTTCCATATGTGCTTGCATTTCCTTTTGTGTTTCTGTTTCCTTTGGTATTATTGTTGCTGTTACCATTACCATTTGCATTTACAGTTGCAGTAACATGACCGTGCACATTACGGTTTGTGTTTACATACGCATTTGCATTCGCGTTTACATTTCTGTTTCCTTTGGCAATATTATTCATGTTAACTTTACCATTTCTGTTTATAATTGTGGTACCGTGCCTGTGCACATTATGGTTTGTGTTTAAGTGCGCGCTTCCATTTGCATTTCTGTTTCTGTTATCTTTGGCATTCTTGTTGCTGTAACACTTAACATTTACATTTACAATGCCAGTGCCGTCACTGTGCGTGTTACCAGTAGCATTTTCATACACACTTGTGTGTCCATTTGCATCACTGTTTGCTTCAGCGTCACTTTATGCTTGCGTTTCTATTAATGCTTGCTTTACCATTTACGTTTGCTTTACCACATGTGTCACCGTTGCCGTTTGTGTTTGCTTTGCAGTTCCTGTAACTATGTAACAAGACATCACGTGGTGGGAGCACAGTGCATTCCATTCACTATTTATTGTCCTCATTCTCAAAAAGAAGAGAAATTAGAGGCAAAAAACTCTGTTTAATGCATCAGTTAGGGTTGTTCCACAGCGACAAAAGTGAGAAATTCAGTGTTGGGTTGAAAGCCCCCGGACCCCCAGCCCACCCTCAACCAGCATCGGGGTGCGTGTTGGGGTCATTAGTCTAACTCTCACCCTCTATACCTCTGATTCTTTACAAATGTGATGGGGAGAGAGTTAGGGCAATGACTCAATGTGCACCCCAATGCCAGTTTGGGGGTGGGCTGGGGTGTCCAAGGAGGCTTCTTAACCCTAACACCAAATTTCCTTGCTTTTGTCGCTGTGGAACATCCCTAACTGATGTATTAAACAGACTTTTTGCTATATATATATATATATATATATATATATATATATATATATGAAGAGATTCTTTGTCTTTTAAATTGTTTTTGTTTTAATTGGGTTCATTCCACTGGGGTGTCAAACAGATGAGGCATACTGATGAGTTCTGGAAGGATGAAGAGTGTGTCTGTCTTCTGTTGGCACCTTTTGCAAACTGTGTGAGAGGCCTTTCAGCACCATGCATTTCTGCTTAAAGTTGAACCAGCATAAAATTCTGTGATGATTTGCATATGCATCCCATGATGCTTTGCATTGTGGGGCATGTGTGATTTTGTATTATATATATATATATTAATTATAGGGCACAGTAGTGCACCTATAGTTAGGGTTGAGTAGCATGTTTAATGTTAAACCTCAAATTTTGTACTTTAATAACTTTGCAATGGATCCACTTGGCATGCACTGTCCTGTGGGGTAGATCTCTTGATGTGGCAAGTTTCCTTCCATTTGGATGTGCAGATTCTGAGATCTGAACTGCTGAAAAAGTCATAAAGTCTCCACTTTTTGCAGTTTTTTCCTCATCACCTTGTGCCCAGATGGTGAGGAATTTTGGTCTTATCTTTGTATGGTAGAACCAGCTTGGGTAACAGAACTGCCATGCTTAGTTTGGTGAAAAAAATATTAATCTGTTGCGAAGTTATTCTGTTTTTCATTTCCCATTGTTTTTGATGGGAAAATCACTTTTCAAGATAGAGGGAGAAGGTTCAACAAAGGATTTGATCTCATGAAAAAGGATTCATTCTTGTGACAGTCATTCCTTTTACACAAGGAAAAAAATCCCTTTTCATGAGAAAAAGTCCTTTTTCACAAGCCATATTGTTTATTTTCTTCACACAACAAACTGTCATAACTCTTCCAAGGGATGTCTTTTACAGACATCCAAACACGTAACTTTCTCATCGGGAGGTGATGAGCTCAACTGTGTATTTTTGTATGGTTCCATTGGCCTCCAGACATTTTTTTTTTGCAACTATTTAAATGCTTTTTCTGCACTTGCTAAGTTCCTTTTTCTGCAGTTCCTTTTTTGTCATTGCAAAAAAGGAAATTGGCTGGCAAATAAGGATTTAACTGTGGATTTTGCTGCAGATCTTCAATTGACTTTGTTCTGCACTCTCTGCACAGAAAGCTGCAGAATGAACATGACAAAGTGGTAAGAAAGCAAGTTCTGGGAAACTAATCCCCATTTCAATGGCCTTACAGAATGTTGTATTCCTCAAAAAACTTACGTTGTTCAGCTTTCCACTTCTTCCACTAGTGAACTGTAGTAGAAGTGAGAATCATTGTTATTTCTAAGCATTGTGCAGTCATGTTCTAACAGAGATGAGCCCAATGTTTTATTATTTAAGTTATATGAATATTTCATTACCTTAATTGCAAAAAACAAAATTTGTGTTTTATTCCTTATTACCCAAGAAGAACAAAAAAATGTTGTAGGTACTGTATTGGTCCTTTTAAGAACAGATCCAGAAACAAATGATTTGATACCTTTTATTGGACCAACATGGACATTACAGAAAAGAACAAAGTGCTCTAGCTTTTGAACCAACCAGGTCCTTCTTCAGAAGCTTTGTGGCAGTTATTTTGAAAATCCCATACTATTAACACCAGATTATATTGTAAAAACAGAAATAATTCTCATTGGTTTAACATATACATTTAAAACATAACACAGAATTATGTCAGAGAAGCTAATTAACACCAGTATGCTTTTAACTGAGGAGCCTCAGAAGGGAAAGGTTATCAAGAATTCTCAACAGCCAGAGAGTTCTTCTCGCACACATTTTAAAATGTCTCAGTATGCTAAGAAAGCATTCTAGTGGTAACAAAACCTTGGGGTGGCATTCTCTCTAATACATATAAGATGAGCTTACAACTTACATTCCAATTGTCCTGATGTATTAAAGAACAGATAACGAGAGACAAAATCCTGAAATTAGGTATAACTGCAAGTTGAAAACAAGCCTCAAATTAACATACACATATATACATGATGCATGATAGTATCACTTGTAAATATAAGTGCCAAATAAAAAAATACTTGCCAAGGACCCCCGAGAAAATGAGACCATGAGTCTGATAAGTGCAGATTTCAACACAGAGTCAGTGTATAACAAAAATGCACAGAATCAGTCTAAGGAATCTAAATGAAAACCCAAAGGAATTACACCCTTTATGAGCCCCCAAGTAAATGAGATATGCATCTTACTATGAGCAGATTTAAAAATGTGACAGTGTGTAATCCAACCACTGACAACTAGTAGAAGGAAGTAAATGTACACTATGACCCAGATATTCAAAAGGGTTGTGTATGGTGCAACAGTGTTGCACCATGCACAACCCACTGATGCGCCCCGGTGTGATATTCAAAAGGGAAAAGTGCGACACACAAATCCCAATGTGCTGAAGCACATCAGTAATGTATGCAGGCACTGGTGGGGGGGTGTGCCCATGCATAACCTGCACAGCCAGATATTCAGCCCGGGATGTGCAGAGTCATGCATGCGCAACCCCTACCTGCGCCTGCTCAAAGTTAAGCCCCCCAAAAAAGGAATAAATAATGGCCACCCACAGGTGAGCTGCCACGTTGTACGGTGCAGCACGCCAGCTGCCACCTGTGGGTGGCCACCCGAGCTCCTGCCGCACCTGGTGGCACCCCCCATGCCCCATCGTGAGCGTCCATGTAAAGACACCCCCCTCCAGTATCCCTGGTGGTCCAGTGGACTGATCGCTGCCTGATCATGGGCCTCTTTTGAAATCATCCCCCAGCCAATATCCCTGGTGGTCCAGTGGACCACACTCTACCCGATCGCGGGCATCTGTAAAACATAGAACAGTCCTGGAGTCACATGATGCAGTGCTCTTGCTAGCTGCACTCTCTGAGAGCTCTGCCTAACCCCGGCCCGAATCTATTATTTGCTACCTATCAGCTGTGAATTCGCACTCAAGATCGGATTAATTGCTGCCTGGAGACAACAGTGCATCTGATTGGGACACTGATGGAAGCAGAAATGCCGAAAGCACCCCCAAACATACCCCACCAGCAACCCCCGAGAAGGCCCCGGAGAAATCACGGGCCTTACCGCAGCAGCCTACCCAGCCCTGCATCCCTAGTAATGGAGGGGAAGAACTGCTAACCGCGGCAAGATTCTTGGAGGAATTTCATCCATTTAAGGCAGAAATGGTAGAAATGGCTTCCGAAATTAAGAGTATTACCTCTACTTTAGAAGATCTGACCAGGAAAATTTCAGATAATGAGGCACGGGTTAGATCTCTGGAGAATCGCGCTGACAAGATCGACCCCATAATTGTGCATATAAATCAGCGTATCTCAAGCCTGGATTCAAAGGTGGAAGACCTCGAGGGCAGAAGTCAGCGAAATAATGTTGTTGTGATTGGCCTGCCTGAAAAGGAGGAAGGAGGTGACCCAGTGAAGTTTTTCCAGAAATTCGTCAAGAAAGTAGCGGTCCCCTCGACTTTTGACCCCTGTAACAATATCAAAAGAGTGCATCACGCCCTGCAACCTATGCCACCACAGGGGGCATCCCCTCATATCTTCATGGCTAAATTCTTAAATTACCAGGAGAGGCAGATCTTCCTGCAGAAGGTTAAGGAGGCTAAGGTTCTGCAATGGGAGGGTGTGAATCTAAGGGTGGCCCAAGACCTACCGCTATCGGTTCAGCAACGGAGAGCAGCCTTTCATCCCCTTGTCTCCAAGTTAATCGCAGCTGGTATCAGGTTTAAAATGGTGTACCCAGCCGTACTACATGTCTGCATCACCGATTCTTGAAAGAAGTATGAAGACTCGGACACGGCCTCTGCCGCGCTTCAGCTTGCACTACCCACCCTGTTTAAGCCCAAATGAGGGTTTGGTTCCTCCTATCATGGATCCTCTCTCACCATTGGTTTAAAGTTTTTGGAACTCTCACCTGTTGCAGCATTGAATAAATGTGTGGCCTTTTTCAGTGTTACCCGGGGCGAAGTTAATGAGGGAGTGCCTGTGTACAGACTGAATCTCTCGAGGGTCCCCTCGGACATCTGCGACCTGTGTACATGGTGGTGCTTTAAGAACACTGAACATTGTCTAGTTGGCCTCTGACATGGGGAATGTTCCGCACCCATCCTGTTTAAGCCCAAATGAAGGTTTGGTTCCTCCTAATATGGATCCTCTCTCACCGTTGGTCAAAAGGTTTTGGAACTCTCACTTGTTGCATCATTGAGTAAGTGTGTAGCCTTTTCTGAGATACCCGGGGTGAAGTTAATGAGGGAGTGCTTGTGTGCTAACTGAATCTCTCAATGGTCCCCTCGGACATCTGTGACTAGTTTATATGGTGGCACCCTGTGAACACTGGACGTTGCCTATTTGGACTCTAACATGGAGGAGTGTTGCATTATCCTGGGATTGGTTGATTTTGCCCAATCAGGAGGCATTGTTTGGACTGAGGCTTACATAAGGGGATGGTTGTAATCAGTGCACTCGGGGGTGGGACTGGTTGCGTCTGGCGGGCTGGTGGTGTTTGGGGCCCTTCATTGGTTTGGTATCACACTACTGGAGCGCTGCAGTCTGAAGGCTTCAGAAGCATGCATTTGGGCATACGTTTATTTAAAGTTACAGTGGGTAGGTTAGAATGTTGTAAACACAGGATGGGCGTTTCCATACCCTTTCTGGATTAAAGTAAATTAATTGTAGTGGAGCACAGTTGTTCTTGAGGCTCATGTTACCCTAAGGCACTATTGGGGCTTATGGGCTGTTTTAGAGGGGCTGAACGCTACCTCTTGGGAGTGCCCTAGGGACACAAAGTTGAACTCTGTTAGATGTTATCTAGGAGGGCCCTGGTCTGAGTTTTGGATTCTATGTCCAGTGCCCTCCAGCAATAGTCCTATATTACTTGTTGTGGGATTGCTGGTACTTTATTGAGTGTTTAGAAGTTAAGGGCATGCAATACTCTGATTTTGGGGGTGGGCAGGGGGTGGCAGAGTGGGAGGGCACACAGCAATGCAAGCTGTCATCATGGACCGCGATGATGCGGTGGGCTTGGGGAGGGGTGGGTGGGATGGGGAGACAGAGGTTATGGAGGGACAATTCACTTACGGACTTTACTTGGTTGGGGAGAAGGGGTGGGAGCACAAGACTCTAGGACTGGAGGTAGGGGACACCGGATAGGGTGGAACAGATCACTGTACTGGGTTAATATCAAGGATCATGGCATCACATAGGGTTATTAAATTTCTAAGCTGGAATGTCAAAGGAGCACGACAGAATTCTAAACAGTATCGAATATTGAAGCATGTAGATGTGGTGAAAGCAGATATCATGTTTATACAAGAGACGCACTTACTCCACATGGAGAGCAATAGTATGAGATGTTTGCAAATGGGGATGGTTTTCTCCTCACAAGGCAACACGCAAAGTAGAGGTGTTATGGTACTTATGCATAGATCTGTCCCCTTTACCCCTCTTCAGGTTATTCAGGACAATGAGGGTAGATACGTTCTTGTCAAAGGTAAATTGCAAAATATGGAGGTTTTGATAGGATCTGTTTATGGCCCCAATACTGATACCCAGGAGTTCTTGTAAAATTGCTGGAGGCGTTAGCGTCCTTTGCTCAGGTCCCCATGATCCTAGGGGGAGATCTTAACCTTGTTTTAGGCCCCTTAATGAATAGGTTCAAACCCTCCAACCTGGCTCTCTCTCCAGCCCAACAGGCCTTGGGGAACTTACTGGACCAGCTTGGTTTATCAGATGTGTGGAGGGTTGCTCATCCGAAGTATCGGGAATATACTTTCATTTCTCAAGTTCACGGTACAGCATCCCGTATCGATTATATACTACTTTCCTGCACTCTCCTTCCAGGGGTGATAGACACAGCAATTGTGACTGGACCTCCCTCTGACCATGCAGCAGTGGCAGTCTCAATTTCCTTCTCCTCCCTCCCTAAGAGGGGCAGTAGGTGGAAGATAAACAATCAGATTTTGCAAAACCCCAACACTGTTAAATATATCTCGACACAAATAGAAGAATTTATAGCCAATAACTTGAGAGACAATACTCAGCCCGACATGGTCTGGGGGGTGTTCAAAGCTTTTATGAGGGGCATTTTAATTGGGCAGGCAGTTAAAAAGAAGAGAGAAAAGGAGCAAGTTATGTCTGACCTACTGGACCGGATAAGAAGCAGGGAGGCCAACATGTCCCCTCAATCCTTGGAAAAAGATAAACTGGAGCTAGTTAAGTTGAGAGATCTGTACCTAAAATTACTAGGGGAGCAAGCTGAACTAGCACTAATTAAAACTAAAGCTAACTACCTGGATCAGGGGGGAAAGGTGGGTAGGCTCCTGGCGAGACGTATCAAACAGCTGGAATCCTCTCGAATAATCTCAGGGATTCAATCCAGGGAGGATGGTCAAGTTAAGACCACTCCCGGGGAGATAGCACGGGAATTCAGAAACTATTTTGAATCTCTGTATGCTGCCATGGCGACTCTCCCCACCGAAAGGGAGATACTCGCCTTCTTGGAAGATCTGGAGCTTCCTTCACTGGCAGAACCCCAACAGGCACAGTTGACGGCTGACATTACCCAAAATGAGATTGAACTGGTTATTCGGAGTCTCCCATTAGATAAAACACCGGGACTAGATGGATTCTCATCTAACTTTTATAAAAAATTCTCTAAACAATTATCTCCACTATTGCTCATGCTATTCCAGTATATTCTTAGCTGCCAGATGTTGGACCAGTCACTTTTTGAAGCTCTTATAGTTATAATTCCAAAACCAGATAACCCCCCTGAACACCCAGCTAGTTATAGGCCTATCTAATTGCTTAATTATGATATCAAAATGTTAGCGAAGTTGCTAGCGGACCGAATAAATAGGGTGTTACTCAGACTTATTGGTGCAGAACAGGTCAGCTTTATGAGGGGCAAATCTGCTACTGATCACCTCAGAACGCTGGCTCACATCTTCTCGGTGTCCGAAGAGTGCAGTTCCACCATGGCCCTGGTCTCTTTGGACACCGAGAAGGCCTTTGATAGGGTCCATTGGGGATTCCTGCTAACCACAATGGGAAAGCTTGGATTTCCAGAGGTGTTCTTAAAATGGGTAGGTTCCCTTTACTCAAATCCTACAGCCAGGGTTGTCTGCAATGGGGCTACCTCAGACCCCTTTGCCCTGTATGTGGGTGCCCTTTATCCCCCTTTCTCTTTAATTTGTATTTGGAACCCCTCATTAGAGGTATAGTGCATAACCAAGAAATAAATGGTATTGAAATCCTGGACAATGTTGTTAAAGTAACAGCAAATGCAGATGATCTCCTGGTATATATCTCCAATCCGAGGGTATCCATCCCAGCTTTACTGGAAGTTATTCAGGAATATAGTCGTCTGGCCAACTACAAATTAAATTTAGACAAATCCGTTGTATACCCCCTTAGTAAAAATCTTTTTAAACAAGAGATTACTGAGCTAGGCTTAGCCTAGAAATCGAATTCCATTAAGTATCTGGGTCTTACTCTGACGAGGAGCATGACATGAATACGCCAGTTAAATCTGGACTCCCTGGTGCATACCATTGACTTAGATTTGAAAAGATGGGCGCAGCTTCCAATTTCTTTATGAGGAAGGATAAACCTAGTTAAGATGAATGTATTCCCCCGGTTGTTTTATCCCCTTTGTATGTTAAATATTTGGCTACCACTCTCGTGGTTTAGAAAACTCCATGGGCTTATAGTCAATTTTGTGTGGGGGTATAAGAAAGCTAGGATGGCCTACCATAAGGTGGCTGTGCCTAAACCATTGAGGGGGTTAAGGCTGCCACATTTTGCTCTCTATTTCTGGGCGGGTCATGTTAATAAATATCTTAGGTGGGTACAGGGTATGGATTTCCCAACCCAGCCATCATATGTACCTTTATGGTTACAAATTGAGTTAGCTCTCATTCAGAAACATGGTTTAGTACCAGAGACCCTGCTCTGTCTTAATCCGAAACTCCTCCCCTCCCCCCCTTAGAAACTTCCCGATAGGGATCTCTGTGAGGACCCACACGCAGCTTTGCAGCTTTTTAAAATATGATCATCTCAGGGATTGGTCACAACCTATCTGGAGCAACCCACGTTTTCTAATTGACAACAAACCTCTTAGTCCCACCTGGTTGGCCCTGCCTGGTGTGTACCATTTAAAAGACCTTCTCACAGCTGATGGAAAGGTACTCTCCTCCTCGGAGATTCTGAATAAACTTGAATTGCCCACCATGGTGGTTTTTAAAGTGTATCAGCTTCGACACCTTTTACTCAGCAAGATGGGCATGAGGACAATTCAGACTCCAAAAGTAGAATTTTACGAGTCCCTGGGGCCTCTAGTTGGCCTCTCTCATGTGGTCTCCAAAGTATACATGGTAATATTCGGCTGGGCCTATTCTCAGAACCTGGCCCCGTGCTCGTACTGGGCCTCGGTGTTCCCTAATGAGGAAATTAATTGGACTGTCCTCTGGCAAAACTGCCACAAATTTATCCTGCAGGACCGGCTGAGACTGATACAGTTTAAAATTCTCCATAACACTTACTACTCTCCGCAGAAGCTGGCAAGCTTAAAAATGGTGGTGGATCCTATATGTAACAGGTGTCATTCAGGGGTTGGGGATCTGCTGCACATCTTCTGGAACTGTCCGAAGATAACCCCGCTTTGGACAGCTATTAAAAACAGAGTGGACCCAATGTTGGGCCTGGAGGACCTTTTCACTCCCAAAATATGCTTGTTGGGGGATGTTTCTAGTATCTCCATCAAGAACAGGAGGTTCCATATAGCTCTAATTGTGGCTACTCTTAAAAAAGTTGTTCTTAGATACTGGAAAGATTCTGTCGTGATCAGTTATATGGAATGGTTGGAGGAATTGCTTGCCAGCTTGAGGGTTGAAAGAATGATAGCCATCTTTCAAAACAAACTCCCTAGGTTTGATAAGATCTGAGGTCCCTTTTACACTACTTACTCATTATAGGGTCTATTGATCCCCTGCTGACTGATGGGAGCAGCTTAGCTTGTCTTGTGCTGGGGTGGGGGATGGGGGAGGGAGGGGGTTCTTGGGGACATTGCAGAGGATGGATCCTATTACCAGTTGTAATATGCATGATTCTGTACTCATATGCTTGTGCTTGTTGTCCCTGTATGCATTCTCTGTAACTAAAAATGGAATAAAGATTCAATGGAAAAAAAAAACCAGAACAGTCCTAGTACCCTGGTGGTCTAGTGTACCCACCTTCCCACCTGCCCACTGAGCCCCACTGCCCCGCTCCCCCCCGGTCAGCTGGCGGGCAGCAGCATCCCACCTGCCTGCCGCCCCGCAGCCCATCGACTGACAGCTCAGTAGGGCTGCATGCCCATTGGTTCACAGCATGAGCCAATGGGCGTGCAGCCCATACCATACTACACAGTCCAGATATGTGAATGAATTCAGTGAGTTTACCCACAACTCCAGGGTCAATGTTGGAGTCCAGTTCTTTGTCATGAAGGTATTTGAGGCAGGCTGAAATGCCATCTGTGTGTGGAATATTAATGTAGAGGGATGTTACATCCATCATGGCTAAAAGGGTATCTAGTGGTAAGTCCTTAAAACCAGAAAGTTTATGCAGGAAGTGAGTAGTGTCCTTGATGTAACTATCCCTTTGTATAACCAGCGGTTTGAAAATAGTTTCTACAAACCCTGATATCCCCTCTGTCAGGGTACCATTACCAGTGACTATGGGTCTACCAGGATTACCAGGCTTTTGTATTTTAGGAAGCATGTAGAATGTCCCTGGCTTAGGTTCACTGGGGATGAGGGCCTTTAGTTTGTTTTGGACATGGTTTGCAAATGTTTCAATTATCTTCTGTAGTTCTCTTTTATATTCTGTAGTTGGGTCACTTTCCAATACTTTGTAGTAAGTAAGGTCACTTAGCTGCCTGTTGGCTTCCATAATGTAATCTTCCAGATTCAATATCACCACTGCAGAGCCTTTTATCATCTTTTTTTATGACAATGTTATGGTTTGATTTTAGTGTTTGTACAGCCCTCCGTTCCAATGGAGAGAGGTTGTGACGGGCCTGTTTCTGCCTATTAAGAATCTCACCAGTAACTCTCTGGTGAAAGCAATGAATGTATTTGTCCAGTTTCTTGTCACGGCCGCTTGATGGGGTAAACTCATATGATTTCTTTTTCTTATTAATAATATTTTTACTGTTTGTGATTTCTTCACTGTCTGTGATTTCTTCTCTGCCATGAAAAAATTCCCTGAGTCTCAATCTGCGGAAGTATTCCTCCATTTCACCACAAAACTGTATTCTGTCCAGTGGTTAAGTTGGGCAGAAATAGAGGCCCTTAGAAAGTACATTTAATTCCCCAGTAGTCAGTGTGTGTGTGGGTGGACAAATTAACAACTGAAAGGTGCCCATCTGTGTGGCTTAGTTGTTCAGTCACTCTGTTCGGTTCTTCATGGTTGTTAGGAAGCATGGTAAGTTGAAGGTCATCTAACTTCCCGGTTTTAATGAGCATGGCTTTTCTTAAGGTTCTTTGGTAGTTCATGTCTATCTCATGCAAGATGTCTGGAATAGGCTCACCAGACATCCTCTCTAGTGTGGTAGTTATTTCATTAAACTGTTTCTTCAAAAATGCTTTCTTGGCATATGAGCTGGGGATTCTGTGATTTCTGTTTCTCAGAGGTCCTATGACAAAGTTGTTCAGCATATGTAGAATTATCTGTGGTTCTCAGTGGATTCCAAATAGCTAGACCTTTAGAGATAATGTTATTCCTTTTGCACTGGGATGAAAAAGTAGATGTCACTGTCTAGCTGTGCTAGTTTCTTCTTAATGTTATGCAACAGCCATGTCCTGCAGCGAATTCCGGTATCTTCCATGATGCAAAAAAATGTTGTAGGTGCCATATTGGTCCTTTTAAGAACAGATCCAGAAACCAATGATTTGATACCTTTTATTGGACCAACATGGATGTTACAGAAAAGAACAAAGTACTCTAGCTTTCGAACCAACCAGGTCCTTCTTCAGAAGTTTTGTGGCAGTTACTTTGAAAATCCCTTACTATCAACACCAGATTATATTGAAAAAACAGAAATAATTCTCATTGGTTTAACATATACATTTAAAACATAACACAGAATTATGTCAGAGAAGCTAATTAACACCAGTATGCTTTTAACTGAGGAGCCTCAGAAGGGAAAGGTTATCAAGAATTCTCAACAGCCAGAGAGTTCTTCTCACATAAATTTTAAAATGTCTCAGAATGCTAAGAAAGCATTCTAGTGATAAAAAACCTTGGGGTGGCATCCTCTCTAATACATATAAGATGAGCTTACAACTTACATTCCAATTGTCCTGGTGTATTAAAGAACAGATAATGAGAGACAAAATCCTGAAATTAGGTATAACTGCAAGTTGAAAACAAGCCTCAAATTAACATACACATATATACATGATGCATGATAGTATCACTTGTAAATGTAAGTGCCAAATAAAAGAAATATTTGCCAACGACCCCCGAGAAAATGAGTCCATGAGTCTGATAAGTGCAGATTTCAACACAGAGTCAGTGTATAACAAAAATGCACAGAATCGGTCTAAGGAATCTAAATGAAAACCCAAAGGAATTACACCCTTTATGAATCCCCAAGTAAATGAGATATGCATCTTAATATGAGCATATTTAAAAATGTGACAGTGTGTAATCCAACCACTGACAACTAGTAGAAGGAAGTAAATGTGCACTATGTGTGAAAACTAAGTGTCCTAGCCACATAACAATTGCCCCATGCCACGCTCCCCCACACATACATGTGTACATACACCACACCACACCCCTGCACACCCCACACAACCACAACACACAACAAATATAACAAACACAATCCACACAAACACCACATTGCACACACATAAACAAAACACACACACATACCCACAACACACAAAAGCACATCTTGCATGAGATAGACATGAACTACCAAAGAACCTTAAGAAAAGCCATGCTCATTAAAAACAGGAAGTTAGATGCCCTTCAACTTACCATACTTCCTAACAACCATGAAGAACCGAACAGAGTGACTGAACAACTAAGCCACACAGATGGGCACCTTTCAGTTGTTAATTTGTCCACCAACACACTGACTACTGGGGAATTAAATGTACTTTCTAAGGGTCTCAATTTCTGCCCAACTAAACCACTGGACAGAATACAGTTTTGTGGTGAAATGGAGGAATACTTCCGCAGATTGAGACTCAGGGAATTTTTTCATGGCAGAGAAGAAATCACAGACATTGAAGAAATCACAAACACTAAAAATATTGTGGATAAGAAAAAGAAACCATATGAGTTTACCCCATCAAGTGGCCGTAACAAGAAACTGAACAAATACATTCATTGCTTTCACCAGAGAGTTACTGGTGAGATTCTTAATAGGCAGAAACAGGCCTGTTACAACCTCTCTCCATTGGAACGGAGGGCTGTACAAACACTAAAACTGAACCATAACATTGTCATAAAAAAAGATGATAAAGGCTCTGCAGCTGTGATACTGAATCGGGAAGATTACATTACGGAAGCCAACAGGCAGCTAAGTGACCTTACTTACTACAAAGTACTGGGAAGTGACCCAACTACAGAATATAAAAGAGAACTACAGAAGTTAATTGAAACATTTGCAAACCATGTCCAAAACAAACTAAAGGCCCTCATCCCCAGTGAACCTAAGCCAGGGACATTCTACATGCTTCCTAAAATACAAAAGCCTGGTAATCCTGGTAGACCCATAGTCTCTGGTAATGGTACCCTGACAGAGGGGATATCAGGGTTTATAGAAGCTATTTTCAAGCTGCTGGTTATACAAAGGGGTAGTTACATCAAGGACACTACTCACTTCCTGCATAAACTTTCTGGTTTTAAGGACTTACCATCTGATACCCTTTTAGCCATGATGGATGTAACATCCCTCTGCACTAATATTCCACAAACAGATGGCATTTCAGCCTGCCTCAAATACCTGCATGACAAAGAATTGGACTCCAACATTGACCCTGGAATTGTGGGTAAACTCACTGAATTCATTCTGATACATAACAACTTCAGCTTCAATGGTAAACATGTTCAAACTACGGGAACAGCAATGGGAACCAGGATCGCTCCACAGTATGCTCATTTTTTTATGGCGAATTTGGAGGATGATTTTCTAAGGCACTGTACACATAAACCATTCGCTTATTTCCGTTATATTGATGATTTGTTTATAATTTGGACAGAGGGCACTGGCACACTTAAATATTTTCATCAGCAACTTAATAAACTCCACCCAACTATAAAGCTTTCCCTTGAATATTCTGCCACCAGTGTACATATTCTGGATACCACTGTCACTATTAAGGATGGAACCCTACATACCTGTCTTTACAGGAAACCAACAGACAAACAGAGATACTTACACAATAAAAGTAACCACCCAAGCCACACAAAGAAATCTGTCATATATAGTCAAGCACTTCGGTATCACTGCCTCTGTTCAAATGAGGAAAACAGAGACACACATCTAGTGATGTTGAAAAACACCTTTATTGAGCAGGGTCACTCGTCCAGAGAAATTGACAGAGCAGTGGAATGTGCAACACAGGTCCCAAGAGAACAGCTACTGCAATATAAGGAACAGATGACTACCAACAGAATACCCTTAGTAGTCACATACCATTCTGACCGTGAACGCCTACATAAGATTATTAAGGATCTCCATCCAATAATTAGTGAGGATGAAACCCTTAATTGTATTTTTCAAGAACTACCACTATTATCTTTTAAACAACCACCTAATTTAGCCAACCTGATTATAAGGAGTCAACTTGAACCGGAACAGAATACCATGACATCATATGGTACACGACCCTGTCATCAACGCACAACATTTCCCCCCTCCCGACACCCATCTGTGGCCACTTCAGGAAAATCTCCTCCCCACGAATGGCCAGATTACAAAACCAAGACCCTCTTTCATGTTGTGCTCTTTGTTTATGGTTAAGTCTGGAAAGATTAGGAATATTGTTCTACACTAGTTACCATCCACATGTTACCCAATTTGGGCACTTGCTGATCTGCACTGGAGCTTCTGCTACTGCCGGTGTAGAGACGAGCTGGGAGCATGATTGCAGTTTTGGAAACCTTTACCTACAAGCCCTTAACTGGGCAACCTGACCAGGTCCAATTCCACTGCTTTGCTGGCTGAGTTGAATACTGCTAGTGCTACTGTACACCAGCAAGAAGATCCCTTCGAGTGCAAGCAATGAACTTAAGAAGGCGATAATGTGAGGAAGTCAGAGGGTTATCAGCAAGCAGTCCTGCCTGACTTGATAGAGAACCCACTACAGATCTGTTGGGTCAGGAACCAGAATACCCTCAAAGACAGCCTGGGACTAAACAAGATCTGCTTACAATCAGCTCAAGCTCAGGAGTGGCTTAAAGGGATTTATTATTTTGAACCAAATAGTTCCTGCTTTCAAAGGATCATCTTGTGATTTATTTCATAGGTATTTTGCATTGCCCTGTTTGGAACACTTATAAATATATAGAGGTAAGAAACCCTGAGTTGGGGCATGATGGGTGTGTGTAGGGGGTATCATTTATAATTACCATTGGTGGATTTTGCCTCAGATCTTCATTTCACTTTGAACCCTTGCTCTCATGATGCTGTATATGCACAACATATATATTTGGTACAGTGGGGCAAGCCTTTTATTGTGGACATGGCTGATCTGGTCCGCACATTTAACATGTACGGTAACCTCGGAGACTGTGATGATCTTTCCTTGTTCTGCACCCTCTACACAGAAAACTGCAGACTGAGCACAAGAAAGTGACATGAAAGCAAGTTCTGGAAAACTATCCCCTTTTGGAATGTCATTATGCAGTGCTGAGCCTCCTCAACAAACTCGTGTTTCTCAACTTTCAACTTCTTCCACTAGTGAACTATAGTGGACATGAAAGTCAATGTTATTTAAGCAATATACCATGACAGGGTGTGGGTATATGGGTGGATTTACCATGCCTTGTGTGGTTCGATCATCAGGCCACAGGCTGAGTGACTTAACCACACCAGAAGAGATAAATTGACCCATATACCCACACCCGGTTGTGGTATATTGCTATTATAAAATGTCCACCTTCAGTTTTTTGGGGAAAAAAAAACAAAAAGGCATTTTTTTTCTCATTTTAAATCTTTTTTTATTTCTTTATTGTTGCACAGGACAAAACAGTTCCCTATTGATAGGCAGAATATAGTAACTTGAGAGGCAACATCACGTCAGCCCTATCCTGTAAAAAGATAGCTGGCACTGAATCGGGAGAATTTTATTAGTAAGGGGCTGCAGTAGGCAAAATCAGTATGCACCAAGTGTCGATATGTTGAGAATTTGTTATTTTTCTTCCTGATGATGTGATATGTTGGGCTGCAGTGTGTAGTGAGGGGCAATAGTTCAGCACATGAGCTATGTCAGAACTGACTAGTAGCTGCCGTCCATAACAGACTGTTTCTGGGTGCCTTCGCTGTTGAAGTGCTATTTTTTTTTTAAATCATTCTGACTTGAAAGAGTTCTTTTTTAATGGGGGACATCAAAATATTTATTTACTCTGCAGGAGTGTTCAATGACTTTGTGAGCTGTGAGGATTTGGGGAATGTCTGAACAGAACAGAGCCAACAATGGAAAGTGAAAAAGGTGAGCTGTGAGGAAGTGAAGAAGTGGTTACAGGAAAAGTACTTAGAAAAAAAAAAAGACTGTTTTGGTTCCAGTATGGCTTTTGGCAGTGTTTCCATTACTTTTTCGGAAGGATGGACAGAACCGATTTTTGACAGGTTTAGAGCGGGAATGACTGGTAGTGTTTACTGTGGAATTTTATGTCTCACCATTTCTTTCCTTCTTTCCAAGTCCTAGCTTTGTTGTGCTCGAAGTGATTTTAGGAGGACTTTCTGATGTGACAAACTGGTGACTGGTAACTTTTTCAGTTGGCACACTGGAGGATTTACCACACTGAAAAAGTATCAGCCAGCCAATCAGAATGCAGGATTTGGTTTTTGCATTTACTCCATTGTATAATTCTTTTTTTGTGGAAATGTACTGCAATGGTCATGTTCTAACAGTGAGAAGCTCAAAGTTTTATTATTTAAGCTGTACTATGGGTGTTCATTACATTAACTAGGAAAAAACAAATGTCTGTTTTAGTATTTTTTTTACTCGAAAAGAACAAGTCAGAGTTATTTTACCACTCATTGCCCATTGCCTCCTGCATGGTAGTCTCATAGTTTAGTCTTCCTGACAATGTCTTTTAAATATACAGGCTCAGTATAACAATGCTGTCTCTGAGGTTGAATTAAATGTTCTGTAAAGTGGCAAAAACTTTTATACAGGACTCCTCAATCTGAAACATCCCCCCCCCGACAACCATCTGTGGCCCATTCAGGAAAATCCCCTTCCCATTCAGGCTTCCCCATGAATAGCCAGGTTACAATACCATGGCCCTCCTTTGTGTTGTTCTCTTTGTAGATGGTTAAATCAGGAAAGATTAAGAATATAGTTATGGACCAGTTACAAACCCACATCACATCCCTGAAAACCAAGTTGTGATTCGTCTCCGGGCATATGTGGATAGAGTACATTGGGGTGCCAGGGGTGGGTTGAGCATACAGCATGGCCAGGAATGGGACCGTTCTGTTTAAAAAAATAAAACAGAAAGTACATTCTTCCTCTGTGTGCTGGAGCTGTGCTTCAGGTCTGGGATTGCCCATCTGCCGCTGTATCTTTTTCCTCCACAAAGTGCTCAGCTGCCATTAGAACCACCTCATAGAGTGATCCAGACAAGTTACTATGAGCCTGGAGGGGTAGAAGTGGGTGAATTCCAACCCTGTGGCATGCATTTTAGCTTTCACTCCATTGAATTGCCTCCTCATCTGCAGGCCTTGGCTAAAGTCTTGAAATATGGAAACACCCTCTCCCTTGTATGTTATGGGGCCTGCAGCCTTGACTGCGGGAAGGATCTTCTCTTTATCTATATATCAGAGCTACCTGATGAGGAAATGGCTCAGTTTCTTGCCTAACTTTGATTTTGGACCCATGCGATGGGCACGTTTCATCTCAAACTCCTGTGCCTTGGGTTCAAGCTTTAGATCCTTCACTAGGCATAGCTGCACTTCCTCTCCAGGTTATTTTTTTCTACTGACTCTGGCAGGCTTATGATCCTCAAATCGGACCTCTTTGAGTGGTTTTCTTGATCATGCATTTTGTTTTTCAACTCCTCCTAGGCAGCTTTTAGAGTGTTCTGCTCTCTGCTCATGTCTGCTAATGTGTCCACTAGCCCCCCAGTTCTCCACTCCTTCTAATCCATATGAGATGCATGGCCTGCCAAAGTCTCTGTCAACCATGAAACATAAATACAATGTTCCTGATACAGTGGAGTGCTTGTCTTGTGTTGTTTTGAGGTATTATTTACCATTTTGCCTGTAAGTGTATGAAGTGTGAACCTCTATCTTGTAAAAAAAGAAACAAACCATTATTAATTCACTGTGTCACCTTGGTGTTTCATTTGTTTGGATAGTGGACAGATTATGGGCATTGATATCTGCAGTCACAAAAATGTATTTACTCCTCTGTCAGCCACTTCAGAGAATTTCATTTACTTTCATGAACCATACTAACGTAAATTATGTGTTGCCTAGTTAATGCATAATCTGACAATAATATGTTGAAAGCCACGTGATTATTGTTTTTAAGTGGTTTGCTACAACAAATCTCTGTGTTACACCATATACAGCATTTCATGATCAGACCTGTTCATAAGAAGGTTCTGAGCAATACAACAATATAAACCATATGAGAACAAGCGCAAGACTAATTTGAAATAGCCCTTATTTATTATTTCCTAAAAAATGCTTCCTGTAGCTTGTCATCATGCTCTGTAACTCCAAAAAAGTAAGTAGACAAATGTAACCCTCTGTAAATTGAGATATCGCATTTTAGTCTCACGTTCATTGCTGAATACATGCTATGCGATGCTCTAATTAAATCTAATTAAATTTTATTAAAGTTTTTCCCTTTACTATTTGTTTCTGAATATTTTTATTTTATTGACTGGTGTGTGTGTGTGCATGCATGAGTGTTTGTTGCAATGACTAGTCTGACATGATGTCTGTGTTGTATGCAATTATGTTATATTTTTATGCTTTGCTAAAAAGAATATATGTGATAACTTAATAGTACCAAGAAATAAAACTATATTTTACATTTATAAATGGGATCTGCTGAGAAGACAGGAAACCACACGTTGTACCACATTGCTCTCTCACCTGATGGCTGAGGCTGACAGCTCAGATGATAGGTTATAACGTGTGTGCTCTCTTGCAGCCAGAAACTAGAAAGCAGAGCTACTGGCAGGACATTCTACTGTAGTGGCTGTTTTCAGTTGAGCACAGTCAAGTGTTAGACAGCTGGTGATAAAACTTCCTTTGAGATGTAGAACAATGGCAGTAAATAAATTGAATTAATCAATACTTTGCCTGACAAATAAGACACAGGACACAATCAGTTTTTATTACATTTTACCTTGAAGTGCTGGAAAAATTACCCTCAAAACTTTTTTTCCCACAGAGCAAGATTCCTTCTGCCATGATTGCTGCAGACACACTGGGACATTGCTGTGCACCAGGTCCTTCTGCACACCACCTCAGCCAATTGGAGGGCACTAGAAGTAGGACATTTGAGCCCTTGATCTTCCCAGGCTTTGGACAGCAGAAACAAAGAAGCCAGGCACTCTGGGACAGCACCAATCATCTGGTCAGCTCTGCAAGAGGGGGCTTCTCATTCAACATAACCCCCTCTTCCCCCCAACAATCACTGCAGACACAATGGGATATTGCTGTGCACCAGGTCCTTCTGCACACCTCCCTATCCAATCATATGGTGCTAGAGGTGAGCCTTTTGAGCCCTTGATCTTCCCTGGCTTTGACAGCAGGAAGAAATAATCCAGGAGCTTCAGGACCGCACCACTCATCTGCTCAGCTCTGAAAGAGATCGAGAGGTGGCTACTCATTCAACATAACCCCCCAGTGATTGCTGCAGACACACCAGGACATTGCTGTGCACCAGGTCCTTCTGCATGCCTCCCCAGTCAATTGGTGTTCCCTAGAGGTGGGACTTTTGACCCCTTGATCTTCCCAGGCTTCCTTCTGCCATGATTGCCGCAGATGCACTGGGACATTGCTGCACACCAGGTCCTTCTGCACGCCATCTCAGCCAATCGGAGGGCACTAGAAGTAGGACATTTGAGCCCTTGATCTTCCCAGGCTTTGGCCAGCAGAAACAAAAGAAGCCAGGCACTCAGGGACAGTGCAACTCATCTGTTCAGTTCTGCAAGGGGTCGAGAGGGGGCTTCTCATTCAACATAACCCCCTCCCCCCCAACGATCACTGCAGACACAGTGGACATTGCTGTGCACCAGGTCCTTCAGCACACCTCCCCATCCAATCATAGGATGCTGGAAGTGAGACTTCTGAGCCCTTGATCTTCCCTGGCTTTGGACAGCAGGAAGAAAGAAGCCAGGTGCTCCAGGACTGCACCACTCATCTGCTCAGCTCTGAAAGAGATGGTGAGGTGGCTACTCATTCAACATAACCCCCTTCCCCTGCAATGATTGCTGCAGACACACTGGGACACTGCTGTGCACCAGGTCCTTCTGCATGCCTCCCCAGCCAATTGGAGGGCACTAGAGGAGTGACTTTTGAGCCCTTGATCTTCCCAGGCTTTAGACAGCTAAAACAAAGAAGCCAGGTGCTGTGCAAGGGGTCAATAGGGAGTTTCTCATTCAACATACCCCCTCCATTTGTTGAAATTTCACTATGCTTATTCATAACTTTTTTTAACCTCAGGTTGTCAACATAGCCTTCATAATACCCCACCTCATGTATGTGTTTTTGCACCTACGGTGTGGAATGGCATTACAGTTGCAAATAATTACATTTTGGCAGGGATTTGAACATTTCCTGTACCAGGTACATGAGGTGGGGTCATAAGGTGGTTATGCTGATAATTTGGTCACTGTTGTCCTATAACTGCTTCCACAGTTACATACATATATGCATCTATGGAGGGATGGGAGCACATGGACTCCCAGAGTAAAATAAGGAGACTATTATATTATCTCAGAAAGTAAGTAAATTAGTTGCAAAAAAACTTTGTTAATGCTTCAGTTATGGTCAAAGCCCCTTCACAAAAGTGGGAGCAAGGCAGAAGCAGGAAACTACAGACCTGTAAGTTTGACCTCAGTGGTAGGGAAAATGATGGAATCACTTCTGAAAGAAAGAATTGTTGAGTACCTAGAGGCCAGCGGGGCACAGGACCAAAAGCAGCATGGATTTACAGCAGGAAGGTCATGTCAGACAAATCTAATAGATTTCTTTGACTGGGTGACCAAAGTAATAGACCAGGAGGGCTGTGGATATGGGCTACCTAGACTTTAGCAAGACATTTGATACAGTCCCGAAAGATTGATAATCAAGTTAGCCAGCCTGGGAGCGGGTCCCAGGGTGGTAGCCTGGGTAGCAAACTGGCTGTACAACAGGACACAGAAGGTAATAGTGAATGGAACACATTCCAAAGAAAGGGGGGTCACTAGTGGATTACCTCAGGGCTCAGTACTGGGTCCAGTCCTCTTTAACATCTTTATAGGTGATATTGCAGAGTGTCTGGAGGGAAAGGTATGCCTCTCTGCAGATGACACAAAGATCTGTAACAGAGTTGATACACGGGGGGGGGTAGAAAGGATGAGAAGGGACTTGGCAAGGTTGGAGGAATGGTCAGACATATGGCAACTTAGATTCAATGCAAAGAAGTGCAAAGTAATGCACCTGGGAAACAAAAACCCAGGAGAAAAGTACACAATAGCAGGGGAGGTACTAACAACAACAAAAATGGAAAGGGACTTGGGGTAGTCAGATGATCTAAAGGTGGGCAAGCAATGTGAGAAGTCAGCAAGGAGAGCCAGGGGGATACTGGGATGCATAGGAAGGGGGCATCACAAGTAGAAAAAGGAAAGTGGTTATCCCTCTGTACAGACAGTTGGTGAGACCCCATCTGGAGTACTGTGTGCAGTTTTGGAGACCTCATTTATGCAAGAACATAGACAGGATGGAAGCAGTCCAGAGGAGGGCAACTAAAATAGTGCAGGGTCTGCATCAGAAACCATATGAAGAGAGACTGAGAGAGTTTAATAGGTATACTCTTGAAGAAAGGAGGGATGGGGGGGACATGATATAAATGCTCAAGTACCTCAAGGGAATCAACAAAGTCCAGGAGGGTAGCATCTTTCAGAAAAAGAGATGCGTAAGAACAAGGGGGCACAATTTAAAGATAGAAGGGGGATGGTTCAGGGTTAATGTGAGGGAAATATTTTTTCACGGAGAGAGTGGTGGACACATGAAACTGCCTTCCTGGCAAGGCTGTGGGGTCTAAAACAGTGGAGGGATTCAAACATGCATGGGATAGACATAAGGCAATTATAGTGGGCGGTGGCAGGAAGTAGGCTGTTGGTTAACTAAAATCTGCAGCTTATCCAGTAGGCAGGAAATGGGCAGACTGGGTGGGCCAAGTGGTCCTTATCTGCCATCAAAGTCTATGTTTCTATGTAAAGTGACAAAAGTTGGGAAATGAGGAGTTAGAATTTCCACCCCAAACACCCCACCCTCCCAAACCAGGCAGGAGAGCAGGTGTGGGGTGTGCCTTGGGAGTCTCAAGCCTAACGCGCACCCCATTCTCATAAAGTCTACACAACTGACCTTATTTACAAATGGAATGGGGCAAGCATTAGCTTGAGAGGCCCAAGAAACACTCCACACCTGCTGTCCTGCCTGGTTTGGGAGGGTGGGGTGTTAGGCGTGGAAAATCTAATGCTCATATCCCAACTGTTGTCACTTTGACCTTAACTGGAGCATTAACAAAGTTTTTTGTAACTTATATATATAAAAATTAAGAATTGTTGTGTGTAGTGCCAGTCTTGACCCTAGTGGGTATGCTTTGTGATCCTGTGCTGGTGAGCTGAACTCTGAGGCAAGCTCGGTGACCCAGTTGGATGGGGTAAGGGGGGGTGGATGGGGCTGGTTAGTTACAGTACAACCCCCAGCCAGGGAATGAAAACTGCAGGGTTGTCTGCATGAACCCAGGTACAATACAGTGAAGATAACTGTCCTCTTGGCATAGGGCCCTGCACTTCTGCACCTGTAGGTGGCAGAGGGCCCTGTGTAGTTTCTGACTAATGGACTCTTTGTCCCATGAGTCTGTATTTGCAGCTACATGAAAGTGCAAGGACCAGAGGGCCCTGTGTTTCCACGTCCCAACAGACAACCCCATGAAGTCCTGATATCTGCTGCTGGACAGTGTAGCAGGGCCAGCAAGTGCCTTGCACATCTGTACACATCTAGAGTCTCCCCTTGGTGCAGGGTTCAAAGGGCCCTGTGTATGTGCATCTATTTACAAAGGACCAAAACGTACCTGGGTGAATGAGGATGCGATTCCACTATCTCAAAAAGAAAGGACATTCTTTCCAAAAAACGTTGTTAATGCACCAGTTGGGGTTCAACTTAGTGCTACAAAAGGAGGGAAATGTAGTATAAGGGGTTCCAACCCTAATGCCCCACCCCTACCCCCAAGCAGAAAACGTTAAAAACATTAGGGTTTTGAGACTCGAATCTTGGCGAGTCAGTACTGAGGTTTTCTTTGGGGTTGTCAACTTAGTGCCCACCATGTTCTCTGAACAAACAACATCAGATGTTATCTTCTTTCTTCAAGTAGGGACAACAGGGCCTTGCATGAAGAAAGGTAGAACAGATTGTGTTGGCAACATGTAGTGAGACATGCTTCTCTACCTTTGAAGAGTGTATCACTATGAGGCACTGGCTTGGAGCTTTACCTTGTGCTTCAAACAGGAGGCTATGGGCTGGGGGAGGGAAGAGCATTAGGGTTGACAACCCCAAGGGAGGACCCCACCACTGATTCACCAAGACTCCAGAGACCCAAAACTCTAATGTTTTTTTTTCTTTTGCTGCTTGCTTGTTGGAAACCATAACGCCACATTTCCCTACTTTTGTGGCATTAAGTTGAACTATAACTGGTGCATTTACAAAGTTTTTTGCAAAGAATATATATATATATATATATATATATATATATATATATATATATATATACACACACATATAAATACACACACACTCACATATATATATACACACACACACACATAGATATATATGTATGTATACAGTTTTAAGCAAAGACCCCTGGAGAAGCAAATTCACGTCCCAATTGGTTTGACACTTAGCTGTCCATGTCCTGCATACTGTGGGAACTCTGGCCCATAGGTCATAAAGACCCACCCAGGCCCATGTCAATAGCTCCTCCCCTTCCTGCCAGATTCTGGGAACTCCAGGACCCTTGCTGAAGAGCATACCCACCCAGTGTCACATGCCTTGCTTACAGGTCCTGTCTGCCCTGCCTTCCAGTGCATGCCCTAGTTATATCACTGCCCCCTTTGCCATAAAGCATACCCGCCCAGGCGCACACCTGTAGCTTGGCTGTCATCCAATCCTGATTTGCTCAAATTCTTGACCAGAAAACTTCTTTTCAGTGGGTCTGACATAA
Source organism: Neoceratodus forsteri (assembly GCA_016271365.2). Lineage (NCBI taxonomy): Eukaryota > Metazoa > Chordata > Ceratodontiformes > Ceratodontidae > Neoceratodus > Neoceratodus forsteri. The sequence goes on from CM028129.1 coordinate 1,049,546,860, forward strand.
ATTTGCCACCACTTAAACATGCTTTGCACTTTTACCCACCAATGCTCCAAGGGTCTACCCATGTGCTCTTAAAATGAAGCCACATACATCCTCCACTTCTGAGTTAAAGATGTCATTCTCAATTCCTGACAACTGCATGATATCCTTGCTGTACAGAGCCTAGCATGCTTTTGTAATGTGGAAGTGTTTGATGACCTCCACATCGCATGAGAGAGCAAACTGGGGCACCTCCCTGTTCACTTCCCTGTGCACCTTATTTATGGCTGGGAAACTATAAGATCCTTACCACTGCAGTCTAGGAATGACAAGTGACCACATCAAGGCTGTATCTGGTAGTAGCTACCATAGATGGATCAACGGTGCTGGTTCAACAACACTTTTGTCAACAGGCATCACAGAGACAGGATTTATGTTGCCCACAAGTTGTAGTAGACATAAATCCAAAATGTCTCCTGGTCCTGTTTTTTTATCAGGGTGCTCTGCTCCCCAAACTCCCCATGTGTGGGGCTCTGCCCCCCTACCCCTGTACTATAGATTCTCAACTCCGAGTTGGAGTTGATTTGGGGAGGGGGTGCAGGACTGGGAGACAGTGTGCCCCTGTCTCAGGCACACCAATGCAGCAACCTGTCAGCAAATTGTTGATTTTGTCGACAGCGATGTAGGTCACTGTGTTGGTGTCACTGTTAGGGGACTTACTGCCTAAGACAGGTCAAGTCCATCTTAATTTCATAAAACAATTTGGGGCCCACAAGGCGACCAAGTCATCCCTCCCCCAACCAAGATGCACCACTAACTGGCAAGAGCTGCTTCTGTAGGCTCAGTTGATAGATTGTTCCCAGTTGCTGGTTCCCATGCATGCCCCACTTTCCCACCCAGTGCAACACACAGCTTTAGTACTCCCAGCTATGTGCAGTATGCTCAAACCTTTGCCCTGCTGTGAGTTTCCTAAACATAAGCATGTCTGATAATCCACATTTAAAGAATCCTTATGCATGTGCCTGCAAGACAGAATAAACAATGTGAGTGGACAGTATGGAATAAGCCATAATATGTTCTCTATCTGCAGTGACTCAGGCCTTCCTGCCCATTACCTATGCATACCCGAACTACCTGTGGTCTGATGTACCCCTTATAGACATTGGATACTAATATGCCCGCCTCTTTTATTTGCTCTTCTAGCACGCCAAGCCTGCATGCCTCCATTGTCATGCCAATCCTAAAAGAGTGTGTGGTAAATGCATTTGCTTCCCTGATTACCATCCATAGGCCCTTTCTGAGGAATGAAGCAAATTGCCAATTCATGACCAGCTTGCCATCCCTATGAATAAAAAGATGATCTTCCCCTTTTGATCTGTCTGTCAAATAACTGTGAGGCACAGTCCACAGGCATATGTTACCCACCTTGGCCTTATGCAAGGTTATGAGGGTTGGCGGTCTGCATTTGTTTGTATTGGACTTGTGAAGCCAGAAGCCCATTCTATTCTGCAATACTGTGGTATCTCTAACCTGGAGGTTGTCATTCTGTTCCCCCCAGCAACAGTCGACCGTGGCACCAACTCCAAGACTCAAAAAGCCCCATAAAATGTGCATGAGAATAGTGCTCTGAAAAGCTCTACCTCATAACTCAAGCTGCTGGCCACATCCAATGGCTTTAACAAGTCTGACTGTCCTAGAGGACAATGACCTTCCTGTTATCTTGTATTCTTCCTCAAGAGCTTAACCATCCAGCATCTTTCTGGTTGTAGCAGTGCCAGTGGGATTCAGAAGCCATGAGCTTTGCACAAAATGGTAATCCCAGCCTGTTGCGTGCAAATTGTCATTGACATCTGACCCAGCTGTATCAGGAAGAGTACATCATCTTGTACCTGTTTTTGCACTTTATGCAGGACCACGCTTACTTCATGTCCACAAAAGTCCAGAGAAGCCAAGAAGCTACCTTTACACTTTTTCCAGGCTGAAGGAGCAACAGGGAGCTGCACCAGTTACAGTGTTCTTGAGTTCCCAGCTGCCATACTGACTCTGGTATCCACGTGGGCTTAATGGGTTTGCATCTGGCACCAGCTGCTCGAATCGCTCAAGTTGAACTCAAGACAAAGCAACAGCAAAGGCATTCTCCCTTCCTGAAAGATGATGAGCTCTAAATATGATGTTTTGTTGGAGGCAACAAAGGGCAAAGACACACAGCACCCTTATGACATCCTCAACGTGGATTTCTGAGAATGAATTATGTCTTCAACTGCTCTGTTGTCCATGTTAAGTCACAATCATCTATGTATTATTGTCTTGAAATAATTGGGATTCCTAGTTAGGGACCTGGTTTATGTAGTAATGCAGACGTTATCACACTGTGATTTATGCCTCCTACCACCTCTGTCAGTTAGTAGTAGTAAATCTTTTATTTTTATATGGGAAAGATCTTACAACACATCATTAGGTCAAAGACCCATTGTCAAGATGGTCCTGTTTCATAATTAAAAGTTACAACAAAAATAACATAAAATCCAAATTCTAAATACATTTAGTTCCCACGGACAAACATTCCAATAGAGGAAATTGGTCTCCTTATAAAATTTGCACATTTCCTTATATAGTTACTATCTTTAGTCATTACACTTACATCTCAAGTTTAACTTATGTCTTATGGAGTTCATAAAATGTTTTGTACTTTGTTCTTGTTGTTTCGAGTTACTCTTTATTGATTCCCATATTTGTATAAATTTGGCAACAACAGTCATATTTCCAAATCTATTATATATTTTTGCTTGTATATATTTATCATTGGAATCTCTTAAGTTATGTTTATGTTCTTTTACTTCTGATTTATTGATTAAATATGTGGACTTTTTGAAATGTATTACCACATGGATTTGACTCAACCATTTCAATCTCTTTTTGTGTTCTAATAATAACCATTGTAGGGAGTTGAACATATATGAACATACAAAACTGCCAGCAGAAAAAGACCCACAGTTCTATCAAGTCTGCCCGATTGTGCAGCTCTTAGTTTCATATCACAACAGCTGCCCCACCCCCACCCAAATCCCTCACTTCCTCCTCTTTCCAGTCCTTCCCCCCTTTGTGTTCTTGTCTGTACTGACCCTGCCAATGACTCTATCCCAACCCCGTTTAAAGCTATCCACTGTCCTTTGAGCCATACCTCTCAACCTTTTCTCCCCCAAATGTGGAACACTGCCTCTCAAAATGTGGAACAAATTAGCAAAATGTGGAACACTTAATCAAATCTTTACCTAGGAAGCTCAGAACACTGTTAAAATGTTTGCATTTATGTTCAGAAAGTTTGTTATTAATTGAATAATATATTTTTTGCATCATTTACTATAGATTTTTGCTTTAAAAAAGTGAATACTGAATGTGGGACAAGTCCTCACAATGTGGAACAGGGAACTTTTGTGAAGTAAAATGAGGAAAGTTCCTCATACTGTGGTACAGTTGAGAGGTATGCTTTGAGTGATTAACTCCTCTGGCAGTGCGTTCCAACCCACCACCACTGTCTCTGTGAAGTAGTGCCTCCTCATCTCCCTCCTAAACCTTCCCCTTCCAACTTCAGACTGTGTCCCCTAGTGACCCTTCCCCTTTTAAGCAGAACAATCCTCCCTCCCTCCCTGACTTTGTTTATGCCTTTCTAGTACTTAAAGGTCTCTACCATGTCCCATCTTACCTTTCTGTCTTCCAGCAAATACATGCTGAGCTCCTTCAACCTTTCCTCGTACTGCAACTCACCTATTTCTGTGGTCATTTTTGTAGCCCCACACCCCCTCAGTAATCTCACATCCTTTTTTTTAGTAATCTCACATCCTTTTTTTTTTTTAATATTTTCTCTTTACGCCCCCTTCTCACCCCAGTGCTTCCTCACCTTCAGGAGTTTCCTATGGCCTTGTGCATCCCTGCTCATCTGTCGGCATCGGGTGCAGTCATCCCCCACGCTGCCTTGGTTTGACCCGCAGGTGGGTACGAGGTGGGGCCCCCCTTCCACCACCCCGAGTGACTGTGATTTCATTGGGTATCCATCATCCATGCCAGCAGGGGCCCTGGGATCGGGGTCTAAAGCTCCGTATACAGGGAGCACTGGAGGGTATTTTCCTTTTTTGCCCATCCCTGTAGGACATCTGCGAGCTAGGAGAGCCTAGGAGCGACGCACGTCATAGCGTGCTAACGCTCCGGCTCCCGGCAGACAACCTCCCTCCCTGCTACATGCAGTCCTTGCTGCACCACCACCCATGATCACCCAGGTGGCGGTAACACAGTGGGACCCGCATCCCACCCCACCTGGAGAAGGAGAGCAGCCTCTGGGTGCTCGATCCTCCTCCCCCCGGCCGGCCCTCCAGTTCCCTGAGTCCGTTCCCGAACCCAGGTCACTGGTGCCACGAGTGGTAACCCTACCGCTGCGCCAGTGGGCCAGCTATCTCACATTCTTTTTGAGGTATGAGCACCAGTACTGAGTCCTTTCTTACTAACAGGAGGCAATGGGTTGTGATGGGGAATTTCTCCTCCACCCCTAGCCTCCTATCTTGTGGAGTTCCTCAGGGATTAGTATTAGCCCCAATGTTGTTCACAGTGTACATGCTACTCCTGGAAGGGCTCATTAGGAAATATGGCTTGGGTTTTCATTGCTATGCTGATGATACCCAGCTATACCTTCCCTTTGCCCCAGGAACATCCAATGTGGTGGACATGCTGAACAGCTGCCTTGCTGAGATTAATGACTGGATAACCTCTAGCTGGTTGTGACTGAACCCTGATAAGACGGCGGTATTGGTGATGGAGTCAAACAAAGTGCGTGATAGGATGACCTCTGAATCAGTGACTGGTTTTGTTCTGGGATCTGTTTCATTGAAGACCTCCTCTTGGGTACGAAATCTTGGTGTCATCTTGGATAGGAATTTGACTATGGAGGCACAAATATCCTCCATGGTCCGCTCCTGTTTTTTCCATTTCAGAAATGTCGCCAGGATAAAGCCCCTTGTTTCACCTCTGGAACTCCCCACTTTGATACATGCCTTAGTTATATCAAGGCTTGACTACTGTAATGCACTCTACCTCGTGGTCACAGGAGGATCTCTCCACAAACTGCAGTTAGTGCAAAACGCAGTTGCCCGGTTACTTACTGGGCAGCAAAAATGTTGCCATATTACACCAGCGTTGTGTGAGTTGCACTGGCTGCTGGTTAGGTGGTGGATCCTTTTTAAGGTGGGTCTTCTCACCTATAAGGCCCTACATGGGCAGAGACCTGGTTACCTGTCAAACCTTCTTGCACCTGCTCTCTCTGTCCACCCTCTCTGTTTTTCCTGTAGGGGTCCCCTGGTGATTCCTAGGATGAGGTTGAGATCTGCTGATGACAGAACTTCTAGTGTTGCCACCCCGTCCTTTGGAATTCGTTGCCCCCTGGGGTTAAGGGGACCCCTACCTTGGAGGTTTTCAAGGCCTGCCTGAAGGCCTTCCTATTTTCCCAAGGATTTCAGAGCTGAATTATTAATTTTTGATTGATTATGATTATGTGATGTGTTATTAATCTTTGCATTTTTTTTGTATTTAAATGTGTTATGCATCTGTTTATTTTGAAGATGTATTTATTCATTTTGTACAGTGCCCAGAACCTCCAGGATTGGGCATTTTTAAATACATTTTGCCTTGCCTTACTGTACGTAGTACTGCAAGTGTGGCATCACCAGTGATCTATACAATGGCAGGATGACCTTCCTCTTTCAAGAGGTGATCCCTCTGGCAATGCACTCCATCATCCTATTTGCCCTTGCTGCTGCCCTCCTACACTGTGCTGATACCTTCATGTCCCCTGTGACTATTACCCCCAAGTCCCTTTCTTCCTCTGAAGCCATTACCTGCACTCCCCCCAGCCAGTAGCTGTTCCTAGGATTTCTGGCTCCAAGGTGCATGACCTTACACTTCTTAGCATTCAATCTCAACTGCCACTCCCTAGACCAGTGTTCAATTTTTAGCTTGATCCTCTCTGAGTGCCTGCCTCTCTTCCTCATTGTCCATTTTTGCACAAATCTTAGTGTCATCCACGAACAGGCTTATCTTACTCTTGACCCCCTCTGCAATGTCTCCAATGAAGACATTGAACAAAACAGGACCCAGCACTGAACCCTGCAGTACTCCACTCATTACTGGCCTTGGCTCGAATGTTCCCCCCCTTACAACTGCCCTGCAGCCATCTCTCAACCCACCCCGCCAGTTTTTCCCCCGTCCCCATGTCCCTCGGCTTGCTCATTAGCCTCCTGTGTGGCACCGAGTCAAAAGCCTTGCTGAAGTCCAGGTACAGGACATCCACAGCATGGCCTTCATCAACCACCCCAGTGACCCAGTCGAAGAAGTCATTCAGGTTTGTTTTGCAAGATCTTTCCATAACAAACCCATGCTGTCTCTTGTCCTGCAGACCATTGCTATCAAGAAAGGTTATCAGCCTCTCCTTCAGAATGGTCTCCTTCAACTTCCCCACCATGGAATTCAAGCTCACCGGTCTGTAGTTACCTGGTTGGTCCTTGGGTCTACTCTTATGAAGGGGCACCACATGAGCCAAGCCATCCTCCAGTCCTTGGGTACATTCCCCATCTCCAAGGAGGTGTTGAACAAGTCCATCAAAGGGCCTACCAGTACCTCTGCCAGTTCCTTCATGACCCTTGGGTATACACCATCTGGTCCTGGTGCCTTGTCCACCCACAGTGCTTTAAGGCCCTTCAGAACTCTATCCTCTTGGATGACCCCATCTGTTATCTCTGCCCCCTTCCACCCTTGTTTCCTTTCCCCTGTGGTGTTGGGCCATCCTTTTCTTTTGTGAACACCGAGCAGAAATACTCTTTGAGGGGTCATGTGATGCAGTGAGCCTAAGAAGACGCCTTTTCTAACCTCTCCTGCTCACCACCACTATTTTCATATTTTTCTGTTTGAAAAATAAAGCTGTGAATTTAGCAAAGGTAACCTAGTGGTGTGGGAAGCTCTGCAGACCTGCGCTGGTGAAGTTTTGGGAGGATGGAGGTTGATATGAAGAATCAACAGCCTAAACACATGCCTACAGCCACCCCGAGAAGGCCCCAAAGAAGCCACGTGCTAATGCTTTGACCACCGCGCAGGCATCAGCACAACAGAATCCCAATCAAGAGCCCCTAGTGTTAGCTGGGTTCTTGGCTGAGTTTTGGCCATTTCAAGAGGAGGTAAAAAATCTTACTTCTTAGATTAAAACCATCTCTCAGGCTATAGAAGACATAGCTTTGAGGACATCAGATTCCGAGGCCCATCTGACCTCACTGGAAAGAAAAGTAGAGAAGCAGGAGCCTGAACTGGTTCAAGTCAGGCAAAACAATCACCAAAATGGAGCAGAAATTGGAAGACCTAGTGGATCGTAGCCCCAGGAACAACGCGGTGATCATCGGCCTCCCCAAGTTGGAGGAAGGGCAGGATCCTGTCTTATTTGTACAGAAGTTCATGGAGAAAGTTGTAGGGCTCTCTCGCTATGGTCCCCGCTACATTATAGAGTGGGCCCATAGAGCGCTGAGGCCAAAACCTCCGATCAGGGCTCCTCCTCGTCCATTAATTTTCCACTTCTTAAATTTTTGGGAGAAGCAGCATTTTTTCACTAAAATACGGGCCATACAGGAATTACAATGGGAAGGGGTAAAAATCAGAGTTGCCCAGGACTTACCTCTCACAGTATGGCAACAGAGGTCCACCTTCCACCCCTTGGTCACTAAGCTGATTGCCACCGGTCTTAAATTTAGGATGCAATACCCTGCTAAATTGCAGGTACAGTTCTCAGGTCAGTGGCACTCGTATGATAATGTAGAATCAGCAACTACAGGCCTTAAGACTGCTATGCCTGATTTATTTAGTGGCACTTGAGGATGCACTTGGTGTCACCGCAAAGCTCTATCCTGAGTGCAGGAGTTAAGATTGCCTGTATGGAGCATCATCAGAGAAGACTAGACCGGAGAGGTCTAGACTGGACAATATAATGTTATTGTTGTATTTGTGGTGTTCTCTGTTGATTCAATCTTTGTTACTGTTAATGTTATTATAAGATTAATGTTGGATTCAATAAGGGGACAATAGTCTGGGGCCATGTTTGCAGGGTTAGCTGAATTACTCATGGCATTGGCTGGTAGTTATGGTCAGGCCTCAGGGATCTGGTGAGGAATTTATAGATGGGAAATATAAAAAGGATGTCCCCATGGATAACTTTTGTCCATTGTTTAGTTTGGGCTAGGCCTCGTTTACTGTAGGCACCAGGAATATTAATCTGTTTTGGTTCAATTCCCTACTTTTTTCCCCCTCCTAATTTGGATGATTGGCTAGGGGCAAAGTTCCCTCCTAGATGTGGGCGCTTATAAGAGTTCACATGGAGGATAATTTGGTAGCTAGGAAGTGGTTGGATAGAAGACAGTTGGGGGGTACAGCTGTGTTAGCGGAGGAGCTTGCACTTTATTGCTTCACAGAAGCTCTCTGTGGATTTCTTTTGTTTGGAGTTTGTTGTTTTTTTTTTTCTTTTCTTCATTTTCCTTTTCTTTCAGACCGGAGGGTGGAATTATATGGGATAAGAGAAGGGACAGTTGCAGCTGGTTGTCATACGAGGGGAGCATAGTGCTAGTTTTGGAGGCGATTGTTACCAAGCCAAGGAGCCTGGTTTGTTTTGTGCTACACTTTGATGGAATAGCTGGGGAAGGGGTGTTAATGAGTGCTCTGACAACTCCTTTATTGGGGGGCAGGTTCCTGCTCTTCATTTTGTATAACTCCTCTCCTTGAGGGATTAATTTGGCAGGATTATACTCTGGTAGCTAAATTCCCTACCTCTTCTCCCCCCTCCTGGAATCAGACGTCTGGTTAGGGGTAGGTGTTCCCTCCCAGACATGGGCATGTATAAGAATGTACAGGGAAGATAACATTGCAGTGAGGGAGCAGTTGGATGGAAAACAGGTGGGGGGGTACACCAGTCATATCGGAGGGGCTTGCACTGTTTTGTTTTTTTTCTTTTGTCTTCCTTCATTTCAAGGCTGGAGAGTGGACTTAATAGAGATAGCAGATGTGGCAATGGTAGTTGGGTGCCACATGAGGGGAGTACAGTGCTAGTTTTGGGTGCGATTATCACCAAGCTGAAGAGCTTGATTTGTTTAGCGCTACCCTTCAATCGAAAAGTCGAGGAGAGGTTGCTAATGAACATTCCGACAACTCCTTTATTGGTTGGGTTATTGCTGCTTTTTACTTCATATAACCTCTCTACTTGATGGAATATTGTTATAGGATTATACCCAATTTGCTGATGAACTCAGCAGTCGAGGGTGCTCCGCGGTTGAAGGAGCTGCTGGAACACATGGGGTTACGCCTCTTACTTCACTCCAAGGAATATTTGGAAGGATATTCTTTTGAGTCACAGCACTGGGAAAGAGCAACGGTATCCAGTATTTAGGTACTCATGGGAGTTTCAAATAAGGGGGCAAATTAGGAATCAAGTGGATTATAGAATGGGTGGAAGGCGTAGTTCAGCTTACAAGGAGCTAAAAGAGCAGGTTTCCTTGGGATCGAGTAAACAGTCAGGCTAAAAAGTTTTTTGCAGTTAGGAATACTATCAAGTTGCTCCTTGCCTCCCTCCCATTAATTTTTACACAGGGGCTTTGTGGAGATATTTTGGAGGTGGGAGGGCAGGAGGGGGAAGGTGATTTTTGTGGAGAGCTGCTAAGCGTAACACAAGAAAAACAGGGGGGTGGGCTGGGGGGAATTTAAGAATGTATGGGGGTGGCTGGATATAGAAAAATCATTAATGACCCAGTACCAGGGTACTCTCACCTCTTTGATTTATGTCAGCCCTAAGAAACTACCCAGCATATTGAAGAATACCCCTATTGGATGGTCGGCTTGGGCACTCTATCAGTTGCAAGCTTTCCTCTCATATAATTGGCAGGTATCCCTGGAACAACCCATTGTGGGTAACCCCCATTTTCAAATTGATTGTAAACCCATCTCGCCCACATTCTGGCCTCTCCTGGCTGATAAGAAGGTGGCGGACTTAACAGAGAACAGTCAATTGATATCCTTCTCGGTTTTCCGTGCACGTTTCTCGGTACCGGTCACTTTTTTCTTTAAATATAAGCAGGTCGAGGAGGCAGTAAAAAATAATGTGGGGAGGGGGGATGCAAATTGATTGCATATGGAGAAATTGATTAGGCTCTTACAGGCAGCCGGGGAACCTCACACAGTCTCTAAGATTTATAAAGAGCTACAATCTATGGACACTAGCCTACCCCGTGGATTTGCTATTACTGGGCTCAAGAGCTGTCAATTGTACCTGAGGCAGAGTCTTGGGGGGCGAGCATGGAGGAACGGTTATGTATTTGTTAAGCAGGATAGACTATGAATGATACAGTTTAATATTATGAATAACCTATATTTTACTCCTGTTAAACTGCATAAAGTGGGACATGTTCCCTCCCCTACATGCACTAGGTGTGACCTCGCTCCTGGCTCCCTATATCATATGCTGTGGGGTTGCTTAGTGGTCCAGGCTTTTTGGCAGTCTATCAAACAGTTACTGGACCCGTTGCTTGGGCTAGACTCCTGCTTCACTGCAGAAATATGCTTATTATATTGGTTTCCGAGAGGAATTCCCAGAGTCAGGAAAGCACATATTGCCTTGGTCTCGGCAGTAGCTAAACTCATTATTATGAGGCACTGGAAAGAAGAAACATGGTTATTGGTGAGGGAGTGGTATAAGGAGATGCTAACGGCTTTGCAATTAGAAAAACATATTCTGTATATGAACAATCTGCCCCACTTATATCAGCCCAGATGGGGCTCCTCAGAAGCTTTGCTTGTTACATGTAACCTATAACGGCCTATAATTAGCTGGCCATCTGCCTTGTAGGTGGTGTTCAACTTTACAGTTATGCTGAAAGTAACATGTACACACTTGCTGGGGGGTGGTAAGGGGAAGGGGTAAAGGTCTATAGGAGAAGGGAACTAGGTAGCTAGATTGGGATTAATTAGTAGATATATAATAGAATTGTGATTATTTTAGCCAGTGTAACCATAAGGCTAATACGGCATGTTCTTGGTCTTTGTACAACAGTGTCTATGCCATGTAACCTACAGTGTATTATTGATGCTGGGAAAAAAATGAATAAAGCATACTAAATTTAAAGAAAAAAAGAATGTATAGGGGTGGGGATACTTTTTAGTTACTTTTGGGGACATTAGGAAATAAGGTGGATTGGGGGTGGGGAGAGGGGAGGGTTGGGGAGGGCACAGTCAGGAACCAACAGAGTGTGTGTTTGTCTTCTGGCTTTCCTTACCATTTGGTATTACTTCTATTTACTGGATAAAACGGATGCCCAATGATCTTTGTTTTTTGACTTGGAATGTCAAGGGGGTTCGTAAGAAAATGAAACAATATAAGATTTTGAAACTTCTGGACATTTTGCATACCAATATTGCCTTTATTCAAGAATCCCATTTGTTAGACTTGGAAGCCATTCAGATGAGACGTTTGCAGATAGGGCAGGTATTCTCTGCTTAGTGTACTCCTCAGAGTTGTGGGGTCTTAATTCTTATCAACAGGAATATCCCATTTAAGGTTTTGCAGGAAATTAGAGACACTCATGGCCGGTATATACTGGTAAAGGGGACTATGTACTGTATGGAATTTGTGTTAGGTAGCATTTATGGTCCTAATAGGGACGATCCTCTTTTCTTTATGTGTCTACTCAATACCATCCTCTCTTTATTGCCTGCCACCATAATCTTAGGGGGATACTGGAATTTAGTGATGGACTGGGGTAAAGACCAATCTGGTTCTGGCTCAGGTATACTTTCCCCAGCACAGAGGGCATTACATGACCTAATGGACAGACTGGGCTTGTGCGATATATGGAGGATTCTTCACCCTGAGAATAGGGGGTACACTTTTATATCCCCTGTTCACAGGTCGGCATCCCGTATTGATTACTTGTTATTACCACAGGCACTACTGCCTGGTGTAGCAGCCTCTGACATTCACCCCGGCCCTCATTCTGATCATTCCCTGGTGTCATGTAAATTGGTTCTAACCTCCTTTCCCAAGCATCAGTCTAGATGGAAATTGAATGACCAATTGCTTAAGAACTCCAAAAGTAGGGACTGTATTAAAGAACACATCATACAATTCTTTGAGTTGAATTGTACCCAAGGGATTAGGCCTGACATATTATGCTGTGCCTGCAAGGCATATCTTCGGGGTATATTAATTGGGATGGCCTCTGCGTGGAAGAGGAAGCAGGAGGAAAAGCTGAAGGCGTTACTTGTCCAAATTAGATCACTGGAAACTAATCCACATCTGACTTATTCGGATGAGTCTAAACAAAAACTGGCTAAACTGAGGGATTCCTATATAAGTATACTAAATGAAAAGTTGGAATTTGCCATCCTTCACATGAAAGCCTCTTATATGGATCAGGGGGAGAAAGCCAGGAGATTGTTGGCCCAAAGAGTTAAGCAACTCGAGTTGGCCCAATTTATCCCCTCCTATTCTTTCCATTATGGATGGAGCCCTGAAATGTTCTCCTCAAGAGATAGTTTCAGAGTTTGCCAATTACTATAAAAAGTTATATGGTGATATGCCCAATCTGCCCTCTGACTCCATGCTTTCTTCCTACTTGACTGAAACTCACCCTACCCTGTCTTTCAGAATCTCTGAGTAGGAAGCTGATAGTCCCTATTACCACCTCAGAAATTATGGAGGTGATTCAAGGCCTCCCTTCTGACAAAACACCGGGAATGCATGGTTTTTCTTCTAACTTTTGTAAGTGTTTTAAAGAACTAGTCACCCCACATCTCCTTTTCCTTTTTCAATGTATTCTATCCGGCATTCAGGTTGATCCCACTCTCTTTGAAGCACTTATTGTATTATTGTCAAACGTAGGTAAAAATTTAGAGTGTGTGGAAAGCTATAGACCCATCTCATTGTTGAACCAGGATATCAAAATTCTAACCAAAATTTTGGTGGACAGGGTTGGCTTAGTTCTCCCTGGCCTCATAGGCTCACATTAGGTGGGTTTCATGAAGGGAAGATCATCTGCAGATCACCTTCGCACTCTTGCACATGTCTTCTCAGCCTCCAGGGATGCTCCCTTTCCAGTGGTGTTGGTGTCCCTGGATGCCGAGAAGGCTTTTGACAGAGTGAATTGGAATTTTTTGCTTCAAAGTTTAAAAGCCTTCGGCTTTCCCCAACAATTCCGGATCTGGGTGAAAGCTCTTTATCAGAATCCCACTGCTAGGATTTCTGGAAATGGGGCATTTTCTGAGTCTTTTACCTTATATTCAGGTACGAGGCAAGGATGTCCCCTTTCCCCCTTGCTCTTTAATCTTTATTTGGAACCATTAATCCACAGATTAATCCTGTGTCCTAAGGTCCAGGGATTGCTATATCAGGTACCGAACTCAAAGTGGCTGCTTATGTGGATGACCTGCTCCTACAGTTATCTAATCCAGAAACATCTATTTCCACTATGCTGGACATAATTGAGCAATTCAGTAAATTATCGAACTATAAGCTGAATGTTGGAAAGTCTATCATATTCCCCCTAAACCATAGAGTTTTCAAGAATAATATTACCGCCCTCAGTCTATTGTGGTCCAGGGACTCCTTGAGGTATTTGGGCATAAAATTAACCAGAGATATACTACTTACTATTAAGAAAAATCTGGAGGTGATATTATTGATGGTGTCTCAGGATTTAACTCGCTGGTCGACCCTCTCCATTTTTTTATGGGGGAGAATAAATTTGATCAAGATGAATGTTCTTCCAAGGCTACTATACCCCGTTCAATTACTTAATTTCTTCGTATCCGGAGGATGGTTCAAAAAAGCGTAAAGCTTAATAACGGATTTTATTTGAGCTAAAAAGAAGCCGAGAATAGCCTACCATAAGCTTGAGGCACCTAAGGCTAAGGGAGACTTATGACTACCATTCTCCAGTTTGTATTATTGGGCTTGTAACACAACCAAATACCTCAAGTGGCTGGATCCTGAGATTCCCACATATGTCCCAGCTTGGCTCCAAATAGAGCGGGAACTGATTCGATCTGTTAAGTTAGCCTCTGCCACATTACTGTTTCTTAACACATCTTCCCTGCAGAAAAAATTAAAAAAAGACTACAATCGCAACATCTATTAGAATTAATTCACAGTTGTGTGGATTTTTAAAATATAAACATTGCTTAGATGCATCACAATTGATTTGGAACTCCCCTGCTTTTAAAATAGACAGTAAGATATTATCCCTTTCATGGCTACCTAAATTGGGGGGAAGGTAAGCTATCTTCATTCCTTAAGGAAGATGGAATTTGGTTATCTATAGACGGTTTAATGTCAAAGTTTAGACTACAAAAGATGGAATATTTCAAAGTTTTGCAGCTCAAACATCTCCTTATTAAAACATTTGAAGATGGCTATCCTTCATTCTCCAATTGTTCCTTTCAATCGGATCTGGGCCCCTTAGCTTATTCCCCTAAGGCAATTTCCAAACTATATAACACCCTATACGACTGGTGTTTCCTGGACCCATTTGGACCCACAGAATTTTGGTCTGCTTCTTTCCCACATTGAGACAAAGATTGGTTGGCCATATGGAGGAATTGCCACCATTTTGTCACACAAGATAGGCTGCACTTAATGCAGTTTAATATCCTGCATAATCTCTACCACTCTCTGCAGAAACTGGCCAAATGGGGAGTATTAAGTTCTAATAAATGTGTGAGGTGCTTGCAGGTGGAGGGTTCGTTGTTTCATATTTTCTGGGAATGTCCTAAGATAACTCCCCTATGGGAGAGTATTAAGAGTAAGACCGAGCCCTTGCTTGGATTAACAGAGCTATTTACCACAGAGGTTTGTTTGTTCGGGGATTATTCACAGATCTCAGTTAAGAAATGGAAATATTATATTGCTTTGATTTCCATGTCAGTTAAAAAATTGGTACTCTCAAATATTGGAAAAATATGGATACTGTCTCTTATTCTGAATGGCTTAACGAGCTGCTAGCCAACCTTCAAGTGGAGAGGGTCATTTCAAGTTTTAACAATAATAATTCTAAATATGAGAGGATTTGGGCCCTGTTACATAATTTATATTCTATTTAGATCTTTCTTCACATACCTGGGATTTCTGGATTGATGAACCTCAACACTGTGCGGGGGGTATTTTGGGGTGTATTTGGGGGGGAGGGGGATGGGATCATGTATCCAGTTCTTGTATATGTGTATCTGGTTTTGTTATCATGATCCTGTCTGGTGTTTTGTAGAAACTTCAATAAACACTATATTAAAAAAAAAAAAAAGAAATACTCTTTGAGTGCCTTTGCCTGATCTTCCCCTTGTTCCGCCCATTCTCCCTCGCACTTGATTCTAACAATGTAGTCCCAACAACTCATCTTCTCTCTTATGTATTTAAAGTACCCCTTTTCCCCTTCTCTGATTCCCTGGGCCAACTTCAGCTCCTTTGCTTCCTTGGTTGCCATGACTGACCTGGTTGCCTCCCTAGATGCATTTGGGAACACTTCTCTATGCTCCTCATACCCAAATTTCTTGAACTTGATGAAGGCCAATCTTTTTTCCCTCACCTTACCCTACACCTCTTTGCTGAGCCAGCTAGGTTTCTTAACCTGGACTGCTTACTCTGAGATTTGGCACATGTGTTTGTGGCCTCATTTAGACCATTCCTAATGATCGCCCACTTCTGTTCAGCATCCATCCCAAGGTTAATTTCAGCTAAATCCCCCCTCTAGGATGTTGCCCATTCTGGCAAAATCCACCTTCCTGAAACCCAACACTCTTATCCTGATCTTAGCCGACTCCCTCCCTGTGTTGAAGAGGAACCACACTAAGCAGTGGTCATGTCCTCTAGAGTGTTCTGTTTCCTGGCATGTACTGTAGTTAATGTCTGCTAGTCAACCCCAGGTAGGTTGAAATCTCCCACTATAACTGTGTTCCCTTTGCCACTGACCTTCCTGATTTGCTCCCCCACCTCCCTATCTACTGCCTTGCTCTGTTAGGGTGGCCTGTACACCACCCCCATCCTGAGCTTCTTATCTTTAGGGCTTTGGAGCAATACCCATATGTCTTCTGGCCTCACCTCATCCCCTTCCTCCCTGGTATGCAGTATCCCCTCCCTGACATAAATAGCCACCCCTTCCCCTCCCGGTCCTTGTGGAACATCTTGTATCCCAGGATCGTGAGATCCCAGTCATTGTATTGGGTGGCTCAGGTCTCGGAGATGCAGCAATATCTACCTCCCCCTCAGCCATCATTGCCTGGAACTCTTCCACCTTGTTTGCTAAGCTCCTTGCATTCAAGGATACTAAAGTCCACCTTGTGTCCTGCCCCTCATCTTCCCATCTCTCTCCCTTCCACTTTTGTCTTGGTAACTTCTCTCATTTTCCTCCTCCCTCTTAGGGGTGAGGCCTTCCAATCTCCCCTGGAAGGTGTCTCCTGCCTGCTATCCAACTCAACCCCTCCCTGCTCCTCAGTTTAAATCTATGTTGTTTTTAATGTACTTATCCAGCCCCTGTGTCAATGCCCCTATACCCTCGATGTTGAGATGCAGACTATCCTTGGCATAAAACCCCTTATTGTTCCATGTTTCACCCCACTCCCCTACTACCCCATACCCCATTTCAGAACACCAACCCTTCAGCCACCTATTAAACTCCTGTATTCTTAGCTTTCTCACTGTGTTTGCCGTAGGTACTGGGAGTACCTTGAAGAACATCACTGAGCTTCCCACCCAATTGCCTGAACCTTGCCTGCACTTCTTCCACTGTAGTACCCTCTAGGTCGTTTGTTCCTAGGTGCACAATGATATGAGGTTTCCCTCCCACCTTCTCCACACATTTCTGAACACACTGCCCTACTTTCCCCACTGTCATGCCTGGCTTACACTCCACCCAGGATTGGCTCTTCCTTCCTCCCTTACTCCCCATCTCAGCCCCCCAGCATAAAATCCCTTTATACAAGTACTCACTCCCCCATCCCTTGCACTTCCCCTATGGTTTTCCCTCCTATGAGCCCCTTTTTCTCAGTGTCATCTCCTTTCATACCCTGCCCCTTTTCCCCTCCCTTCTGCTCCAGTTGCACCCCCACCTCCTCCATCCTTTCTGTGCTCACTACCTTCCACAACCACTCCCCCTCCACTACTTTTATGTCCTCTCACTGTCCCCTGCATTGTGCCTCCCCCTCCCAACATGTTTGGGCCTTCCTCCCCCTTTGTTTAGTGTATTCGTGCCAACTTGACCTACTTCCCTGCCCCTTCCCACTTTTACCCCACCATCTTCCCTCTCTTCTTGTACCTTATATTTCCTCCTTCCCTCCCGGTCATCTGACTCTTGTTCTATGGTGGCTTCCCCAACCTCCTGCTCTGTGTCATCAACCAGTACTGTGAACCTATTTGTTGTCTCCAATCTCCTGCCCATGCCCTCCCCTGAAATCACTTCCTGCTTCTGCTTACCCTGAACCTCTTTCCTACTTCCTGTCTGTCTACCCGTGTTCCCTACCACCTGCCAACACCATCTGGCTATGTTTGCGGTAGTCACATTTCAAAATGAATCTGGCAAGATTGTTATAGGAAATATCACGTTTTTTTTATTTGTTTTACAGGCCATTTTGTAAATGTTACTCCCATAATCTTGCATGGAACAATTAACTGATTAATGATATTAGTTCTCATTTTTTTGAGAAGTACAGGACCCTGATCTCCAGAAAGCTCTGAGTATTTTATTTGTCTTGCTTACCAATTAATGTGAAAATCAAACCTTAATCCCTCATCTACCCAGACTTCCAAGTATTTATGACATTTTTCTTGTCCCAGGATTTCATTTTTAAATGTTTTTATTTGGCTATTTTGATGTGTATATCTTTTCTTATCTCTATTTGAGTTAAATACCATAGTTTTTGTTTTTTTACTGTTTAATACTAATTTCAACTGATATCCAGGGCCCCTGGTGTTCTGCGGCAGAATTTTCTGATTTCTCCGACAGGGCTCCTAGACTTCTGTGGCAGCATTTTCTGATTTCTGCAGCATGATTTATTCATTTCTCTGGCAGAATGCAGTTCGGTCATTGGCTAAATATAATGTGATGTCATCAATGACATCATATGCTGAGCATTGAGGACGTCTTCAGGATAAACAAGATGGGAAAGAAAGCCTGACACTATGGAAAAACAGTATATTTATATGAAAATTCACCAAAAACAATGAATTCTGCGGCACTATATATATTCTGCAGCATGATGCAAATTCTGAGGCAAATTCCACAACTGCAGAACTGCAAAATTCCAGGGCCCTTTGATATAGCCACTGTTCCAGATATGTAAAATCCAATTGTAAACCATGTTCCATTTCTTGAATGGATTTGCCATGGGCAATTAAAACTGTGTCATCTGTGTACAGCCTCACACTTGTGTGGGCTTCTATGCTGACCAACTCATTTATGCATATGAGGAATGGAGTAGGCCCTAAAAGAGAGCCCTGTGGGACTCCTCTCTGAACTAGGGCTGACTTTGATAGGGAACGCCAACCTGTACTTGTTGAGTCCTGGAAATTAAGTACTGTAAGATTGTAGCCAGGGAAGGGTTCCTTCATCCATTCCCATTTTTTCCATTCTACAAATATGTATATTGTGGTCCACAGTGTTGAAGGTTCCGGAGAGGTCCAAGAACATCGCACCCACTGCCCTGCCCTCATTCATCTGAGTGGCTATGATATTTACAGGGCCAGTGGATGTGGTGTCCATGGAGTGGCTCTTATGAAAACTGGACTGTTATTCTGGTGGTCTTTAGTGATTGTCTGTCTAGATTGCGTACCCTATTGTAAAATGCACATTCTGTCCTGATTGTATTAACCTAAGTCATCAACTCTTTGTTCCAGTGTGATCAATTACCATGTTTTACTCTGTAAAATGTCTATGTACCATTACCTGTAATTAATTTGAGGTTGCCCTGAAAATGGGACTGTATTGGTTCCAGTGGGCCTACCCGGTTACCAAAATGAAATAAATAAATATGTACTGGTTTGCCAGTCTGTTCCCCCACAGTTGCACTGCTACCATAATTGGAAACATTCCTGGAGTGTGATATTCTTTGTGAGACCCTGATCAACACATTCTTGGGGCCACTGCCCCGCCAACCAAGAATCTTGAAAAAGGGCTCCAAAATCCAGACCTCCTGAAGCATATGTAACCAATTCAGCTTCCTCTGCTCTACTTTTCTGTCTTGCCAGATAGCCACTCCATTGAACTCTCACAAAAACAATTCCCATACCTTTAAAATCTGCTGTCATGCCTTTAGTCACTCTGATGTGAGGAATGGCCTCTTGGGACCTACTGTTGCAACTTCCAGCTTCCTCAGAAATTATCTTCCTGGGCTGATTGCCCAGCATGCAAAATTTAAGTGCCCCACAGAAGATTGAAACTGAAGTAGCGTAACCTTGTTTGCTTTTACCATTTCCCACAATAACCATCTTAAGGTTTGTCCTGCAGTCATGAAACCATTTGTGCAGAATCCAGTTCTATCCCCTGGTAAGGGAGCCTTGTGGTGTGACATTCCATTCTTTCTGGAGCTAATGATACACCAAAATATTTAATGAGAGCACAAAATCATCTGAATGGTGTCTTGACATTTACCAGAATCCCTAGGCCCCATGAATAAAAAAAATCATCCAAGTAATGTGTAATGTACCCATTTCCCATATATGACTTGGTGGACCACACAAAGAAAGATGCAAAAGCCTCAAATGCAGCACAGCTGACTGAGCATCCCATGAGCATTGTTTTGTCAGCATCCCATCATCCCTGTGCCATAAAAGCCAGAAGATCAGTCTCTCAGTCTCACAAGAAGGAGACAAAATATGGACTTGATGTCACGTTTGCCATTAGTGTGTAGTGACCTAGGCTGTGTACCAGCTCCATAGCTGTGTCAAGGGATGAATATCTGCCCATACTGTCCTTCAGGGCTATAAAGTCATTAACTAATGAACCTTTTGGGTAAGACAAGTGGTGTATCAATCAATATTTACCAAGGCTCTTCTTAGTGTCTATCCCAAGAAGACATACTTTAAGGTTTGGAAGTGGTGAATGTCCGAAGGGGACCTCCACCTGGCCGGCCTCAACTTCCTTCCTTATTTTTGCTTGAATATCTCTGGAAGAGTCTCAGCCAATTTTAATCTAAGTGCCATAGTGACTACTACAAGGCCCTTGTACAGAATCTCAAACCCTTTGCTAAAACCTTCTGCTAAAAATGGTGCCACCTTATGGTCAGGATCCTGGGAAACTCAGGGGTTGAGGTTAACAAGATGAACTAGAGAGTTAGCAAGATTTGCCAGTTCCTTGCTTTTTTTTGTCTCCACCAGCTGTTGCAGACCACTAGTGCCTAGAGCCAGTTCCCTTACAGCTGGTGACTTTGTGATCTCCTCCACAGTATTTACTAGGACTGGGCAGATGGGTCCACCATAAATCAGACCTCCCTCCCCAGATCCAGCACTTTTCCACAGACTCAGACCAATACAGTACCCAATGTTTAAGTTTGTGATCCTTAGTGTATGTTCTTATTGATGTGAAGCCTTTGCAAAGGAGTCCATGATGTAAAGGATTGCAATTCCAATATCTTTCAATAAATAAATAAATACAGACCTTGCTGAAAAAGTCTGGTTCAGTGTCCATGGTAAGCAAATATGCCCTACTTCCTAACCACCCCCATACTATGAGCACACTATGCTCAGCACAGGCAGCTGGTAGCATCCAGTTAGCAAGAGAGTTTGTCCTGGTGTCATGTGACACCAGGAAGTCAGCTGTAAAAAAGATGTAATACCACCACACTGCACAAAGGAGAGAGAGAGCTGAGTGGAGAGCAGAGTGCTGTCTGACAGGGATGGTCAGTAGTGGATTTACAATGACACCAGTGGCAACATGGAGCCAGACCCCACACTCAAAGGGGGCCCACTGTACTGGATCTGTTCCTCTGTCTGAACCCCACAAACATTTCCCAAATTGGGGAGCTTTAGCTTGCTCACTGCTAGTTGTGGACATTAAATTCTGCATCTGAGACACCAATTAGTGTCCGACATCTGCCAAGCACATTAACAACCAATCTGGTGCACTCTGTATTGTGTATGCACTGACAAGCCAACTTTAAACTGGTGTGTGATGCAAATGGGAGCTGCCCACCTGTTTTTCTGCTGCACAGGAATCCAGGGTCATGAATATGCAGCAAAACTCCTGGAAACTGGGCCTCAAACCACAGGAGAGCTCCGACTAAAGCTGGAGATATGCCAGCAAAAGGAATGGATGAACATCTGTGGAGGACTTAAAACTTTGGGGGGGAAAAAGGCCAAGAAAATGGCAACTGTAGGGGTGAGAATGGTGCAGAAATGGACACAAGTCCCTTTACACGAGAAAGGGTCCTGAAGGAACTGGAAGTAATAAGAGTTGATAAAGCAATGGGGCCAGATGGGATGCACCCCAGGGTCCTAAAAGAACTCAGAGAGGTGGTGGCTGAACCTCTGGCTATCCTGTTTAGCCGATCACTGGAAACAGGGGAGGTACCCAAAGACTGGAGGACACCAGATGTAGTCCCCTTAGACAAAAATGGGAACAAAGAGGAAGTGGGGAACTACAGACCAGTCAGCCACACCTCGGTAGTGGGGAAGATCATGGAAGCACTACTGATGGAGAGATTGGTAGAACATCTGGTTGTCAATGGACTGCAGGATCCAAGGCAGCATGGCTTCACTAGGGGGAGGTCATGTCAGACCAACCTCATTTAATTTTTCAACTGGGTGACTAGGGAGGTGGATCAGGGGAGGGCAGTGGACATGGCCTATCTGGACTTCAGCAAGGCCTTTGACACTGTGCCACATAGAAGACTATTACACAAACTAGGGAATATGGGTGTGGGTAGGACAGTAGGGTGGTGGATAGGCAATTGGCTGGGTGGCAGGACACAGAGGGTAGTGGTAAATGGCTGTCACTCCACAGAGGGAAGAGTGACCAGTGGGGTACCACAGGGATCAATGCTGGGTCCAGTCCTATTCAACATCTTCCTCAGTGACATTGTGCAGGACCTGGAAGGTAGAATTTCACTGTTTTCTGATGACACAAAGCTCTGTAACAAGAGTAGACACATCAAAGGGTGTAGACAGAATGAGAAGTGACCTGCAGAAACCTGAAGAATGGTCAGGGGTTTGGAAGTTGAAACTCAGTGCAAAGAAGTGCAAGATAATGCATATGGGGCACAAAAACCCTGGCACAATATATTAGTTGGGGGGTGAGAATATAGCATGCACCAAGCAGGAAATGGATCTTGGGGTTATTATCTCTAATGATATCAAGGTAGGGAAATAGTGTGACAAGGCAGCCGGCAGAGCAAATAGGATGCTGGGATGCATAGGAAGGGGCATCACCAGCAGGAAAAGGGAGGTCAGGATTCCACTATACAAGACACTATTGAGGCCCCACTTGTAGTACAGTGCACAGTTCTGGAGACCTTACCTACGTAAGGACATAGACAGGGTAGAGAAGGTTCAGACGAGGGCAACAAAGATGGTACAGGGATTGCATCACCAGTCCTATGAGGACAGGTTGAAGGAACTGAATATGTACTCCCTGAAGGAAAGGAGGGAGAAAGGGGACATGATAGAGACATACAAGTATCTTACAGGGAGGAACAGGGTGCAAGAATACACTATTTTTAAGCAAAAAAGATGTTCCAAGACTAGAGTGCATGGGATGAAGTTGGAGGGAGGACGATTGAGAGGAAATGTGAGGAAGAATTTCTTCACAGAATGGGTGGTGGACAAGTGGAACACCCTGCCTGAGGAAGTGGTGGGGGCTGAAATAATCACGGGATTTAAGAATGCATGGGATAGATATGGTAGGGCACCGGTGTAAGTTGGCAATCATATAGCAACATACATCAGCAACTCTTTTTAAAGTTCCAGATTTAATTAATTCTTCTTCAGTAGTTGTTTACATCAGTGCAAATTCAGTACAACAGAAGAAAGGCAGCTGAATCTTCCATTTTGGCACAGCAAATATTCACTTCTTGACTCCTTAGAGCACCTTCATAATGTCCTGGAGTATACCTCCAGACCCACAAGCAAATCTGATTACCTATGCTCAAAGATCAGCTTTTATACACTGCAGGGCTCAGATGACATCTAAACCCCACCCCTATACTTTCTTTCAAAGAGCATATCTTTAATTACAATGTTTTTATTTTATGTAACATCAAAAACATCATATAATTCATATAATAACCTAATTGTACACTCAAAAGTGAATTACACTCTTTCAGAGGGGCTTTTGATAGATGTTCTAGCCCCAGAAAGCACCACCCCTTTTAACACAACATAAAAGGATTGAATGGACTGATGACCGGCTCTTAAGAGCAAGCTGCAGCCACAAATGAAGGAACTCTAGGCTTTTAAAATGCCTAAGAGACACTGTAAACCCTTTGTTTTATTCCCAACTCCAGATCAACTCCAAACCACAGGAATTCACCTCTGGAGGGTAAGAAGAGTGATCCTACCTATTTTAAAAAGCAAAAGGTTGAGGTTCCTAAGAACTAGAGGGCTAAATGCCCTCACGACTGTGCACACTAACGAGCAGAAACAGCCTCTTGTATACATATAATCGCACTGAAGCTCAGCGGCAAGTCTTCTAGAGAAAGAGACGCTTACAACTAATCAAAGAACAAACAAGCCCTTAACAGTACAACATTATACATAATGGGGATCCAGATATTTAGCTATATAGTGCCTTGTAAAGAATTTTACAGAGGGCTGCTTTCTTACAGTAAAACCCTCAAAGCAGACTTCCGGGAGGGAGTCAAACAATGGAGACTATTTGAAAAATGTTATACCTCATAACCGAAGCATAACTCAAGCTCCAAACACCCATTTAAAATGGGAAAAACAAGGAAATAACTGATTATTAGTCCAGCACTTGAAAACTTATGCAAGCCTTTATTCCGACGGCTGACATTTCAGCCTAGCAAATTAAAATACTTTCAAAGCTTCAGGGCACTTTATTTCTTCTACTCCCAAACCATTATCTGTTATCTTTAAACTTTAGATTTGAGCAATATAATCTAACAAGGCGCTCACTCTCTGGTCAAAGAACGCTAGCTTTAATACAGGGAAGCTGAATAAAAGACCAGAGCCAAGAAAACATGCTCGGCAACCTGACCTTATTTTAGTTGTTCCTTTTATTCCTACAACTTTTATATTTTATTTATATAGAAAGAGCTGACTAGGGAGGTTTTCCAAAAAGAAGCCAAGAAAAAGGGTATGCCAATTATTTAAAGCTGAACTTTATATTTTTACAGCAACAAATCAAGGCACAAAAAGCACTTTTACATTGCAACTCGTTTTTTTAACAATTAATCTTTAACTCATTTATTTACTTATTTTGTAATTACCCATACTTCTAACCCAAAGGTAAGGAGAGAACAAAAATCTTAACCCAATATTTAAAATTCCCCATCTCTCACAGAGCCACTCTATGACAATAGACATAAAGGAATTCTGGAGGTCAGGGGTAAGGGGCAACAGAGTTCTAGGAAAAAATAAACTGAAGTTACAAACTCAAATGGGCAGACTAGGTGGGCCATAGGCCCTTATCTGCCGACACTGTCTATGTATCTATGTAATTAGGGCAAAATGGGACAAAGTATTCTTTTGACATACCCCTTTGTGTACTGCAGAAAATCTCCCATTAGGTACGACTCTGTTCTACAAATTTTAAAGTTTTCTCATCTGGTGTTTAACCATGTTTAGTTGGGGTTTTTTTTGGAGGGGTAATGGTTAAAATAATAGCTTGGTTTCATTTTTTACTGATGAAAATTATGAGATGGAATCAAACACTACACATTTCATACTGAGACTCATTTATCAGCCTTATACTAGCAGTAGGTTTCACACTTTGATGCAGTAAGTGATTAAAAATGCAACTGCTGGTAGTCCTCTTATAGGAACAGGTTAAGCAATTCAGTGCAAGTGATACAGAACAAAACATGGACGTTTGCAAAATAATTAATCACTTCTACATAAGTGAAATCCTTTAGTTCTGTATTCACTGCCTTTGAAAAGAATGTTATGATGCTATTAAAATGAAATATGTGAAAAGAAAGGTGTTACAAAACTTATGTGGGTTTTTGTGCTTTAAGGATTCATTGACAACTCAAAAAGGACATCTGCTTATAAGATCCTTTAGGTTATACATAGCTTGATGTTCATCAATTTGCAAAGTATTTGAAAAAAGCAATACTGATGAGTAATTATATATTTATTATGCTTGTAAATTTTGTACATTAAAAGGTCTAGTAGTATGTCCATTTGCAGTTGTGTGTCTTTGGCCAAATCCTTTTGCGGAGGTGCTGCCCACAAGCTTTCATATTTTTCTTGAAGAATATAAAAAAGTTAGTGTCTTGTTGCTTTTCTTTGCTGCCCTTAGATTTATCATCATTTGCAGTAAGTAATTAATTTTGTTGGATTAAGATGAATGGACTGTAGTCTGGATTGAAAATAAAATGTATGATTTAATGGCTTTTCCTTTTAACAAAAAAAAAAAAAAGGAACTTGGTTTAAAACCTAAGTTTTCCTTTTCTATAATCCTTAGAAAGCTGCATAGGTTTGCCATGCCCTGAACACATTGTTAACCTTTGACAGGATATTGTTTGTTCATGTCATCTTTAGTTTGTCCAGGGAATTTGACTAAGTGGTTTATTTGGTAGAAGGGGCTAATGAAATGTGTATTTGGGCAGCTGGGTGAGCAGATCACTGGCAGTTTTGATCTTTGGTGGGAGTAGCCAGGACTTCAAAAACTGAAGGCCCATAGGTTCATGCTGTGTACGGCACAATTGATCGCTATGGCCACCTGAATTAAGGCATATTTACTGAAAATATTTGAATCCAAATGAAGGCCTAGGCCTTCAGGCTACAACCTGGCTACTCCAAGTATTTTTAACAACTATAGATCATCGTTAACATAAATCAAGGTCTGAGTAAAATGTGGTTATGACTGTTTTTGTACTGATACATTGGAAACATGCTCATAATGATTGTGGAAGCAAAGACATGATTGGGAGGCACTTTTTCAGTTTTAAAATGAGAAAATCGGTACAGTGTAGACTAGCACTTTTCTTCATTTACATTGTTTGGGACTTCATATTTTACTAATTAGGTTCAACAACTTATTTCAGTTGTTGCTTTTTCCAAACTAGTGTCCCGGCTGGAATTCTCTCCTGTCTTCCAATGTGTACATATTTAAATATTTGAGTCACTCTTCATAGGGCTTCTGATGTAGACCTTGCACAGATTTTGTTGTCCTCCTTTGGTCTGGTTAAATGGCCTATTTCCATGTTATTTGAATAAACGGGAATTTAGGAAAAATAAACAGAACACATGAAATGGGGAGTTGGGGATGGGGTGGGGGCCCACAAAATATTTTGGAGTCAGGGCCCACAAAACATTAATCTGGCTGTTGGGATGGTGAGCACTTAACAGTATAGGCAGGCAGATGAGCCCAAGCCACAAAAAAATAAAAAGAAAGAAAAAAAGTGGAGCACGGAAGAAGCAGTGTCAGCCAGTGCTGCTGCCACATGCATCAGGAATAAGAGGGAGATAGTGAGAGAGCTAAGCAGGGGGGGGCAGGCAACTGGGCAGGTGGGCAAGCCCACAAAGAAAAGTCAAACTTCTGAGGGGAAATTTGTGACAAAAAGAGATTCATTTTTGTGGCATGTGCCAAACAAAGAGTGGCTGAGTGCTGTCTAGTGTTGCTGTTTGTAATACTACTGTGAATTGCAGACCAGAGTAGTAGGGGAGGACAAAATTGCTGCAAAAAGGGGGAAAAAATAAATACTGATAAAAAATAAAAAAATTACAAATTGCCAAATTAAATAAAAATTACAGGTTGCCATAGGTGATGGTCATAGGTGCTGCTTGCTCTGGGTAGTCCAGGGGAAGAAAAGCAAGACTACAAGACCAAGTTGCCAAGTGGTGCAGTGCTGCTAGTGGGAGAGGTAGTCCAGGGGAAGACAAAACAAAGCAGTCATCAATAAAAATTACAATAGATCACGATCATGGGTTATGCAGTGCTGCTGGCTACATGCAAAGTCCATGGGAAGGCAAAGCCATCAGTAATTAGAATACACACAAATTTTCATTAGTCACAGTCACAGGTGATGCAGTGCTGCTGACTTGATAGTCCAGGGGAAGGAAAAGCAAAGCAATCTGGAAAGAAATAGAAATTCCATACATGCTGTTTTACTCATTCATTGCTTTATTGAGAGTTTGCGACTGACAACACACTGGCCAGTAAAAGTATACATGTGTCATCATCAGTTGTATTCCTTACTTTTCATTTTGTTCACTATCATCAATAACAAATAAAAATTCACCACTATACCAGTGTGTTGTGCCCTGGACATCTGCATCATCAATTTTTATAAAATGGGCAAAGGATTTCAAGCAATCTGATTGGTTGTTAGCCATGCAGTAGATGCGTCTAATGCACAGTTAAAACTAGAAACCACATTTAGAATACACAAGCCCATTTTGTAAGTGCAATAAGCCACTCTGAGGATGTGCATTAGACAGCTCTAATGCATGGCTAGGGGACTGGACGCACTCGGCCTATGGCCTCGTGCCTCATTATGTCTCCCTAGCCGTACATTAGATCTGTCTAATGCACACCCCATCGTGTCTTATTGCTTTCGTATTCCAAGGCTGTAGTACCATAACATTGTTGAGTTGCTGAATACAGTCAGTCACTAACAGTAACAGTAGGACTCAGAGTCACTCTTAGTGAGCTGAGAAGCAAGTGATGCTGGTCATTTGGGCCTGTAGGTGTTGGGAGTCAAAAAATACAAAAAAGAAGAAAATGGATGAAAATGTTCAGGAAAAGTCTGACTGTCATGTAAGCACTGCAGCTACAGACAACCAAATAGGAGGGCCAAAGGACAGGCTAAGCGATCGTCCTGCACAAAGCCAACAAAATCAACCCCCAAAAAGTGTTTCTGGTAAATCTAAAGTGTCATCTTCCAAGTGAATGCTTGAGCCTAATAAAGGTGTATTTGCCAGATCAGTCCCCCCCCCAAAAAAAAAAGGTTCTTCAGTTAAAACAAAAGAATTGGTGGGCACCACCCACAGAGGCATTCACAGGTGTAAAAATGCTGTATAATATGCTATGGTTACTCCCTCGACATCTGATTCCTCTGAGGCTGAGCTCAGCAAGGATAAAGAAGATAAAGATGATGATGAAGCAGTGATGGGGCAGGTTTACTGAAGGGAGTGGAAATTGCAAATGAGGGAAAAGTACAAGTAAATGTTTCTAATTCTATAGCTGGGGTGAGAACAGCAGGTTAGAGGAAAGGAATAAAACACAACAGGAAGAGGCACAAGAAAAATCCGAAACACCAAAAAAAAAAAAAAAAAACAAGGTAACTGAGCTGCAGTGCCTATTCCCTAGCGATAAAACTAAAAAGACACTGTCTTTTGTTTTGTCATATTTCTCTGTTAGTGCTTCTAATGAGCTGGTGGCAATATGTGCTATTTGTAAATGGGTGAGCAGCAGTGGTAAAAAGAAAAGAGCACTGGGCACTTCAGCACCGAAAAGGCACATAGTCAGATGTCATAACATTAACATGAAATCCATTTTTGACAACAGAAGAGAATGTGACAGTGATGATAGCTCACTACACTCAGGGGGAACTCCAATACACGAAGGCAGTGGCAGTCCCCATAGTAATACAGAAACACTACCAGCACTTCCATACAGTCAAAAAACTCAGAGTCCTTTTATTGCTGGTAGTGGACATGTGTTCAAAAGCCCTCCTCCTTCAAGAAAACAGCTTACCATCTCAGAAACATACAAACATAAAGCCAAATATCCCTTAACCCACCCTATTGCTCTTACAATAACAAAATAAAGTTCAGAGCTGACAGCTGTTGATTTATTACCATATAACACGGTTGAACATACAGAATTCAGGTGACTGCATGAGTACCTCGAACCTTAATATACTATACCATCAAAAAAATACTTTCTCAACAGTGATTTCAGAACTCTATGATATTGTATGCAAAATACTGAGATGACTTTTGGCCAGTGCTGTTGGGAGGATGGTGCATCTCACAATAGACATTTGGACAAGCTGTCAGACTGTGCCCTTCATGTCCGTCACTGCACGTTGGGCATGATTTGATAATTCTTGTGGGAACAGTGAATTCCAGTTTACTGTTCTAAGAATTTTTTAATTTTCATCTGAACATAACTCATGCAATGTCAGTGAAGAGCTCAAACAACCAATATAGCAATGGCTCACATCACTGGGACTGTCAAGTTTTTTTGTTGCAGATAATGGGTTCAACATAAATAAGGCCTTGGAGGAGGGGGGCCTTGTTCACAAATGTTGCTTTGCACACAGCTTAAATTTAACAGTTCATGGTTTTCTTGATGAGGACAGGGACATTAAGGCTCTTATTAGCACTGCTAGAAGAATCTGCACTCATTTCAGTTACTCAAACAAAGCCCATCACTTTTTGAAAAAATACAGACGAGCACAATTTACTTTTGCACACATTGACCCAAGACTTTTCTACTAGATGGTATTCAACCTTGCTTATGCTCCAGTGGCTGCTGGAACAAAAGGAAGCTGTCAGATAATACACCTTAGGAAGCAAAATTGGTGATGCAGGCATCTATATTACTGCACCACAGTGAGCTACACTGGAGTTCATAATTTTACTCCTCCAGCCATTTGAGAAAATCACCAGAGAGGTGAGAGCAAATACAGCAGCTCTGAGCCAGGTGATACCCTTAATAAAATAATTTAAATTCAGTTTGAATCTGATTAGGGAAAGTTTACAGACCACGTACAATTCCATCACACATGTTGCCAGTGGTACTGACAGGTTGCCCACTAGAGTACAAAAAGATATAACAAGATGATAAATCAGTAAAGTTGATGAAGATGAAAAATGATGTAAAATGCTTCAGTCAGAGCACTACATTAAAGTAATAGTCTTGGACCCATCGTACAAATCAAAGCAACTATTGAGTGATGATGACATTTCTTTTGAGGTGAACAAACAAGAAATAATTGAGGTGCATGCTGTCATGGAATGGAATACACCATCAGATTCACAATCTTCTTCACAACATAGCACAGCATCAGGTGACCCCTCCTCTGGTATTCCAGACTTTTTTCCCCTCTTCTTCTTCAGCCACTGCAGCAAGATCTTCTTCTTCACCACCATTTAAAACTAGCAGCATTGTCCCACCCACTTCAGATCATTGGAGTGACTTAAAAGATGTCATTGTGACATCTTCATCCACTTTTTCTAACACAGTCTCAGCACAGACCATTCTTGATGTATCTGGCACAGACCAATATTAACCGGAATGCTGATCCTTTGAAATACTGGAAGACAAAATAAAATATGTGGCCTGCTTTAGTAAAAATTGCAATGAGGTACATGAATTGCTCTGACTAGCGTCTGTTAAGAATAATTGTCTAGTTCAGCTGGTAACAGTATTACTGACACAAGATCCTGTTTGACACCAGAAAAATGCTGAGCATTTGACATTCCTGAAAGT